>JARYZH020000376.1:0-266119 GCA_030021035.2 Notholithocarpus densiflorus
GATATGAGAAACATACCCACTTCAGCACCTTTCTCAACAACACACACTGATAAATCAACCCCCTTTTCAAGGCACATTTGCTTCAACCTTATCGCCGCCGACAACCCGGCCGGTCCTGCCCCAACAATAACAACATCATACTCCATAGATTCCCTGTCCGATTCACTACTGAAACTCCTCATTCCACTAACAGAACCCTGAACCCTCAAAACCCCACTTCCATTTCTCTCACAAGTTCTCAAATTTGCACAATTTAGCCAATACCCAGATGAAGAAACCTTACAAAAACCAATCTTGGAGCTGAAAGAACTGAAATTTCGATCAAAACGGTGAGAAAACGAATACCCATCCGGAGTTTTGGCTGGATTTATAGAATTGAATTGGTTTGGAAGAGACCCAGATGGGTTTGAAGAGAAAGGAGAGCTTGTTGGATTACATAGATGGGTTTCTAAGTGAGTAAATGAATAGGATGATATAGAGCTGGATTTTCTGAGAGAATTGGATATGGATTTGGAGGAGATAGAGAGAAGCCTGAGCATGGTTGAGACTGAGAGACACTGTAATAAAGACTTTGTCACTGATCAGTGATGAGCTTGTTGGATTATGCAGCAGTGAGCTTGTTATGTATAATTATATATGCAGAAAGCAATGATTTTGTGTGAAGAGTCGTGGACGTTTACGCTGTTGAATAGGGGGGAAATGTGTAAAATAACAGTGAAAATAGGTTGAATATAGTTAGTTAGGCGTAGCATCTCGAGTTTTAGAAACTCGAGATCTATATGACCAAAAATGCCACATAGATCTCGAGTCTTTAAGACTCGAGTTTCATGCAAAAAATTTTTTTCCTATGGTAACGTTTTTAAGCCTTACAGTAACGTTTTAAAGCCCTATAGCGGCGTTTTCCTGGAAAATTTTTTTTTTTATAAGTGATCACCCCATACCAGGTTTAGGGAGCCCTATAGTGGCGTTTTTAAGCCCTATAGTGACGTTTTAAAGCCCTATAGTGACGTTTTAAAGCCCTATAGCGGCGTTTTTCTGCAATTTATGGAAATCGAGTCTTTAAAACTCGATTTTCATGTGAATTTTTTTCCGAATCAGACCCATTCTCTTACAAATCGAGATTTAAAAACTCGAGTTTTATCTTGGAACTCGAGTTTTAGACACTCGAGATGCTAGTTTTCAATATTATTTTGAAACGTGACAATTAACTAAATTTTTTGATATTTATTGTTATTTAGAAAGGGAGTTCGTTGAATAGGATATTAACGGTTTGAATTGATGGATAACTGACGTGCCAAGCCTCTATATACTAGTTGGTTTTGTTCCTATCTTATTAGGGAAAATGATGGGGTAGACATGTAGGGTGGTTCTTTGGTTGTTTGAGAGTATAGTCCTTTCTTTCTCATATAAATGTGGGTATATTCTTGCACTATCCAATAATAACCTCTTATCTAACTATATATCTATTTATGGTTTGACAGAGGAGTCTTTGTATAGTTTCAAATGATACTTGACATGAGTTAAGCAGATTAAGTAATGGTGCTTTAACGAATATGTTGTGTCCACGATGATAGTCTCATCAAGGCCTAGTGGTATATGAGATATTATTTATTGTGGTCACGTAAAGTGAAGTTGATGAATCCAAACCCATTTTTATTTATACAAAACATAATATATAAGCTGTATTTTGACTTATAGCCGTACAGAGTTATCTTTTCAAATCCCGTGGGATTTATAGATTTTTGCAAGGATAATACATTTAAGAAACCGAGGGAGATAATTTTGGTTATGGAATGGACATAGCCCAGTTTGGTAGTACTCATTGAGTTGGCTCGATCCAGATTTCTATAAAATATGTTTGATTTTTCAAAGAACAGATTAAAAAAAAATTTTTTTTTTTGAAACCACTGGTGTCTGCACTAGAACTACAAGATTGACAACATGAGACTACCAAATTTAACTTTGATTATGATTTAGACCATTTTATTTACAGCTTAGTCAATTTTAGGTTAATTTATCAATTAAGTCCAAATTAGAGTAATATACCAATTAGCATAAGCATTGATGATAATAAAAGCATGAATAAACATATAAAATGAACATTCCACAGAAAATCAAAAGCACAATAACACACACAAATGTGTTATTGAAGAGGAATATCTGTGTAGTGGGCGTAAAATCCTCTCCACCACTTCAATGTCGAAAATGATTCACTAGAATAGATAGTTGCAGTACAATTCACTCACAAAACCCTCCAAGTAATGTAGCAAAGATGTACTCGAGTTCTCTAAACTCCTGCCAGAAATCGAATCCACAAGTCCTCACTCTATTCTAGCATCCAAATCCGCAATTGAGCTCCAATTGTAACTTCAAGCAACTGTGGTTGATTCTGGGTTACTCCAATGATTCTCCAGTACCAATCAGCACTCACAACTCTTCAGGTAGTAAAGGATGTGATGGTATTAATCTCCTTTCTTTGTATGTGGCTTTGTGGAGAGGGAGAACCGGAGAAGGTAGATAGGAATAATTTTTTTTTTTTTTTTTTTTTGTTTTTGCTGAGAAGATAGGAATAGGTTTTTGATCTAGGGTTATCTAGCACTTCAATTGAGAATTTTTGGTTGTAAAAATTCATGGGAAATGAGACTTAAATAGGTAGGCAAGGGGCTGGTATTGTAGGAAAATTCGCAACTAATTTCTCTCAGGTTCTGATAATTTAGCTCCAGCCATAATCTCCTCAGAGTGTATGGCAAAACTGTTGTGCAACTGCTTTTCAAAATCTGATTTGCCGAACACCTCAATTTCGCTCAAGTGAAAATCGAGTTCTAGTTTCTCGCATCTTCTACCCAATACAAGATGAACTCCCACACAAATTTACAAAACAATGTTCAAAATAAAGACAAAAAATACAATCATTTTGTTATGGACTTTGCTAACACACTACAAAGACTTAACACAATATGATCACTATCACATTAGAAAAGAAAATACCACCACCACTGTCTCCATTCTCCAACAAGAAGAAGCAACAGAGAATGATAATTTTTTTTTTTTTTTTTTAAAATTTGAAAAAAGAATAAGAAGAAAAAAGCAAAAACCACAAGAGGGTCAAGGAATGATATGGCTGCAGCCATGCTTGCTACAGGTGATACCTCCTGGCATAAAACATTACATGAAAGGAAGAGCTAACAACTAATAGTGACCTTGGACCGAGCTTGAAATCCCCCACAATATTTCTGAACTTCCCATCTCTCTAAACATTACATTGATTCCTTCTCAACAAAATAAATGGAACACTAACTCAACAATTAATTAATAAGAGCAATGACAGGTACGTAAATAATCCTGAAAAGATTACTAGCTTGTAAATTAATTGTCACGGCCAAATCCATAAAAAAAAAAAAATAGATACATGACTAATTAGTGAATCAATCTAGCAAATGTCAATTAAAGTTAATACATTTCAAAATATAATAAGGCTCCAAATAAACAAACAATCAAACAAATCTCTTACAGTCCTTAAATATCCATAACTGAAAGAAATTCCAAATGTCATATAAACTGAAATGAAATAGAAATAGCTAATATCCAGTAAATGAAGCCAATCATAATCGAAAGTCATTGAAGCTCTCCAAAACTCTATCTTCGTACAATACCGAGTGCTCCAAAGTTACAGCTCACAGTTAAACCTTAATCTGAAAGTTAGCAATGAAACAGTGAGCTACACAGCCCAATAAGCAATTATACACAATAAACTAGAATATAGAGTCAAGTGACATACAAATATTTTGAATTTTATATCAACTAATTAAATAGTGTCGGATATGATTCAAAAGCACATAGTGAACCACTTAATCATATGCATTTAAAGTCTTAATATCATTCAAAACCATATACAGAAATTTGATCATTATATAATGTTACACATACACAAATCACACATTTTCAAATATCGCTCTATGAGTGGACACCAACATCTAACCATTTATGACAAGGGATCTAGCATATCACTTAGTTGCACATACCACACTATGAGTGGGCTTACATATGATATATCTCATCAATATTCAAAACACTTAATGATTCGCATATCATATTGCATAACATAAGATTCTTTTCAAAATATGATGACATATGGAAGACTGGAGGAGGACAACATCTAATTGAACATAAAACATAGCATGCTTAAGCTTAACTCTTTTTGAGCACATAAGAATTTGAGAATTTATGAAAATATGTCATAATTCTTAAGCAAGTACGAAAACACAATTTTAGAAAAGAAAAAATTATTTGGAACATTTAAAATCGCTTAAATCTTTAAAAATAAGTTCAAAATGTTATTTAAGATTTAAAATTTCATATTCAATACTACGAAAATACTTTGATACATTATAGAAATAGTAAACATTCATACATTAATTGACTAATGAACGAAACTGCATTTATGTCATTCATATTTACTTACAGTTCACAAAACCTCCACAAAACAAAGCTAGATCACTCTTGAGTGTAGCCTCACTTTTTGAAAGTATTTATTCTTTTAAGGAAACTTCAACTTCTAATAAAAGTAAACGCATAGAAACAATCAAACTACTATCTTGAGAGAAAAAAGAAAAAAAAAAAAAAAAAAACTTGAACTTAACACTACTACTTCAAGGTCTTGGAAATCTCTAATCTATCTAGCCATTAAAATCACACTTTTACAACTAATGGACGCCTTAAAAATCCTCCAATTTAACTTGGGAATATCTTTGTTCAATCCCAAAATGTATCGAAAAGTGATAAACAAGAAAATGTGTCACAATATTCCCCAAGTAGAATTTTTAACAACAATCCTTGCTCATATTTGTGAATACTTAAAACCATAGAGATTTCCAATTATGAAGCTAATATGTTTACACTTTTTCACATGAAAAATTTTATACCTTAAATCAAATTTTAAGGTATAACAAAGGGTTCAATACAGTGCACTCAACACTAACGATTCAAACACTACAGTCAACTTTTGCTTAGAAGTTGAACCCCTAAAGTCAACTAAAAAAATATGATTTTCTCTACAATTAAAAAATAAATATATAAACTTTCGATATCCAAAAATATGATTTTCATAAAGAATATCTAGATTTCAATAAAGATCTTCATAAAAATCAAAATCCTAGTAAAAATCCTCAAAAATCTTAGGTTTTAAGGCTTTCCTTCACAAGATCTTGATATGATATTTAGGATTTATCTTGGATGGAATTTTCAGCTTCAGCATTCCTTCTTAATGGTCTCCACAATTCCAACCAACCTTGAAATTGAAACGAGTAATTTAGAGTCTCAATCCCTCACCAAGAGTAAGGTTTTCTTTCTTTCAAGCTGTAAATTGCTCATCCACTCTAATTGCTCTCCCTCACCTAGAGGTATATATAATCCACCAAGATTTTATTAATTGTTAATATTTTGGGTTTGTATTTAAAACCAAGATTTTATTAATTGTTAATATTCTGGGTTTGTATTTAAAACGAAAGGAAACCTCCAGTTAAAAAAATACTGGAGGTAAGCCAAACCTATCTATTTTAATGTAAAATTTAGTCAATTATTGACCCTATTTATTTAGACAATGACTCAAAAGTTAATCTGAATCACTGTTTGGTCCTAGGCAAATTAAATTTCATTCACTTATATCCCATTTTAAGCGTGATATGAATATTACTAGGAAATAGACTCCCAATTTAACCCATTCCATTCACTAAGTTGTTTAATAAAGAAAATAAAAATAAAAATAAAGAACATTGCATGTTACATTAACAGTAAAAAAAAAAACAAACTATAAATTTTAAGGTTCAGAATGCTTCTGGTAAAAGCAAAGGAATATGTAGCAATAAAAAGTGGAGTACCTCAGGGTTCAGTTCTCACATAGCGCACATGTTCTATTTTGAACCAATCCTCACTGTTACTGTCCTTAGTCCGTTCTGTGAACTCCATTGGCATGTTTGAAATTTTCAATTCTTGGAGAGTCTTAACATGCTGCAATCCATCCGGAAGCTTATGCAGACTTGCACATGATCTGACCTCTAAATCTCTGAGACGAGACAGTGCGCCTTCCTCCACAATCCAGTCCTCCAGCTCCTCTAGCTTCCATAGTTTAAGAACTCGAAGCTGAGGAAAGCTGTTTTGAGGGCAGCACATATTCTTCCCTACATAAGATTTAGAGAACAACCGAAGAATCCTCAGTTTTGGAAGCTTACCTAACTTCTGCAATGGATCCTCAGTTAGTGCTGATGCTGACAAGGTAAGCACAATGAGGTTCTCTGGAAATTCAGAGATGATAGATGGAGTTTCTAACCTTCCAAGAAAATATACACTGGAGAGATTTGTGTGGCCTGACAAAGGCTTTATGTGTAGATCCCAAGGTTGATTGTTTTCATCATGGGATTTCAGCCTTAAAGACTGAAGATGTTCTAGTTTTTGAATCCAGTTAGCCACTGCTTTAAGTTTCAATGACATTACATCCTTTTGATTTGACATACACCGGCATGCTACACCCAATTTTCTAAGATTGATCAACGTGTCCAACCCATCATTCACAGGACTTTTCTCATCCACAAACGCACCCCATAAAGTTTGAAGGTCTGTTAAAGAGGCACCACTTGGTCGCGGCTCAAATCTACTGCGATAACTCTCACTCAAATACAAGTGCCTTAGATGTTGCATCTTCCAAATAGAAGGAGGGAGAGTACTGATGTAAGTGTGCTTCACATCTAGTGTTTGGAGTTTCAGCAAGTTGCTTATGGATGATGGGAGTGACTCTAGGTAAGTCCATCTCAAGCCAAGGTACCTTAATAAAGTCAGCTTCCTCAGTACCTTTGGCAATTGAGGTCTGAAAACACGTTCAAGATCAAGCACCCTCAGCAATAGGAAGCACCTGTAGGAAATGCACCGATCAAGAAAGTTTCCTATCTCTTCCCCAGGTTGGCTTCCTTCTCGATAATCAAAGGACATAAAAGATAGGGATTTCTCATAAGAGGCTTGCAGAGTAGCCGTGTCAATGTTGTCACCATGAATATGATTATAGCTGATGTTAATGGCGTCTGTGTAATTGTGATGATCAACAATCCAACGGTTCCACTGAATGCTTGAAGATGATTTCGAAGCTGTCTTCTCTTGCCCTTTGGAAATTTTGTCTTCCATAGCTTTTGACAAGAGTTTCCTCAATGCACCAGGAAGACAACAAATTCTGACTTTACCATTTGGCTTCTTCTCTGTTACTTGAACCAGGTTCCGATCTATCAGCTCCATCAGATACCTCTCAGCAAAATGTTCAGGAGATTTGTCACCCCTGCCTAGTCTCAAAAACCCCTCAGCAACCCACAGTGTGATTAATCTTCTTGTAGGGATCTCAAAGTTTTCAGGGAATAATAGGAAATAATATAGACATCCTTTCAATTCTAGGGGCAAGTCCCTGCTGACCTTTTTTGAGATTTCTAACCAAGGTCCTGTTTCTCCTTTGAGTTCGTTTAGCACCCTTAACCACTCCTCAATTGTTGCAGCTTTCTCTGACAGTAGTTTTCCCTTGTTTACGATTATCTGTGGCAAACCACCACAACTCATCACGATTTCTTTTCCGAGCTTTTCCAGTTCTTTGGGGACTTCAATCTTCAAAGTATCAGTAAATAATGTCCAACTCTCATCAATACTTCGCAAGTGCAGTTTGTACTGAAAGATTTTTGAGTCAGAATTTGAAGCTATATCCATGTCACGAGTAGTGATCACTATTCTACTCCCATTTGATTCATCTGGAAATGTGTCTTTGAGATCATCCCAGACTCCGGCCGTGGGGATATCATCCAGAACTATGAGGTACCTCTTTTCCCTAAAGAAATTCTGAAGCATTTGCTTTAATTCTTCTTTAAGGGACCGCTTCCCTTTTGGTTCTTGATCAGATCCAATTACTTCTTTCCTTATGTCTTGCAGAATCTCTACTGCACTACAATTTCCAGATATAGGAACCCAAGCATGGGTACAAAAGTGGACTTTATTCTTGTCATAGACTGATTTTGCTAGGTTTGTCTTACCAGAGCCTTCCATTCCCATAACCAAAATGATGCAGCGATGTGGTTCATCAACTGTGAGCAATCTTTCCGTTATTTCATATTCATGGTCCTCAAAGCCAATGATATCAGATTCTTCAGAATATTGAGATGGAGGCCTTTTCTGATATATTTTATGAGTCGTGGAGTTAAATGCTTCAACATGTTCAATGCCATATTCTATCCGTCTCTCTGTAAATTTTTGAATTTTTTTCCTGATCTTAGAGATCTTCTTCACAACCTTGGAATCAGCATTCAGATTTTTGACTGTTGCTGCAAGCCTATTACAGAAGCCCTTCTCTTCCTCTCTTACGTTCTGCTTATAGGGGCCAAGGAAAGCCTCTGCATCCTGAGCAATACCTCTCATTTCCTCCTCCCAGAACCTGAGTCTTGCATCTGGTTCTTCAATTGCTTCAACATCTTTGAGAAAAGCGTAAATCAGTTTCAGTTCTCTTTCCATTGATTCAACTTGCTCTATGTCTCTTATCTTAGAATCGCTGGTATAAGATCTTTCAACAGTTTCAGATGTAGATGGTCCGGTACCAATCAAAGCATTCGTTAGTTTTGATTCAGGTGCGATTGATTCAACTTCCTCTTCAATCTCCCCCATACATCTTCCTGTATTTGTGTGCTGCTGTGAGGATCCTGGTTCAGCTTCCTCCAAGTTGTGCTGCTGAAGCGAAGATCTTGGTGGAGTTTCAGTAGAATCGCTGGCATAAGATCTTTCAACAGTTTCAGATGTAGATGGTCCGGTACCAATCAAAGCATTCATTAGGCTTGATTCAGGTGCGATTGATTCAACTTCCTCTTCAATCTCCCCCATACATCTTCCAGTATTTGTGTGCTGCTGTGAGGATCCTGGTTCAGCTTCCTCCAAGTTGTTATCATCATCTTCAACAATAATATCAGACATAGAAATCTGACCCCTTTTTCCTTCAAATTTCCCAATGTCATAAGTACTCTTTCTTTCAGACATAGCTTGAAACTTACTGCTAATTTGTTCTTTCTTCTCTGCTATAGAGGACAGAACCCTTAACTCCCCACGTAAACCTCCCTTCATTTTTTGATGATGTCCTTGAATTTGTGTATTGAGAGCATCTACCTCGAGAGCAAGGTCTCCCATTTGCTCCAACCAAATCTTCACTCTCTCACTTTTTTCTTCCATGCCCTGAACATCTTCAATTAAGGCACACATTAGCCTCAAATCTCTCCAGATTGATTCAAGTTCAAAAGCCCTTGATGGTTTCAGCCCTTCAATCTCATCAGGTTCTGCCATTCCATATATCCACCTTCGGCCATATGCATATTGGATCCTGCTCCTGATCACCTTCATCTTCTTCCTAAGCTCTAAATCTGCACCAAGAAACATAGGAGCTTTGAGTTTTGCCCACCTCTTTATTTTCAGCTCTCTTTTGCTTACGAAGGAAGTGAGGAAATCCTTTGCAGGAAGACAAATATCCCTCACCCACCCCAACCAAACATTCTCCCTTTCATCTAGCTCTCTAACAGCTTCCATATCTTTCAGAAGATCATTTATGCATTTGATGTACTGCCTTACTTGCTTAACCTCCCTGGTGGCTAACGGGTAGAAAAGAAGCTTTTGACTTAGCATGAAATCAATCTGGTCTAAGAAAGAAGAAATGATGGTGTTAGTCTCTGATATCACGTTCTCCTCTGTTGATGACATTGTAGTCACTTCACATTCTTTTCTGACATTGATGAGTCGTTTACGTACCTTAAGCAGATAATGTATATGAGGTATCGCGCGCTCTCCCACAATTAATAAACACAAACAAATAAACGATAGACTTGGAACAAATATACAACAATCAAATGGACCAAAAAGACAAAACGTGGAATACAACACGAATCCTGCACATTCCCTCTCAACTGATGTGTTCATGTAAGGCAGAGTAGGGACTTTACGTTTTGTTCCTCCCAGATACTTACGTTGTGCTTGTGCTCCTCTTCCCCCACCGTCGATTGTGATATTAAAGACTTTACTTTCTTTAGAGAGATCATTGATACAAAGCATGAGGCTCTTTACCTTGGGACGTAACTTGAAACCAAGAAATATATCACTGAAAAACAAGGCAAACTGCTTCAGCACTTTTGCCCTGCTCCTCTTTGCTGTTGCAATCATGAAAGAGTCGATCATATCCTCAGAGAAGCGAACAACAGCCCTTGCCTTGTCTGCCCAAAGTTTCATATCTTCGCTTGGTCCTTCCAAGGATTCTATATGGTCTAACACAGCAAGCATGAGCCTCAATTCCCTTTCCAGCAATCCCAGCTGGAGCTGGAGTTTAAGTTGGCGTCTTTCATCTAATTCATCAAGAAGCAGGTCAATAACTGTCACAACCACAACCTCCCCCATGGCATTCCAAACTAATTTGAGTGGAAAACTAAAAATTGAAAAGGAAGAAAAACTCAGCCATAGTCAACTTCTAGTCTTTTTGGTAAGCAAGACTAATTGTAAGGAGATGGAAAATGGAGGTGACAGGAGGTCTCTAGTTCCAGCACATTATTAAAAGGAGATAGTCTTTATATGGGCACCATGTAAAGTAAATGCACTGTACAGAGATGGTTTTGTTTTGTTTTGCATTGTTTTTTTGTGTGTGTGTGTGTGAAGGGACGATTTTTTGAATTTTCTGTTATAGAGAGACTGTTTTGAGTGGTCGTGTTTTATTCCGATTTCCGAAATTATCACAATTATATATAGTATATACTTATAAATTATAATAGATGATAAGTGTTTACCAAAAAAAAAAAAAAGATGATATGTGATATATGTAATAGTATTTAATTTTCCAAATATTATTAGTATCATTTTGACATTTTCTTTAAATTTTCTAAACTTGTCTTTACTTTTTTTACTTTAATCTAAAAATAAATAAAAGCTCTATTTCTTTTACTTTTTATTTTTTTTAATTTTTTTTTTCTATAGCTTCTTTTTCCCTATCGCCCCCTTCTGCTTTTTCTTCCACATCTTATCTGGTAATGGAAGTTTCTGCTTAAAACTCCCGAAATTTGCATTTTATGGAGCAGTGCTCTCTCTCTCTCTCTCTCTCTCCACAATCTTTTGTATATTTGTTAAATATATGTAGTGGTAATATTAGAAATAGGATTGGACAAGAATCCAATTGTTAAAATGAATTAAAAAAAGAAAAAGAAAATTCTATGTAGTTCACTCAAGCGAGTTTTAGGTAAACTTCTCTATCTGAAATTTTGGTGAGTTGGGTCAATCAAGATGTACTTGAAGGCTATATAACTTTCATTTAAGCTAAATTAATAAGGTCAAATGAATTTATCTAAAGTAAGAAATTTTATGTAGGTTGGAAGATGTGCATGAAGGCTATATAAAACCATGCATACATCCATCTGCATGCCAAGAGTGCAGGGAAGAGAAATAGTAAGGGAAAAGAGCTCTCTCTCTTTTTTCTCTTCCATTTGTAAGTAGTGTGTCAGTGTGTATCAATGCTTGTTTGGGAAGAAAATGCACCAAAATTGAATATGTAATCTAATTTGGTGATAAATAAAACTCCGAAGCAATTTTATCTTTACAATTGCACAAATAAATAAAACTTTGCACAGCGCAATTAGCACTAAGACAAAAAGATAGATTCTGAAAGTCGTCATTTTTAAGCAAAAAACAACCACAAGTACATCAACAACCACAACTATATTAGAAACATCATCTATAGAGATCAGGTAGCCTTTTCTCTACAGGAATTTGACAGGTCAAAATTTGAGTTTTTTAAATTGTAGAAATATCAACTAGGCTTGAAGTATCCTTCAATTACAGCGAACCTTCTAACTCAGAAGCAACTTAGCCCTCAAATGGCCTTGTGAAATCTGGAAATGTTCAGTTATACCCAGATGGGCCATCAGAAGCCAAACATGAGTGAGTAGCTCCCCGCCTTGTCTGAGCTGCCTGGCATGATAATTCCATCTACACTGACTTGCGGCACAAGATAGCAACTCCACCCATACATTGCTTATTGTCTCCCACTTTTGTTTAGTGTCCCAATTATTCTGTCTCTCCAGGAATTGCAAAGATTGTGCAAGTATGCATGCATCAAATAGCGCCGACTTGCTTCTGTCACCTTTTATTTGAGATGGCGGAATTTCCGTGTTCTCTTTAAATAACACTTCACAAGCTTTGTGTTCGTCTGATATATATTCTCTTTCTTCTATAACCTCCATAGCCTCAGCACAAGTGTCCTGAAATCTGATTTGACCAATCCCACTAGGCAGCATGTAAGGGCACTTTACTAGAAGGTGTACCAAATAATTCGATAACAATTTACTCATACGTATTAATTTTTTTACAGTTTCCGAATCATTGTCCTGATCAATATAATAGCAGAGATCTGTTGCTATGTGCCAGAGAAGAATGCTTCGATCAAAGTTTACTACCTCCATGCTCTGAGCAAGATTAACAAAACATTTCTTTTTCTCATGATCATCATCATCACTACAAGCAAATAATTGCTTAGAAACCCTGATATCTGACATGCTGCTTGCATTCTTGAGCTGTTCAAATATCTTTTCTTTCAAATCCATAGGGACAGGCTCCAAATTCTTGTACCAATGTTGCTCTAACATTTTATTAATGAAATCCTTTATTCCACTCCCTTTAGTTGACTTACGTTTGATGCAGTGACTCATGAGATTGTATTGCGCTACAGAATTTGACCATCTCTTATTCAGAGGTAACAGAAAACATAATCCAAAACATGATTGTAAATGCAAGTTAAATTTAGAGACGAGATCCACAAATGGGTTTTTGTGCTTACTCAGCCAAAGCTTTGTCCAATCTGAAGAATGTAGTACAATTACGGCATATATTTCTAGAACAATAGCTCCGATCAGCAACAAAAATGTGATCCCCTTGTCAATAGTTGAGTACGGACTCTGATCAATCATCAAGAAGACTACAAGTGCAGCAAAACTATTTGATAAACTAACATAACGACAAACACTACCCAGGCGAGAATGGATCAAATTAGCCTTTGTATAAAGTAAATCATACATGAACCCAAGCTCAATCTCTATCACTTCAAAAGCTTTCTCGCAAGTCATTTCTGCGTGTTTGAAGAAAGACTGGCTATTTTCGCGATCCTGGTAGCTTAGGATGAGATCTGCAAATAAACGCTTGAAAGTTTTGAAGAAATAAGAAGCCTCATGCAATGCATCTGGAAAATTGTTGCGTCTAACAACTGTAGGAGCTTCAAATGTTTCTACTGAAATCTTGAATCCCTCAGCTTTCTTGGAACTGTAGCCATCCATGAATTTGGCGTAGTTAGGTCCTGGGTCAGGTCGAGGGAGCATAGAGTCTCTGAAGACATCACTGCTTGCAGAACGCAGAACCCATATCCTCTCCCCAAACTTAATTATTCCAGCTATGAACATTGGAATTGCTAGAACATTAACTGGGGTGCCTACCCAGGACCGTAGGAACACATAAAATGCCACTACAGACTGGACCACTAGCTCAAGCAAGCGCCTTGGCCATAATTCATTGTCTTCCAGAGAATAGGCTGAAATGCTGTCTGGACCACCAAGATGCAAGAGAAGAAATGGTGCCCAACATGACATTATGATATAGTTGGGATCAAATGACTGATCCTTGCTATCACCTTCAGCTTGGGAGAGGACGCCAAGTGAAACTGTCGCAATCCAATCTGCAGACAAATATGCAACCCAAAGGACTATTCTTATCCAATTTTTGGCAATGTACTTCCTCCGCTTGCCCAAAAGGATGAGAACCATTTGTAAGAAGAGACTGAACAAAACCAATACACGGAGCTCACATCCATTCCAAATTGTCCTAACACTTTTAGGGAAGACCTCTATCAACTTCCTCTTTTTGAAGATCAAAGTTCCAAGAACTGAAAAAATTAATGTGTTAAATATATAACGAAAAAAACATAAGCTATGTAGTTGATGAAGAAGGCAGAATTTGCAGTGAGTTTACCAGCGATTAGCATGACTGCTCTCTCTCTCTTTCTTTCTGTCGTTCCCCTACTTTTTCGCCCAGTTATTATTGAATGGTTCTTGATAGACTTGTTGAAGACACCATATCGAGAAAATTAGCGGGCAATTTACTATTTGAAGAAGAAGGCTAATGTCTGCATGTTTTCAAGAAAAAGAAAATCACAAACTCAACATACACTATGTTGAAATATCAGTCAAGCTGTTCAGTCAAGCTGCAAGTCGTTTAGGTGTTTTAGTTGTCACTGCTGTGCTACATGCAGTTTTATATTTACTGTTATTTGTTGTTTGATTCATCACGTGTTGATCATGTGAGTTAGTTATTAGTTTGTTAGGTTTGTTAATGAGTTAATGACTCAATGTATATAAACTAATCAGTTCTTAATAATATTCAAGTAGAGCATTATTCATTCTGTTCTCTCTCTTCCAAACTTCTCTCTCTCCCAATTTCAATATGGTATCAGAGCGAGTTGGCTCGGTGTATTCCATCGATTCCTAACTCATCCTCCATTGTTGGGCTTTTCTTGAAGCTTTCTTCACTCTGTATTTCCTTCTTCTTTCATTGATCTCTCTTGCAAAGTTTCTTTAATTCTTTGCTTTCTTTGATTCTTGAAACTAAGTTTTCTGTAAAACCTAGTTCAAGCTTCTTCAATGGCTTCCACATCTGTCAATACAGATTCCGTATCATCTACTTCTCAAACCTCTGTGCCTGCTTGGGAAAAACCGTCCAGTCCTTATTTTTTGCATAGTAGTGAGAATCCTGGCTTGATTCTGGTTAATCAGCCTCTTACTGAAGAGAACTATGCTACTTGGAGCCGAGCTATCATTTATGCTCTTGATTCCAAGAACAAAACAGATTTTGTTGATGGCACCATCAAAGCTCCAACAAGTTCCTCAGATCCAATTTTCCCTGCTTGGAAGAAATGCAACAGAATGGTTCTTTCTTGATTGATCAATTCGATGTCCAAGGATTTGATTTCAAGTGTGATTTACTTGAATACTGCGCAAGAAGTTTGGACAAATCTTAAGAACCGATTCTCTCAGAGCAATGGTCCTAGGGTTTTTGAACTACGAAGAATGGTGAGTACTCTCTCTCAGGATAATCTCTCTGTGAGTAGTTATTACACGAAATTCAAGGTAATCTGGGATGAATTGGTCAATTATAAGCCAATTCCCTCATGTTCTTGTGGTATTTGCACCTATGGTTCAATGGCTGCTTGGGTTGAGTATCAAGAAGAGGAGTGTACTATGAATTTCCTAATGGGGCTTAATGAATCCTTTGCAACTGTTAGGGGACAGATCCTACTGATGAAGCCCTTGCCTTCACTGAATCAAGTCTTCTCTCTCATCACTCAAGAAGAGAAGCAAAGAAGAGTTGGTTCCAATGCCATTGCAGTTGAATCTGCTGCACTCTTCTCTAGAGGTCCTAATAATTCATCTAACAAGGGCAATTATACCAACAAGCCTAATGGAAAAAGGGAAAGGTCAATTTGTTCACACTGTGGGATTCTTGACCATGTGGTGGACAAATGCTACAAGATTCATGGTTACCCTCCTGGGTATAAGAACAAAGGCAAGGGGCACTCAGCCAATCAGGTTTCAATGGGTTCCAATCTGGATCACACAGATACTATGGAGGAGTTGACTATAGTGGCTCTCACTTCTTCTCAATGTCACCAGCTCATGTCCATGTTGCAAACCCATACCTTGGGATCACAAGGAAATCAAGATTCTTCTCTTGGAACTCATCAAGCTGCCACACTCATCAGTCATACTGCTCCTGTCACCAAGTCCTTGCCACCTGGTACTTTTCACACTGCAGGTATTTTACCTGCACCTAATAGTGACATTTTAGATAAACCTGAATGCCTAGACTCTATTAATTCCATGCCTCTTTTTTTGCATTCATCCACCAACTTAGATCACTCAGTTTTTTCTTCCAATCTTGTCATTCCACCTGCCTTGTTACCTAATGAATGGATTATTGATAGTGGTGCTACTGACCACATGGTTCATTCCATTTCATATCTTACCAAAATTACTTCTATAGCTCACATCTCTGTTAAACTTCCTAATGGTGAATCTGTCTTAGTCACTCATGTTGGTCAAGTGCAGTTATCATGTGATTTGGTCCTTGACAATGTGTTGTGTGTTCCTTCCTTTTCATTCAATCTTATTTCCATTGGGAAATTAACACATTATCTGAGGTGTTGCTGCATTTTTCTCTCTCAATTCTACTTTATACAGGACTTACTCCAGTGGAAGACGATTGGTTTGGGTAGAAAGGATGGTGGCCTGTACATTCTACAGCAAACCAACTCTGCCAAGCTTTCTGTCCCTATTCAATTTTCCAATTTCATGCCCACGGTTCTCTCACATCCTGGTGTTTACTCTCCTTCCTCTGTTGTTGCTGATTGTAGTCTTGTCTCATATAATAGCACTACTGTTTCAAATTCTGTTTTGTGGCATAATAGAATGGGTCATCCTTCTTCATCTAGGTTGCACTTGATTAGCTCAATAATTCCTGATGTAACTTTCTGTGATAAAGAGCTTCCTGTTTGCATTGTTTGTCCTTTAGCCAAACAAAAAAGGCTTCCTTTTCCTAATGAGAATAACATTTGTTCTTCCATTTTTGATCTTGTTCATTGTGATATCTGGGGACCATTTTCTGTTCCTTCTATTAATGGTTTTAAATACTTTCTGACCATTGTTGATGATTGTAGTAGATGTACTTGGGTATATTTGCTGAAATTCAAATCTGATGCTAGAACTGTTATTCAGTCCTTCTTTTCTTTTGTTGAAACTCAATTTCACCTCAAAATTAAAACCTTGAGATCAGATAATGGTCCTGAATTTCATATGCCTCAATTTTTCTCTTCCAAAGGTACCTTACATCAACTGAGTTGTGCAGATACACCTCAACAGAACTCAGTTGTTGAAAGGAAACACCAACATATTCTGAGTATTGCTAGAGCCCTTAGGTTTTCAAGCTAATCTGCCTCTGAAGTTCTGGGGAGATTGCATCCTTACAGCAGTCTATCTTATTAATAGGTTGCCTAGTCCTTTGTTGAATAATAAAACTCCCTATGAAATCCTTTTGGGTACTGTTCCTTCTTACTCTCATCTTAAAGTCCTAGGTTGTCTGTGCTTTGCATCTACTCTCTCTAGGAATAGATCTAAATTTGATCCTAGAGCCTCTCCTTGTATCTTTCTTGGTTATCCCTATGGTGTCAAGGGATATAAATTGTTCAATCTTGAAACCAAGTCCATTTTCTTGTCCAGAGATGTTGTCTTCCATGAACACATTTTTCCTTTTCATTCCATGAATTTTCATCTTAACAATGCTTTTAACTCTCAACCACTTTCTGGTGGTTCTTTATTTCCTCCTCCCACCTTCATTTTTGATGATTCACAAATGGAAGTTTCTGACACAATGATTGACACCCATACACCTCACATAACTGATTTACCTATCTCTTCTCCACATGCTATACCAGACCATCCTATCAATCCTGACCCTAGTCTAGTCACACTTGCTCCACCTGACCATCCTGTACAACCTGTCCAATCTGTCCAGTCTGTCCAACCTGCCCAACCAGCACCCAGAAAATCCTCCAGACCTCATAAAGCACCTGCTTACCTTCAGGATTTCCATTGTCAACTTGCCTCAACCAAACCCTTACCCTTACCTACTACCCTTTTCCCTATTGAATCTGTCCTTTCCTATGATAGGCTATCTACCCCTCATAGAGCTTTCACTGTTGCTCTCTCTGTTTGTGCTGATCCCAAGTCCTATGCTGAGGCTGCAAGAGATCCTAGGTGGCAGGCAGCCATGTCTGATGAGATACAGGCACTTGAAATAAACAATACTTGGCAGCTTACACCTTTGCCAGCTGGTAAGGTTCCTATAGGTTGCAAATGGGTCTATAAAGTCAAACATAGAGCTGATGGGAGTATTGAAAGGTTTAAGGCTAGACTGGTAGCAAAAGGGTACACTCAACAGGAGGGTTTGGATTACTATGAAACTTTTAGTCCAGTTGTGAAGTTTGTCACTGTTAGGACTATACTGGCTGTTGTAGCTGCTCTTGATTGGCATTTGGTCCAGTTGGATGTTAATAATGCTTTTTTGCATGGAGACCTTGATGAGGAAGTATACATGCTACCTCCACCTGGTTTTGGTAGCAAGGGGGAGCCTGATTTAGTCTGCAAACTCACCAAGTCCTTGTATGGACTGAAGCAGGCTAGCAGACAATGGTTTTCAAAGCTCTCAACCACAATCATCAACCATGGATTCACTCAGTCCAAATTTGATTACTCTATGTTTACAAGAGTTCATAATGATGTTATCATTGTTATCTTAGTATATGTTGATGATATTTTGGTAGCTAGCAACAACCTTGAAGCTGTTTTAGAGTTCAACCAATTTCTTCATGATCAGTTTAAGCTAAAGGATCTTGGTCCTTTGAAATATTTTTTGGGATTAGAGGTGGCTCGATCCTTCACAGGCATAAGTGTTTGCCAAAGAAAATATGTTTTAGAGCTTCTAGCAGAAACTGGACAGCTAGCAGCCAAGCCTATTAAATCACCTATGGAGCAACACACCAAGCTGTCAAACTATCATGGAAACTTGTTAACAGATCCTTCTCAATATAGGAGACTTGTTGGGAAACTGTTGTATCTGACACTGACTAGACCAGATATTGCATATAGTGTGCATCAACTGAGTCAGTTTCTTGCACAGCCTAGACAGCCACATCTCCAAGTAGCCAACAGAATCCTTAAGTATCTAAAAGGGACACCTGGACAAGGTCTCTTTTTCTTAGCAAACTCAGATTTACACTTGAAAGGTTACTGTGATGCTGATTGGGCCAACTGTCCTGATACAAGGAGGTCTATCACTGGATTTTGTGTATTTTTGGGTGAGTCCTTAATAGCCTGGAAGTCCAAGAAACAGCACACTGTGTCCAAGTCTTCTGCAGAATCGGAGTACAGGTCTATGGCTGCTGTTGTCAGTGAGTTTGTATGGTTAAAAGGCTTGCTTAAAGACCTATCAATCAATCATGATCATCCTGCTCTTCTGTACTGTGACAGTAAAGCTGCAATCCACATAGCAGCTAACCTGGTCTATCATGAGAGGACTAAGCACATAGAGCTTGACTGCCATTTTGTGAGGGAGAAGATACAAGATGGTTTAGTCAAGACCTTTCATGTTTCAACTAAGCACCAATTGGCTGATTTACTTACAAAGCCTCTGGGACATCAACAGTTTAGCAACTTACTCTGCAAGATGGGCATGAGCAACATATATGCTCCATCTTGAGGGGGAGTGTTGAAATATCAGTCAAGCTGTTTAGTCAAGCTTCAAGTCATTTAGGTGTTTTAGTTGTCACTGCTGTGCTACATGCAGTTTTATATTTACTATTATTTGTTGTTTGATTCATCACGTGTTGATCATGTGAGTTAGTTATTAGTTTGTTAAGTTTGTTAATGAGTTAATGACTCAATGTATATAAACTAATCAGTTCTTAATAATATTCAAGTAGAGCATTATTCATTCTGTTCTCTCTCTTCCAAACTTCTCTCTCTCCCAATTTCAATACACCAGGCACATGGAATTCCCTCAAAGATTGTAAATCCCAGAAAAAATTGGAGACCAACTAAGGAAGAATAATCAGACTCATTAAAAACAAAAAGGATATAGGGAATTGTGGAGAGGAAATCAGAATTCTTGCCCCCCAAAACACCTGAAACTCAACTGGAGATTGCTTAGGGTAGGAGTGCTAGGACGTCATTCACCATGTTGAGAGTGAAAAATCAAAGCTAAATTTAGGGTTTGGGAGCCTAGGTAGATAGTGGGTGCCAGCGTAAACAAAAGACAAAGACAACCAACCATTAGTGCAAGCCGTTTAGCTGGAGGTATTGCCAAGAGCCTTGTAACTTAATTGGAGGGCACCTCCTGTTCTTCCAAGACATTCAAGATTCAAAATCCCCCCTCCCCCTTTGTACTATCAAATTATCAATAACAAAAAATGTGTATTACCCACTTGCATTACTATAGGATTGATTAACTAGGACAAACAATTCGGATTGATTGAAGTGAGTTAGATAGGAAATTCTCAACTGAACCTCCCTGGCAGGTTGAGAAAATCAGAATTTATAGCCAAATCAACAGTCCCTCACTACTGACAGATCAATTGAAGGTAGGGATGAGTTTTGACGTGGCAGGTTGGTGGGTTGAGAAAATATGAAGCATTCTCCTTTGATTTTTCTGTTGTATCAATTATTCCAAATACTCAATTTCCTTTTCTTGCAAGTTCTTGGTAATCAAACAAGCTTTCATTTAAAGGAAAACAAAATAAAAAAAATAAAAAAGAGTAAAAGAAACTTTTGAAGGAAAAGGACACAAATCTATGGAAAAGCTTTGGAATATATATCTTAGTGGAAGGAAACCGGTGGCCTTTTAACAAAATCTTTTGTAGTTCATAGAAATGTGTTGGACCTCTCAAATACAGCTATAGATTTGGTTTGCAGATGAAAATATTATTTATGAAGAGATAACTCTTCAAACTTGATTTGTAACTTTTAGGCAAAAAGAATTTTTTGGTCCTCTTTTTTTAAGCTCAACTAGCTAATAGCTCACACGATGCATGGGCAATGTTAATAGAATGTTTGCTTAAAAATGTATTGACGTAGTCATGGATGATTAAATTGTTACTGCTTCACAAATTTGTCTATTCAAGACTTATTTTATGGGATCCATGTGTGAATTCCAAGAAATAAAAGTTATTCAAGAAAATATTTCATGAAAGAAAAAAGCTTCTATTCCTCTAATTCTAGCGAAATTACTCTCGACTCCCACATTAAAAGATCCAAGAAAAGCACATAGAAGGGAAAATAAATAAAAATTATGTATCATGTGAATACAAATACTGATCACACTATCAGATTCCATCTGACATCAAACAGCATAACAAGCTAGCGATTTTTAACACACTCATCACATTGTAAAACCCCCCATTCTGCTGTTTAAAAACAAATTCCATGCAAAGTAATTCATCATTAAAAAAAATGGAAAACAAATTAAAGGAACAGCAAAGAGGGTACCTCTATTTTTTTAAAAATACGACACCAAAACAATTAGTATTCTTCATCAGATACAAAGAAGCAAATTACAACAAGCCTGAAACAAACAAATCAGTTAGCATCTTTATGCAGGGATTCTTTCAAGCCAGAGGATGTTTAAATGGAAGGGGACTTGCTTCTTTTGTAAAGATAGGAAGGGAATCACATAATAGCCGGTTGTCACAACTGGACAACCTCTGACAAGTCAACAATTATCTGTTTAGGATTAAGAGTAACAAGGCCAGGAGCAACAGGAGTGCAGAGAACTTTGATTTATATTAGTAATCCATGTGGATAGTAGGAAGGTCAACGAGAAAATGCATGTTGTGTTTAATGACATCAGAAGTTTGGCTGTGCGTTTACATGGTCTCTACTTCCACGAAGTGGGCAGAATAGTTATAGAAGAGTTCTAACTGAAGCTGAAGAAAATGCTAATGACTCAGCTTCATTATTTCCATAAAATTTTTCATTATGTAAGTTCTCAATGATAGACAATAAGGTGATGTCATTAAACAACTCACCATATCAACTCTCGTGGAAAAGGTAGTGAAAATGTTGTCTGTAGCATTATTTACTACCATCATTTGGTCACTTAACTCTACACTCTAAAGGCTTTCGTCTACCCTGGAACCTTTTGTTTTGGGTTCTTGTATTTTGCTTTTGATTATGCTTGCAGTATCAGATTTACTACTTGGTAATTGTTGTAGACTACTAACAACCAATAAAAGATAAAGGGAAAAAACTATTATACACTCTTTATTTGCACTCTTTGTACAAAATCCTTTTGAAATTGTGTTTTTAAAATACGATTTGAGTTAAAATTATGAAATAGTAGTTAAAACTATGAAACCGTGTTTTAAGTTAAAATTGTGAAATAATGTTTTAAAAAACATGATTTTCAGTCACACGGCAGTGAGCGTGTAATAAAATGTGTGCGGCTATTATTACTCAAAAGAGAAATAGATTCAAGGTATATGTACAAATTTGAACACAGAGCTCAGGGGGTGTTTGGTACTATTGTTACAGTTTTCAGTGTTTAAATAATATTACACATTTTTTCACAAAACAACAACAACGTTACTAGAAATCTTTCCACAAAACAACAACAATGTTACTATAAATCTTTTACCAAACCGCCCCAAACCTCTAGGAAAATTTTGATATCAATTGGCATGACTTATTTGTTTTTTGGGAGAAAAACATGACCTATTTGTTTTGCAGACCTAAAATGAAACAGGAGGAAACTCAGAAAACTAAAGCTAACCTGAAAGATACAGCTATTGCAATTTCTTCGTTCCGATATATAATAGTTCTGATATATATCTTCTGTCAGTTGGTTCCGCACAATGTAACTGAAAACATCGAATCACCAAAAAAAGAAAAAAGAAAAAAATTTGTTGTCAGCAGAAAGTAGTGTACAACAATAATTATAAACACCATGAACATAACAGAAATGCTAGAACTAAACAAACCCATTTGACTTCAAAGAAAGAAAAAAAAAAAAAAAAAAAAAAAACAGTGGGTATGGGCGAAAGGAGCATACAGCTATACAGTGTCAGTGTCATTCTGGACATTATGAATCAAGGAAAGAAGGTCTTCAAGTCAGTGAAACTGTGAAGAGACTTTGCCTTCTGAGATATTTAATTAGTTTCAGAACAATTATTGTGTTGTGGTGGACCTGAGTGTGTAAGAGAATCTGAATATTTATTTAGCAGTACTTTTGTTTTGTTTTTCTTTCAAAAAAGTCTGTTTTTTTCCAAAGCAGAAAACAAGTCTAAAGGCACCGCACCTACACTCCCTTGTTTTCTTTTTGTTGCGGTGGGCCAACCGGGTTAATGGTAACTTTTTGGTCCGTTTGGATACAACTTATTTTTACTGAAATTGAAAATTGAAAACACTGTAACAAAATAATTTTTAAATATTTAAATAGTATCGTGAGACCCATTTTTAATATTTTTAAATGCGTGAACAGTGCATGAACAGTGTTTTTTGTCCCCTGCACAGTAAATTTATGTGATGTCATGTTACTGTTCACGCGCTGAAAAAAAATATAAAATAAAAAAATAAAAAAAGGTCTGAAAACGCAAATGTGGGTTTGGAAATGCCGTATCCAAACCCACACTTAATGTGAGAAATTGTTTATGCGAAATTTGATTTGAAATTTCCAGTGACTGTAGCAGAACTGGAGCTTGGAAACTCAAAAAAATTTGAGGTTGCAAGCTCAATGTTCAATGTGCGATGCTTGGCGGTGAATGTATGGGGCGGCGCCAAGTTAAGGCACTCTCTTAGGTACTCCGGAGCACACTTCTCTCGCATTTATGGCAGGTTTGTTCATTAAATTTATGGTGGGTTCATCATAAATATGAATAGAGGGGCACCATTTTACTATACTTAATAAGCACTTTAAGTATTTTCCCTGGTCAATAAACAAAATTATGTATAATATTTTTAAAATATTTTTGTTTTGAACCTCTAAAAGTAAAATTTTGAACCCTATTACCCAATTTTATTTTTATTTTTATATTTATATCCAACTAAAATAAGCTTCAATATAATTATCTTGAGAATGTCTTGGCCTTTTTAAACACAGAAAAAGCTCAATAATAAACAAATTTGATCTAATCTGGGGGAGGAAGGAATAGTAAGCCGAATTTTTTTTGCATTTAACATTATTTTTGAAATATTTTAGTTAGTTGTCATTTTACAAAACTATGTAGCAAACTAGCATCTCGAGACTCTAAAACTCGAGTTCAAAGGTGGAATTCGAGTTTCTAAAACTCGAGTTGTATGTGATGGCAATTTGATGTGGAAAAAAATCCACGTGGAAATCGAGTATTTAAAACTCGATTTCCTATGTTCTTCGTTGTTCTTCTTGGTTCTTCTTCTGTGGAATCCTTTCTTCTTTGTGCTTGGGTTCTTCATCATGTTCTTCATCGTGTTCTTCCGTGGGTTCCTTTCTTCATCGTGTTCTTTCTTCAGATCTTCTGTGGGTTCTTCTCTTCGTCTTCAATTTCTTCAGAATCTCAGATCTTCATCGTGTTCTTCAGATTCATCTTCTTCTTCTATGGAACTCGAGTCTTTAAGACTCGAGTTCCATATGGCAAAAATATCTCCATGTCAGCAATCGATCTCGAGTCTTTGAGGCTCGATTTTTTCACCGAACTTGAGTTTTAAAGACTTGAGATGCTAGTTTCCTAAATGGTTTCAAAACCTTGCTAACTAATGATATTCTATCCCCTCACTATGCTAGTCTCCAAATATCCCCATCGTAAGCCCAACATCAGAAGTAGAAATTTGTTGATCCCATTTAGATCTTAACAAATATGAAAAAAAAATTTACTTGTCTTCTTTACTTTGACTTATAAATTTGACTGAATCTGTAAGTGCAGTGGTTGAATTTGAATATAATTTTATTTGTTATTTGTTGAGTGAGGATTGGAGTATGAGTCAGTCAGTCGGTGGAAGAAAATGTTAATACTGAATGACAATTAGACAACTAGATATTGGGTAATTCTTAAAAATAAAAATAATAGACAAGCAGTGTGGGACATGAGAGAGATTAAGTGAAAAAAAAAAAGCAAATGTTAACACAAAAAAAAAAAAAAAAAAAAATTGTGTTGCAATTACTAAGACTAATAATTGTCAAAGTTGAGTTGAATTGTTAAATAAATAACTGTAAAGAGTAAAGATTTAAACTAATAGATAAAAGTATTCTAAGCAATAATAATTAAATTTTACTTAACAACAATGATTAATATGTTTATTGTATTTAGAAACAATAGATGATTTCTAAAATTTAATCTTAGCAAAAATAATTAATATGTTCATTGTATTAAGAAAAAAATGCTAAATGAAGTTGGAGTTTATCTTTTGTTCTCTTGCCAATATATATATATTTTTTGAGAGAGTTTCAACCTATGACGTCTGCTCCTGATAATAACATTTTATCATTAGACCAAGACACCAATCAGTTTTTGATGTAGGCGGAGATTAAATCCCAGATCTCTTGCCAATATTATGGACAAATTTGTAAAAAGAAACCACGTAGAGTACTACAAGATTCATCTTCTAACTAATTAACCCCATAGGAAAAAAAAGGACAAAGTTTAACTATAAAATTGGTTATAGCTTAAGGCTACAAACTCACTCAATAAAATAAATATTACTACATATTTTGAAAATCTAATCATTGAATTGCATGTTCTTTACACTTTTAATACACATGTCAAATTTTGTGTCAATCTGATATTTTTTACTATATGATTTATAAGTTTATATTTTATGTATAATTTTAAATTACAAAAACTTACAATTTAAAAAATTTATTGATGACATAGTTATTGATCTTTAATATTTTTGAAAATTTACAAACATGGAGGATATAAGAAGAAAATGTAATCCAATGGTGGATTTATCAAAATTCACCTCTACTAAAAAGATATTGAGTAAGATTGTAGCCTAAGGCTACAACTAATTTTGTAATTAAATTTTGTCCAAAAAAAAAAATATCTTGGAGCCGCCATTACCTAATTGATTACGCCATAGTTGTTGTGCCCTTTACAGAGAATTCCAAGGTTAACACAACGGGGGTCAAAGTTAGTAGTGCTACCTCTTCAAAAGTGATGGAAAGCATATGAGGGACTTGGTTTGGCTATGGATTTGAGCAACTGTGACCTGAAGATAGAGAGGCTTTCTTGGTTTTTTTAAGGGTAGTGTTTGTTATACACACGATTTCAAGTACAAAAAAAATCCTGAGTTAAAGAAATTATGTCTTCAACTCACGATTTCAAGTACCAAAAAAAAAAAAAAAAAGGTGTAACAGAGTGTGTATAACAAACACTACCCTTAAAAAAAACCAAGAAATCCTCTCTCTCTTCAGGTCACGTTTCTTTAGACATGGCAAAACGGGTCAGAATTTTCTGACCCGACCCGACCCGACCCGAACCCGATTTTTTTTACCCGAAGCAAAACGGGTTGACCCGTGACCCGACTCGTGTTTTTTTCAGGTCAACCCGACCCGACCTGAACCCGAACCATTTTTTTAAAACTTTTTTTTTTGGTAAAAGAAAAATAGTAAAATTAAGACAATATTGGTTTAATTGTTTATTGTGAACTTTAAGGAAACAATTGATACATTTACATAACTGTATGCAAATTAATTGAAAGATAAATGCATGTGGTTGAGCATTCTGTAATGAGTAAAGATTTTTAGATATCAAATAGCAAAATACATGCCAAGATAATCTATAGAGTTAAAAACATAGATTTAAAATTGTAGACATGTGTGAGAAACATTCACAAGTGTGAAAATAGTGAAGCCAAAGTATCAAAGTAGCATAAATTATGAATGCTTAGACCTATTTTTTAACAATTTATGTCCAAAATAAACGGCTTTTCAAAATAAATTATGATATTTCCTAGAGTATGTGTTGCTTAACAATGATATGATATTCATAAAAAAGATCATGTGTAAATAAGTAAGCAATCAAACTTTAATGTATATCTCAAATTGAAATAGAATGTCAACCACAATTGATAATAGATTATAAAATTAATTTTCAAGATTGCAAATTTCTTATATGTTTTTATTCTTTATCAAATGAGTTATCCAATAAGTCATTTGTAATTTTGTTTTATGTTTTGGGAAGTTGATATTGTGTAGAAATAAAACTTGTGTATTTGTTTTACTTATCTTTGTGTTATTTTGTTTTAGATAGCAATGTTAGGATTTGTATAATTTTAAAATTATTGAATAAGTATTAATAAGTTTAACTGAGTTCATTCTTGATATAAGTGGTGAATTCAAATTAATGGATTTTACATTAAGTAATTTGTTACATAACTTTCCAAATAGCAAATACATGTTGTTTTCTTAAAAAAAAAAAAAAAAAAAAAAAAAAAAAAAAAATCATGTGAAAAATACGGGTCAACCCGACCCAACCCGATTCGACTCGCAACCCGATTGACCCGAACCCGATTTTAACCCGCTTAAAATGACTCGTTTTTGACCCGTGACCCGTTTGACCCGCAACCCGTTTGACCCGACCCGAACCCGACCCGACCCGCCCGTTTTGCCATGTCTACGTTTCTTGTCGCAACACCTTGCTCAAATCCATAGCCAAACCAAGCCCCTCAAATGTTTTCCAGCACTTTTGAAGAGGTAGCACCACTAGCTTCAAAAACTAAAGCTAACCTGATAGCCAAACCAAGTCCCTCCTATTTGTTTTGCAGACCTAAAATGAAACCGGAAGAAACCCAGAAAACTAAAGCTAACCTGATAGATACAGTTATTGCAATTCTTCGGTCGAATATAGTAGTTTTGATATATCTCCTGTCAGCTGGTTCCGCATAATGTAACTGAAAAGTGCTAAAAACAACGAATCACCTAAAAACAAAATTAAAAAAAAAAAAAAAAGTAATTTTGTTTTTAGCTGATAGTACTGAACAACAATAATTATAAAAACCATAATTGACAATGGGGTCAATTTCTTCAATAACGTAACAGAAATGTTAAGAGTTAAACAAACCCATTAGACTTCAAAAGAGTGGAAAAAAATAAAAGAAAAACGAAAAAGAAAAAAGTGAGTATGGGAGAAAGAAGCATACATTATCATTCTAGATATAATTGTAAGGGTCATATTTTTATGTAATTGGCATATCTTATGATAAAGTGCACACTACTTGTAGTTGGGAAGGTTCTAAGTGGTTTCAAGAACAATATAACAAGTGCTATTGTTAAAGACATGAAAATTACTCAAGCTACGGTTAGGAATGGCAACGGGTCGGGTTCGGGTCGGGTTTCTTTATACCCGGACCCGACCCGCGGGTCCAACTCCAAAACCCGAACCCGCCCCGTTTAATAAACGGGTTTTTTTTTTTAAATCCAAACCTGCCCCGTTGGGTCCCGTCGGGCCCCGCGGGCTCCACCAGCCACTTCAGGGCCTTAATCCATGGCCATACAATCTAAAAAAAAAAAAAAAAAGACTTTCCCTTTCAAACACAGAATCACACAAACACAAACTCACAGATTTTAGACACAATCTTATAAAAAGAAAAAAAGAGTTTCCTTTCAAAGACAGAATCACAAACTCAAATTCACAAAATCACAAACATAAACTCATAGATTTGAGAATTGAGAGAGGACATGAACCCAAAATAAAAATGAACCCAAAAATAAAAATTGGAGAACTCGGTCCACCAAGGCTCTATCTCCGATCTCAGACTCCTACTCGGCCTCTCTCTATCTCAGACCACCAAGATCTCCGATGATCGGCGGTGGTTTTAGCCACCAATTCCACCTATAGGCCGAAGCTCACGGCCTAAACCTCGCAAATCTCTCTCCGATCTAACCTCAATACTTCTCCGTGGAAATAGCAACCATCAAGTGATGAGAGTGAAGGTGAGGGTGGGTCGGTGAGTGACTGAGAGTGACGGTGAGGGTGACTGGGTGAGGCCGTGTGGGGTGGCTTGAGAGAAAATGAGACTAAGAGAGTTATTGAGGGTGAGGTGAGAGCACAGAGAGGAGGCGGCTTGGAGAGACTTCAGACAAATGAAAATAGGATTAGGGTTTGTTATAAGTTACATATATATAGGTAGGTGTAGGAACTGGGTCTGAGCATTTCTACTGTTGGAAAAATGGATTCAGACCCAACTAGCCCTAAACAATAAATTTGTAGAGGATGGGTTTAAGAGCTAGGCCTTAGTGAGAATAGCAACGAATAAACATGGTTATGGGTCAACTGAATAGCAAGAAAATAGGCCTTAAGTGTTAGAATCTGTCCTGGACGTTGGTCCGAGGAGCCTTCTTGTTCTTATTATTTCCTCAGTGCTTGGATACAGAAGTTACAAAGATGATACAGGTTGCTACAGTGTTTTCTACTTCCAATCCCCTCCTTTCTCTAGAGGACCTCCTTACGTTTTATACCCTCTTTAGGTTGATCTTGGCCCTTCATTTGTTGATTGTGCAGGTCAATACTTGAGTGCTTGTCCCATCAGCCGCCATCCCAAACCTTCTGTGAGTTGCAGCGACCAAAGCGGCACTGTTTAGGAGTCATTCCCTCATTAATGCGGCCAGAACGTTAGTTGCGGGCATTTAATGCGGAGGTGACAGCTCCATCCTGAATTGCTTTCCCGGGCTCCCATGACCGACCCACGGTGCTTGTCCTCTTTTTTGGGGTGTTCTACGACACCACCCTTGATGGCGCGCTGCCCTTTCCCTTCTATGATCTCGGTACGCCGAGGACATGATTGTCCTCGGCGTTGCTCCTTGGTAGTTAGGACTTCCTCCGTTAGTCCTCGGACGTTTTTCTTCCTCGGCGTGGGCCTAATATAAAGTTGGGCCGGGGTAGCCAGATTTATTGACCCCACAGTAGGTATTTTAGTAATTTTGTTTTAAGTTTAAATGGGTCTGGCCGGGTCTGGGTTCGGGCCGGGTTTTTTCCAAAACCCGGACTCGCTTCGGGTTTTTTTTTCTAAAACCCAAACCCTACCCTACTCGTTATCGGACCGGGTAAAACCCGACCCATTAGGGTCGGGCCGGGCCGGGTACCCGCGGATCGAGCATAAATTGCCATCCTTAGCTACGGTGCAGAAAGGGCAAAAAAAAAAGTCTCGATACCTAGCTCGATACCTTTCGATCTATCGAGATTTAATGAATTGCGATACCAGCCTCGATACCTCTTGATCTATCGAGACATGCAAATTTCAACTATTCAAATCTTTCCGGCCCATGATGACAAAAGATTTATTGGGTATCATGCCTAAGGTTTTCAGAGATATAAAAGATATATTTCATAGCCGTTATCAAATAGAGAGACAGACACAAAGACATGTACTATGCTACACGCACTTGTGAAGTTGCTGCGACTCTTGTGTGCCTTAGGGTTATGTACTAAGCTACTTTCAGATCTACAAGTGTGGATATAAGAACTTTACACCCAACAACTCTCAAGTTGCTGGTGTTAGTCATGTACTGAGATCTGTGCAAAGAGAAGAAGTCTTCTACAAGATATAGTTCAATTAGGGATTGGAGTAAAGGTTCAACTGTAAGTTGGTATTTTGAGATAGGCTAGATAGTTGTAAGATTTTTTATACGCGTAACCGCTTATTCGTGATTGATGGATTCTTAGGAGTTGTGACCTAAAATTCACCTGGTGGGGAGTTTTTGCCTTGTGAAGGTTTTCTCAATTTGTTAACAAATCACCGTACCAAATTTAATTTCCGCCGCACTTTAGTTTAGATTAGGGGTGTGCATGGGTTGGGTTGGGTCAGGTTAAGGGAATTTTTTGACCCAACCCACCATGGTGGGTTAAAAAAAATTCAACCCAACCCAACCCAACCCACATGGGTCGGGTTGGGTCGAGTTGAACCCATGGGTTAGACAATTTTTTTTATTACTATTATTATTAAATTGAGTAGAAAAAAAAAATATAAATATAAATATATTTAAAAAATCCAAAGATTAGTATCAATGTAACTCCTTAAAGGCAAACAACACTAATGACTAAACAACAATAGTAATTTACTAGGGTTTGTGTGAATTAATTGGCTTTTATATAGGATAGGAAGAGTTGGTTATTTAAAAAAATTTATTAATTATATAATATATTTTAAATATATATTAAATATATGGGTGGGTCAGGTTGGGTCGAGTTTGGCGGGTTTGAAATTTTATGACCCGAACCCAACCCGACTCTTTATCAAAAAAAATTTTGTAACCCAACCCAACCCACCAATCCCTAAAAACCGACCCAACCTGACGGGTTGGGTTGAGTTAGGTTGGGTCGAGTCGGTTTTTGCAAGTTGGCAGGTTGGCTGCACACCCCTAGTTTAGATGGGTGATTTGTTCATGTCTCCACATTATTGCATGTAGTTTGAATAATTAATCAATTTGGGTAATTGAATTAATTAATTAGGGTCAATTTATAACCCAACAATAATGAATCAAGTAAAGAAATTCTTCAATGTATCAACTTGGAACTTCCAAATAAGCTGGCTTTTGTAAGTTTGATGGTTCTATCTCCATTTCATGTTCGGGAGCTGTATAGCCTCTCATAAACAAAAACAAAAAATCACCAACTTTATTAAGTATTGCTCACGTAACTATTAAGGTAGTGTTCGATTTGACAGTCATAACATGGTATGAAAAAGTCGGCAAACCTCTAAAGACGCTTTTCCTTTCGGAAAGTCTATATGGGCGGATATTTTATTTTTAGACCAATTTTTGTGTGTTAAAGAATCTGAACTTTTCTTTGGCAGTGTGTTTTTGTTTTTTGTTTTCAAAGAAGAAAACAAGTCTATAGGCACCGCACACTCCCTTTTTTTGTTGTCGGCCAAATGGTTTGGTACTTGATAGTATCTCTATTTGAGAAAGTGTTGCGAAATTTGATTCGAAATTTTCAGACTGTAGCAGAACTGGAGCTAGGAAAGACAAAAATAATTGAGGTATAGATTTTTGAAGATCTATGGAGTGTTTGGTATTCTTGTTTAAACAATGGTTTTCAGTGTTTAAACATAGGGATGACAATGGGGCGGGGTGGGGCCGAAGGATGGGGTCTTCGTCCCCGCCCCTCATAGTTTTGTCTTGCCTCATCCCCACCCCGCCCTGCATGATGGAGAAAACTTTCTCACCCATCCCCTCCCCTTGAGGCCCCGCCCCACCCCGTAAAACTCAACTTTTTGTTAATTTGCCCTACAACTAGTACAATTTTTTTTAATGAAACCTATTTCATTAATAAAAATATACTTGAAATTACAACTAAATTTATCCCATCAAATCAAATCAATTTTTAGAAAAAATTGAATAATATATTCAAGTGTTTAACAAGACAATTACAAAAAAAAAAAAAAAATCTCATAATATAACAAAACAAAATAAAGGCAGAGAACTACATTAGATAGAATAAAATAAGCTAATATTGATATGTTTGTTTAAATAGTAGGGTTTTAGGGTATGAAAAATTTAATATTGCGGGGCAAAGCGGAGAGGGTCAGGTTAAGCGGGGCGGGGCAAAATTGTCATCCCAATTTAAACAACACTAGTCGCAGACTCGCGCGTGATAATATTATTGTTTTAGTTATTATTTATTAACAGTTGGTTTTTCATTATCTTTTAAGTTAATAAAAACCATACAAATACTTTTTCTTAAACCTTTACACACACACACACACACACATTATTTATTTAATGTGAATCTTTACATATATAAACTCTATATGTTCCATTTCTTTATATACATAAAACCATAGATGTGTGTGTTTTTATATATATTGTTTACTTAATGTGAATGTTTACATATATAGACTCTATATATTCCATTTCTTTATATACGTAAAATCATAGACTACTACTCCATAATGATAGTGGCTAATTAGTTTTATCATTTTTTATAATGCAATATGTTGAATAAAATAATATGAGAAGAAAAAAAAAAGTAAAAATAAAATATATAACAATAAACACAAAATTAATTATCTCTATTTATTATATTACAATTTTATTTATTTGAATTTAAATAAAATATTATATATTTAATTTTTTTTTAAAAAAGAAAACATAAATAATTTAATTATATGGAGGATATGGCTGAGTTTAAATATTGAATAAAATAAGATGAAAAAAAATGTAAAAAAAAGATATAATAATAAACACGAAATTACCCAAATCATGTTATGTAATAGAATAATATATCTTATATTCATACTTTAAAATATATATATATCTTATATTCATATATATTTTCTTTAATTTTTATAGTGTAATAGGATAACATTTAACAGTCAAAGAGAAAAAAAAAAAATTAAAACACAAAACTATATCGCATCAGCCCAAAGTAGAGTTATAAAGAACACAAAAATTTATCAACTTAAAGTAGAGATGCAGGAAAAATAAAAAAAATACTCCAAAAATATTGAGAGAGAGAAAGAGAGAGAGAGACAGACAGAGACAGACAGACAGATTTAATTTCCAATTCTTAGTATGTGTGTACACAAATTTAATTTTCAATTTGTCCCAAAATATGCAATCTTGGTCCCCTCCCTCCAAAAAAATTATAAATTGACCCATGAAATCCAAAAGTATATGTTCTATTCTATCCCTTTTGCCCAGTTGCCTGAAGAATAATTACAATAACTTTTGGATAATAACAAAAAAATAAAAAATAAATAAAGCACAAATTTGGTCCAAAGAAACCCAATTGCCCAAAAAATAATATGAATTACCTGCAGACAAAGAAACCCAATTGCCCCAAAAATAACATGAATTACCTGTAGACAAACTAATATTGACAACAAAAGTAAAGCACAAATTTGACATTATCAAATGTATGATTTTTAGTTCACATGGTGTGAATTGTGAAGTGCTTAATGTTATATTTTTTAAGTTACTTTTTAAAAAGTTTTTAGTTGTGTTTGCTGTAATAATAATGTTTATTTTTTTATTAAAAAATTTATATAATGAGTTTGCTGTATTAAATTGTTTGGTAATGTTACTTTTTAAGAAATGAGAGAAATTTGTCAATCTTATGTCAAAATATTATTTAAATGGTTAGGTAGGTGTAGGATAAATTCCTTATAATTAATTATTGTTGGCTTTTTTTTTTTTTTTTTTTAAGATCATGGAAAAATAATGTTCAATTTAGATTTTTTTTAATTAAGAAAAATTCAAAATAATTTAGAAGCTTATATTGAAAATGCAGTATTGTCAAAATCTAGTTTGATGTCCCAATTTCTAAAATCCATCAAATAAATTTTTGAAAAATCACCATATATAAAATTGGTAATAGTTCATTATAGAATAATCTAGAATTACCACGAATTTATTATGATGTTAATTAACACAATGCAATTGAACAAGCTTATGTTAAGTTTGGTCTATACCAATTTTTTTTTTTTTTTAATATACTTTGGCCCCCCTCATTTCCGAATCCTGGTTCCGTGAGATAACCTTTTTGTGAGGGTAAACTATGCAAAGAATGGAAGACAGAATGACAAAATTATAGTGAGATGATTTGAATATGAAGAGACAAAATAAAAGAAGATGAAGGGAAAGATGAATAGTGATATTAAGGTTGAGAGTAGTGGGGAGATGAAAAGGTAAATAATGGAAAGATAAAGAGACAAAATAAATGAAAATGAAGGGAAAGATGAATAGTGATATTAAGGTTGAGGGTAGTGGGGACTGGGAGATGAAAAGGTAAAAGAAGGAGAAAGTGTAATTATTAAAAAAAAGTAAAAGTTAAAAAAATTATAGGAAATTGGAAAGAAAAAGGATAATGACGTGAATGTTGATGTGGCTCAACTGGAGTATAACAACAATAAATGCTACACTTCAGTTTTTAGATATATATAGATATAGATAATAGAATAATATATCTTATATTCATATATATTATCTTTAATTTTTTATAATGCAATAGGATAACATTTAACAATCAAAGAGAACAAAAAAAACTTAAAATACAAAACTAAATCGCATCAACCCAAAGTAGAGTTATTACGAACACAAAAATTTATTAACTTAAAGTAGAGATGCAGGAAAAATAAAAAAATACTCCAAAAAATATTGAGAGAGAGATAACCTTTTTGTGAGGGAAAACTATGCAAAGAATAGAAGAGAAAATGACAAATTTATAGTAAGATGATGTGAATATGAAGAGACAAAATAAAGAAAGATGAAGGGAAAGATGAATAATAATATTAAGGTTGAGAGTAGTGGGGTGGTGAAAAGGTAAGGGAGGGAAAGATGAAGAGACAAAATAAAGGAAGATGAAGGGAAGATGAATAGTGATATTAAGGTTGAGAGTAGTAGGGACTGGAGAGATGAAAGGGTAAAAGAATGAGAAATATTGGAGAAAGTGTAATTATTAAAACAAAATAAGTAAACGTAAAAAAAAATTATAGGAAAATTGAAAAGAAAAAGGATAATGACGTAAATGCTAATGTGACTCAATTGAAACGCAACAACAATAAATGCTACGCTTCAGCTTTTAAATATATATAGATATAGATTACATATATTTTCATACACTTATTTACTTACACGTATTTCCACAAAACAATAACAATGTTACTAAAAATCTCTTACCAAACGAGCCCCTGATTGTGTGTATTATGATTTGGTTTTTACTTTTTGGCTATCAAACAAGCCTAGGTCACTTTTCTTGAAGTTTGAACTCCATCTTTGGTCCTTTGTAAAATTTACCAAATAGTACATTTTAGAAAAATTTTAGAAGAATAATACCCAAATGAAGTTATTTAGTTATATAACATATTTTTTGGAACTTAAGTTTGTCAACCTCGAGTTTGGGCTTGATCAAACTTGAGTTCCAATCACTATGGTTGTATATGGCTTGGAACATAAGTTTGTCAAACTTAAGTTTGAGTTGGAACTCGAGTTTGACAAACTCGAGTTCTAAAAATGTGCGACATAACTAAATAACTTTGTGTTGAGGTCTAAAATATTACAAGTGTTAAAATCCAAAACTAATGGGCCCTTAAATATGACGAGGGCCCAATCCGTGAACAGGGCTCATTTAAAAAGGGTAAAAAGAAGCCCAAGCTCATGAATGGGCAAGCCCTAGGTCTTAGAAAAAGAAGAAAAGGTAGAGGAAACTTGGCCTAGCTTTTATGAGAAGAGCTCCCAAGAAGCCCAGAAAGAGACTGAACCAAGATACCTTGGAACTGCTAGAACCAGGGAGGATCCTAGAAATGCAGGAAAGAATTAATTGAGATTTGGACAACTCAAGGAAGCATGCTCAAGAACACAAGGGACGAAGATAGACATGTCCCATCAGCCGCCTATGACCCAAAAAAAGCTGGTGACTTAGGAATCAACTGTTGGTAAAAAGAAGCCTGGTATCTCGGGAAAAGCAGGAAGGTGGTTGGGGATCTTTCAGCTTGACAGGGGGGAATCTACCTATATAGAGAAAAAGAAAAAGGGTAAAGCAGCCAAAAAGAGGTTCTGAAAATGTCTCTCTAGAAGCCTTGGGAAAGGAGATTAAAAGTCAGCCCTCAAGACCCCCCAAAAGAGGAAGGTCAGCTGGAGACTTTTTGGTGGGAAACCTCAAAAGAAGAATATAGTGAGAAAATGAGGAAAGGACTAGCCACCAATGTTGCTGACACAACATTGGTTCTGGTACCTAGGGCAGCAAATAGAGGGAATCAATGGTACACCAAAAACCCTAGAAAGGTATTATAAAAGGGGGATCAAGCCTTAGCAAAGGCATTCAACAACAATTAATCAGAGCAAAAAGAGCTTTTAAGAGACCCATTTAAACCTCAGAAAAGAGAGAAAAGAGGGAAACACTGTGAGGGATCTTGAGATAAATGCTAGAGGATATACTTGGATTCAAGGGGATTCAAACCTCACAAGTCTTGGAAGCCTACAAAGAGTTATCTAAGTCTGTGACTTTTGAACTTATTTGAACCTTGTGACATATCCCAGTGAGAAGTAGGGTCCAATGTACTAAAGCTCAATATAATGACATATCACTTTATTTTTTAGAATCCCTGACGTCCCTACATGCTTTTTCTTTATTTTTTTTACTGTTCTTTAGCCATTTGTTTTACAATATGTAGATATTTGCATGTATAAATATGTATGTGTTGTAGGGCCCATGTTTTGTTCACAACTTGGTTCGTAATTAGCCCAATATAGCTACGGTGAACCAAGCCCAGTCCATCAAACAACAAGTATAAAATTCTTTGGATGACTAGGATCCTTGTTTTCTACCTGGGCCTGTGATAGGCCAAGAATGTATTGATCCATTGTGATAAATTAACCAATTAATTTAGCCAAGTGAAATTAATTAGATTCAATTACATGCAATGAGCGTAGTAGCACAAACAAATCACCAAATAACTAAATGCAGCAGAAATTAAATTGACACAGTGATTTGTTTAGGAATGGGGAAAACCTATATGGCAAAAACTCCACCGGGTGATTTTAAGGTCACCACTCCCGATAATCCACTATTATCAAAACAAGCGGTTACAAGTAAAGGAATCCTAGTATCTTATACCAACCTATAGTTGAACCCTTACCCCAATATCCAATTGGACTTGTTTTGTAGTGACAATCTCTCCTTTTGATGCACGGCTCCCAGTACGTGGCTTACTCCTTTGCATGAATCCAAGTACGTGACTAACTCCACAGCAACCCTTTGATTTTTGTAGTTGATTTGCAGCAGCTTCACATAGAAACACCAATAAGATCTTTAATGTTGGTGCAAGAGACTTGGCTTGGTTACAGAACCCAAAGGCGTACAAGAAACGCAGCAAGAACTCTTTCTTCTGTAGGAGGAGGCTAGGGTTTCAAAAAGAAAACCTTATGAAGCTCTCTACGTTTTTTTGGTTTTTCTTTTTCCACCTCCTTTTTAAATAGGAGCTTAATGGGCTCTCCTATTCCAAATAGATTTATACAAGCCTTGGGCTTTCCTGGTACTATAAGGATTATACAAACCAATAAACAAATAGCATTTTAGAATAAAAACGTTGCTGGCTATAGTCTGAATCCCGTAAGCTCAATAGATCGAGATATGTGTCGAGCTTTAATGAATCTCGACAGATCGAGCTTCTGTCGAGGAGGTATCGAGACCTGCAGATTGCACTTTTCTTGAGTAGTTCTTGAGTAATCTTCATGTCTTCAATTTAACCACTTGTAATGATCATCTTGAACCTTCTTAGATTTACCCAAATACAAGTAAAGTGCGTTTTGTCAAAGGATATGCCAATTACATAAAATTATGTCCTTAACAATCTCCCACTTTGGCAATCCGTGACAAAACCACAATAGTACATTGAATGTCCTAGAATACATTCTACTCAAAATTACAGAATAAATAAGCCTAGTCTAAAAGATCTGAACCTTGGAAGTTGCTGCAAGAAGAAGGTTCGGAATCTTGACTTGGCTTTAACTTGTCTTTCCTGAAAGGCACTAAACAAAACACATCAAGGTACCATGTGGAAAATAATGTCAAGTTAAATAAAAAAAAAATACGTGTATAAAGAGAGAAAAGAAACAACACATGTGAGATAAAGAGTGAAACACATATATCATCATCAAATATAGAAATAACACATGATGTATGTAAATGGTTACAAAACCAAGAGATACACAACACAAAATATATATAAATATCAAAGTGTATCAAAATAACTCTCTTCCTAAGTTAGTTACATAAAAAACTTTCTTCCCTTTAAAAAGAAGTTCCCCCCCTAAGTCTATTACTCCTCCTGAGGAAAGACATTCAATTCTCAAATTTCTCTCCCTTTTTGACACGATTGTCAAAGGGCATAAAAAGCCAAAAGACTTGACCTGAGATAGACAGAAAACTGAAATAGAAGGAACGAGGAGAACAAGGAACCATAGACCTACAAGAAAAAGAGAAACAAGATGCTATGGACACAAAGGAAAAAAATGCAAAAAAATAAAAAAAATGAAATGCATGCAAGGGTATCTCAATCGATTGAGGAGGTGTCGAGAATCTATCGAGAAGAAGCCAACCTCGATGGATCGAGAAGCTATCGAGCATCTATCAAGCATACAGAAACTTCCTCGATGGATCGAGAATCTATCGAGAAGCTATCGAGAATGCGATAAAAAGAAGCTGAAAAGGCTCAATAGATAGCCTAGCTATCAAGAGATATCGAGAAGCTGTCGAGATAGCTTAAAAATAGTTTTTCAAAGAAGAGAAAAACACAGACATGAATGCAATCAAGCATGCTACTCAACTAAAGATCCAAATAATATTTTAAGCTCTCAAAATCATCTTTCAACAAGAAAAATAATAAGCATTGAGATCCAAAACACACACACACACTAAACAAGTCTAACCAATTTTATATTTCAAAAACAAGTTAAGACAGTTTAGTGAGCATACATTAACACATGTATTCCTTGTGATGGCCAAATCACATTGTACCTACACATGTATCAAAAGTAGCAAAAAATATTACGTGTTGTGTGTGAAAAACATCGCAAAATTGCATAATTGTTTACATGTTATGACGATTTGAGATATGAGAAAATCACTTTAACTCACACACAATCATAACTGTTTGATGGGGACTATCACCTTCGAGGTACATCCTATAACTCTCACATCTCCTAGAATACACGCTTGCAATCATATATAAAGCATTTTGATATTTTTGCTTTTATTGTTCTTTGCATATTTTTCTTTTAAGCAAACCATGCATGGCCATATATGAGATAGAAAAGAAATACCCAATTATGTTAAGCATTAGACATTCTACTTTTGCTATGCCGAAGCATATAAATGTCATTTCATGATTGGCGGGCAACAGTGGTGAGATGGTTATTTATGTCTTTCTCTTAGGATTTTGTAGTCCTTTCCGTCAAAAAGAGTGATACGAATGTTAAGTACAAAAGATCACTTAACCTTACTCATCACAAACACAAACCACAAAGCTCACTTGCTTAGTTGTGTATAGAGATGCTCATCTAAGCTACAAAAGATACAAAATTTAGAAAATTTTGTTTCATTGGCCATTCAAGGTACACAAGTACCAATGTACACAAACACACACTGTTTTTGTATTTTTCTGATTTTTCAATTTTTTTTTTATTTTGAAAAAAAAAAAAAAAAAAAAAAAAAAACAAAACAACCAAACAAAAACAGACAAACAACATGAAAGCATGAAAGAAAGATGCAAATGCATGAAGGCATGATAGAAAGATGCAGATGCATAAAAGCATGATTCCAAATCTGATAAGAAATAAAGCAAAGAGAGTCTTACTTTAGATAGAAAGAATTAAAGTAGAGGACAAACAAAAAAGACAATTAAGTCTTAGGCTCCTTTCTCACCCACACAACATGAGTTTTTGGCCGTGAAGATGAAAAGGCACGTGTCCTAGTATGTCTACTAAAGGACAGAAAAATTAAAATTCTCCTAAAATTGAGTTAAAAAACTCAAAACTTTTAATAACTCTCCAAACAAAGGTGTAGGTCCTTGAGAGGAAACCTGTGACCGTTTAGACACTTGCTTTTGAGGATATAACTTAAAGCAATTAGGCCGAGTGTGTCCAACTGCTCCACAGTGATGACAGAAATGCTGCTTTTTCTACTTAGGCTTTTAAGAGTTTCCCTTCTTAGCCCTAGGGTGTTTAATCTCTTTCTTATCAAGCTTAGGGGGTGCTCCTAAAATAGATTTACCCTTATTTATGTTCTCACTAGCTAATTCATTTTTAACATCATTGTTCTCAGCTTTAATATTATTAGCAGAAGGAACAAAAAAAGTAGTACTAGTAGAAGTAATACTAGGAGAAGAGAAATCATACCCTAAACCGGTTCGATTGGAAGCAGATTTCTGAAGACTGAGCATCTCATCGAGCTTAGCGCTTGAAGTCCTTTTCAGCTGAGCTCTGACTTGGAACAGTTCTGCCTCAAGCTTCTTGGTCTTCTCAGCCAAGAAATTATTCTCAAATCTCAGTGCTCCAATAGTCTAATTGGCTTCATCAAACTTTGTAGAGATTTCTTCTCGCTCAAGCTCCACATCACTAAGCTTCTTGGTGGCCAACCTATACAACTTCTCATGCTTTTCTGATACCTTGTATAACTTTGCATAGGCTATGTGGATATCATCTTGTTCATCCATCTTCTTAAACTTAGACTCCACAAATTCTTCCTCTTCATCCACATCTTCAACAATCCCTTCAGTAGGATTTACGGTGGCAGTGAAGGCATTTAGGATTCCATCATCCTCATTATCAGAGTCATCCTCAGGCTCAGTGTTGCTCAAGGTAGTAGTAAGTGCCTTGCTTTTTCCAATGGTCTTGAGATAAGTAGGGCACTCTTGTTTCATGTGACCGAAATCTTGACACCCAAAGCACTTTGGTCCTGAGGGAACAGTGTACTGATCGTCATCCTTAGCATTCTTCTTCCCTTTGTCTTGGCTCTTAGACTGAGAAGAACTCGACTGTCTATGGTCCTTGTCTAAGCCCTTTGCATTGGCATTCTTCATAAACTTCTTGAATTGCCTGGTGATGTAGGACTTCATCTTAGAATCTTCATCATCAGAAGACTCATCAGTATCACTGCTCTTGGCTTTCAAAGCCATGCTCTTGCTCTTGCTTGATTTCCCTATCCTTGTCAAACCCAACTCATAGGTCTGCAAATTTCCAACCAATTCAGTCAAAGGAATTTTTTCAATGTCCTTTGATTCCTCAATGGCAGTGATCTTGGTATGGAATCTCTCGGGTAGAGATTTGAGCACCTTTCTCACAATCTTGGGTTCAGGAATGGTTTTCCCAAGATTAAATGCTGAGTTTACTATGTCCTTGAGCTTGGCATAGAACTCATCAAACGACTCATCCTCCTCCATCTTGATCTCTTCAAAACTTGTAGTGAGCCTCTGAAGTTTTGAATCCTTGACAACCTTAGTTCCTTCATAAGTTGTCTGGAGAATGGTCCATGCTTCCTTAGCAGTTTCAGTGGAGGATATTTTCTTGAATTCCTCATTTATGACTGCACTGAATAGAGCATTCAATGCCCTGCTGTTGAAGTTTGCCGCCTTGATCTTAGCATCATCCCAATCAGCCAGCGCTTCTTTAGGCTTGGTCCAGCCTATCTCCACAGCTTGTCACACCTTTTCATCTAATGACTGCAAGAAAGCTCTCATGCGTACTTTTCAGTATGCATAGTTAGTGCCATCAAATAAAGGAGGTATAATAAGAGACTATCCACTATCTATGACAAACAGGGGTCAATGGATCACACAGTAAAGATTAACCCTAATCAGAGTGTGCCTGCTCTGATACCACTTGATAGGCCAAGAATGTATTGACCCCTTGTGATAAATTAACCAATTAATTTAGCCAAGTGAAATTAATTAGATTCAATTACATGCAATGAGCGTGGTAGCACAAACAAATCACTAAATAACTAAATGCAGCAGAAATTAAATTGACATGGTGATTTGTTTACGAATGGGAAAAACCTACATGGCAAAAACCTCACCGGATGATTTTAAGGTCACCACTCCTGAGAATCCACTATTATCAAAACAAGTGGTTACAAGTAAAGGAATCCCAGTACCTTATACCAACCTACAGTTGAACCATTACCCCAATACCCAATTGGACTTGTTCTGTAGTGACAATCTCTCCTTTTGATGCACGGCTTCCAGTACATGGCTTACTCCTTTGCACGAATCCAAGTACGTGACTAACTCCACAGCAACCCTTTGATTGTTGTAGTTGATTTGTAGCAGCTTCACATAGAAACACCAATAAGATCTTCAATGTTGGTGCAAGAGACTTTGCTTGGTTACAGAACCCAAAGGCGTACAAGAAACGCAGCAAGAACTCTTTCTTCTATAGGAGGAGACTAGGGTTTCAAAAAGAAAACCTTATGAAACTCTCTAGGTTTTTTTGGTTTTTCTTTTTCCACATCCTTTTTAAATAGGAGCTTAATGGGCTTTCCTATTCCAAATAGGTTTACACAAATCTTGGGCTTTCCTAGTCCTATAAAGATTATACAAACCCATAAACAAATAGTCTTTTAGAATAAAAACGTTGTTGGCTATAGTCTGAATCCCGTAAACTCGATAGATCGAGACATGTGTCGAGCTTTAATGAATCTCGACAGATTGAGCTTCTGTCGAGGAGGTATTGAGACCTGTAGATTGCACTTTTCTTGAGCAGTTCTTGAGTAATCTTCATGTCTTCAATTTAACCACTTGTAATGATCATCTTGAACCTTCTTAGATTTACCCAAATACAAGTAAAATATGTTTTGTCAAAGGATATGGCAATTCCATAAAATTATGTCCTTAACAGCTTGGGTACTGTCCAAAATAAGAACCCACACTTTGTTTGGTGCTGTTCTCCTAAAATTTTTCTAAAATTGTGCTATTCAGCAAATTTTTCCTTAGTCCTCTCCATAGTTGTCATGCCCTGTGCGGAGAAGTAGTAGTTTTTGCACCTCTGCAAAAGAGATAGAAACACCATTTGGTAGTGGTTTTCTTTTCCCAGTGCTGCTGTTGATATTTTCGGCCATATAAACACCATTTGTTTTTCTAAAATTTATAGGTAAAAATTTACATGTAAAACATTTTAAGTAGAATATTTTTGGATGTTTAGTAAGACAAGTAAAAATTTTCAAGTAAATCATCAAAATTGATGGCTTAGCCACTAGAGCCAAAATCGGTAACCGAAACAGTGGCTTTGGCAACTGGATTGTTATGAACCGCTGCCATAACGGTGTTTCCAGTTACCAGAACGTCAACATTCATGGCGATGTCTCAGCCACCTAAACAACAATTTTGGTTATCAAACCTCCATAAAAAAAAGAAAAAGAAAAAAAGAAGAAGAAGATATCTCCAATGGCTGAACCTTCGATATCATTCGTCAGAACAGCAATTCTGGCCACCAGACCACTGGAACTAGTAACCAGAGTAGAGATTCCGACCATTAGACCTTCACACCAATCATCAAAGTGGCGGTTCTAGCCACTAGACTGGTGACCTAGCCACCAGATTGGATGAAGGAAGCCATTGAATGTTTTTGTAAAATATTTTACCAAATTTTTAAAGGTAAAACATTTTACAACTTTTTATAAATGATTTTTTATGTAGGACATAATCTAAAATTTATTATTTTTAATTCATTAATTTTGGTATTTTATGTAATTTAAGTTATTTTAGGTTTAGGGTATTTATTTTATGTGTTTTTAATGTTATTTAGTCAAATTAGAGTTTTGTGTGTTTTCCTAACTACCTTAGGTTTTCTTTTGTTGAAGTTCACAGTGCACCACACGAATTATTGAATTAGCAGTTATGTATCTGCACACAGAAAAAAGATTTAATCACTGTCCATGGACTCCATACGATTTCAACAGCTCTTGCACAATGGCCATCGGCAATACTGCTTCATAACATGGCAATTTCAAACAGTTTGACCACACAATCAGATACAAAATGTTAGGGAACCACTTATTAATCACAAGCCATTTGAAGCTACAAATATAAGTGGCCAAGTCATTTAACTACCAATATAGTTACACAATCATAAATCAAGTCACCCATCTAATACACCACACTTAAACAAATACAAATCCCAATAATCTGTTTCAGCAAAATCAAGTTTTAAGGCCTTAACTAGCTAAGGGGTAAGGGAGGGTGGCAATGTGGTTATGAGCCACAGTACCAATCCATAGCTTCCCATTTGCCTCTTTAACTTCACTCACTAGCTTCATCACCACGCCCTTTCGATCCTCAAGAACTTCCAAAATCTCCCCTTTCTCATTGAAAAGTGAGATTACCGTATACATCCTCATCCCCATGATTCGGGCTAATAAACTCATTCGGATTGGTAACCGGAAGTAGAGACTTCGTATCCATGGATTGTTTGTGAGAAACTCTTGTGCAGCTGTCCTGCAACAATCTATTGCTACCCAGAACTGGCCTTTCTCATTTATTCTTACATTGTCTGGGAAACCTGGCAGGTCAGCAACAAGTTCAGTGGTTCCAGATTTTGGACCTTCCAACCAGTATCTCATTAGCCTGTCACAGTGCAAAGAATGTATAATGAAATTAATGTCATTACATAGTTTCTGTGCTATACTCAAGAAAAATAGGTGGCTGACTTCTAAATGTCCAGCTTAGTACCAGATTTGCAAGACTTCAACAGAGAAATTTTGATGTGAATACTCTTGTATTTTTATATAGTGGTGAAATTGGTATCTCATAATAATTTGCTTGATTGACTGAGAAATACGAAACAATTTGGTCCAGGAGAATGTGAATGTGGATGAGAAATTACTAATTGGCTCAAAAGTTAAACGGTTAGGAAATAGTGAATTTAAATGGGAGGTATAGTGTAGACATGTTTTAAATCTAGATTTCCTGCTTCAATACCGTAAAAAAAAAAAAAATATATATATATATATATATATATATACCATTTGTCTCAAAAGTATAAACTATATAAAATTATGAATTTAATTATTTAACTGTAATTCTAAAATAGGCATCTTATACATCTCATTCATTATGAATCATTTGGACCATATAGAAATTAATTGACATTGTTTAAGGAGGGAGAAAAAGAGAAAGGGGGTGGGGGGTGGGTGGGTGTTAAGTACCTGCAGTTGGTGGTTTCAGTATAGAGGAGGAAGGTTTGATCCCTAGATAATTGAACTCCATTTGGAAAAGCCAAGCCCTCCAAGACAACATGAGTTGTTTTAGTAGATGGATCATATCTGAGAAGCCTACCAGTGGCTTCTCCTTCCAACAATATAAAGAAATGGTCCCTGCAACAAGAAAATTTAATATGCTTCAATGTTTGGCATATTGAAGGATGTTTTATATTCAAATGGTTTTAATATATGCACTTGTACACTTACACTCTGTTATATCTTTTGCTAGTGTCTGTGAAGAAGATGGATCCATTAGTATGAATGTCAAGGTCATTAGCGAAGAGAATGGGCTTCCCTTCTACGTGGGTTGCCAGAGGTCTTGCAAGTCCTCCTTCAGGTCCAACAACCAGAAGGCCATAATAAGCATCAGCTATGTACAAATCTCCACTCTTTTTGTCGAATCTTAGGCCAAGGGGACGGCCACACTTTTTCTCATGTTTCCAATGCTTAGATGTGGTTGAGTCAATGCCTTTAGCACAAAGCTTCTCTGACCTTTTAAGGGCCACATACAATTAGAATGTGTCATTGATATAATCAATAATAATTAAGACATGTTAGCATTAAATGTGTCTAACAAGTGCTGCCAAATCTTTTGTTGGGTATGTAAGAGCTTCCAAATCAGGTCAGCACATAGTTAGCCAAAAAAATGTGCATAGAACATAAAGGGGCTAAAATCAGTTTCTGCACTAAAGTGTCCCATATAGTAGTATGAACACTGTTTTCAAGTTACTAGTGAGACTCACCAATTTGTTGTCACAAGTGCAAATGTCTCCCACCCAACATTTTCACCCATCCATCTAACAACGCGTCCATCAGCTAACCCTGTGTAAGGGCCATGCCCCAAATAATCGAACTCCAATGATTCAGGGCCAAAGACTTCATCTTCAAACACCAAATTTCCAAGTCCTAACCTGCTTTGATTGTCTCTAGGCCATGTCTTCATGACTTGCTTGTATGGTGCAATGTTGTGCTTCACAGGCCTAAATTCATGGCCTCCTACTGGACCCATATGAAATGGGTCCATTATCACAAAACCCAAGGCTAGAACAAGAATAAGAAGGACTGGATGCTGCAATAATGTTTCATCTTTGAGTGGAAATTTCTTCTCCATGTTTGGATGTTGAAGAAAGAGAGATCAAGTACTATGGTGATCTATCTCACTTAATAGGATTTCACAAGAGTTGAGGTGTGAATGGAGGATAATACTTTAGCCTGGTAGAATTTCATATGGTAAGAATTTGAGAGCATGCATTATTTGTGATAGATATGTGGTTATGAGTAGGTTGTCTATTGTTAGCCATGTTTTTAGCATTCTTTCTTATTGTTGGCTAACAAACAGAATGTATCATTTCCTTATTAGAAAGGTTGTAGATTTTTAGCCTCAAACGTTTTCTAACCAGTTACTTGAAAAATGATCACGAAAGCTATCCATTTGTATCTACATTCGTGAACCAAAGTACTTTCTAAAGATTTACTATGCAACTAACTGTGATTGCTTCCTCTATTGAAAAATGTCATCATGATCAGCTTCTTTGAAGATAGTGACTCAAAACTGACAGTGCTCATAATCTGGATGCTTTTATTTTTTTGGATCTTATGGTGGACGGAGAAACATATTGAGAAGGAATACTTCTATATTTCTAGCTAAATTCAATTGTAGTACTTTATATATATAGAGAGAGAGAGAAAGAGAGAGAGAAATGTTAACAAGTACTGCATAAGTGCTGGTTAAGGTTGTACTAAAGTGGATCCCATTTAATAAAAAAAAATTAAATAAATAAAAGAAAAGGATATAAAACTAGTTCTTTTGATTATTCAAAATTTTTTTTTTCTTTACAAAGTTGGTCTCACACTGAAAAATATGATATAAAGCTGCAGAAAAAGACAAAAAACTGTTCCGTTAATACAACCCATATATGCCAAGACAATTGGTAAGCTTTGGGTGACAATGGATGATCCAAAACTAATAACCTACCCTAACTTGTCCAAATTAAAAAAAATGGAAACGTTTAATGGGTAACTAAAGACTCATTACCCATTTTAAATGGATAATAAAGAGGTAACCCTTTGGTATCTTTAAAAAAAATGGGAATCCATTTTTTTCTTGTTCTTTTTCTTCCATTCTAAATCCTATAAAACAAAAAAATATTTTTGTCCTTTTGAAGATTTCATGGCGTAAAAAATGATAATTTTCAACCAATCATAAACTATCACATCATACCATCAAGTTTATTTAATATGTTCAAAATAATTAATTACAAAGGGTTACTTGCTACTTAGCAGGTTATAAAATAAGTACTTGTAGGGTGTGGAGGGCAAGAACTGAAATTAAAGTTTCCAGGAAGAAACTTCACATATATACACTTAGATTAGGCTATAGTATAATTTATATCTTAAAAAAAAAAAAAAAAAGAAAAAAAAAAAAAAAAAAAAGAAGAGGTCATAATACTGTTATTTAGAAACTAATTAATGTCAATTTGCCAAATGTCACTATATGGAAATTATAAAAAAAAATCCAAAAGCCAATCAAATTCTAACGTACATGTCGATATATTAAAAATAAATATTGTCATGTTGCCTAAAATTAAAATATTTCGATAAATCAAATAATGCCACACACTCGCCGTCATTGTTTGCTGTACTAGAAGATTGCGGGAGCATTCTAATACCACCTTGCACAAAAAGGAAATATAAGAAATGTTAAGTATCATTCTAGCTTAGTAAAAGCCTTAAAAACTCAAGGAAAAGTTTAGAATCTACCAACAAATTGAGTTTTTCTTAGAGAAGTATCTGATTTTAGTACAATGAAACTAGTATAGAATAATACATATTTATTATAGGAACTCCCAGGGCTTTGTGACAATTGTCTTTAAAAATAAATTTACAAAATAACCTCAAATTTCCTATGAATTTGCTAAAAGACCAAATAAAATAAACGTATATTAGCCTATTAGGCATGAGAATAAGTATCAACAAACAAAATAATGAATTATTATGCGCCATTTTGCCTTGATTTCAGATTATCTTGGTTCTCAAGAAATTCAAAGGACATGACTTGTTCCACATTAGGTATGCAGCCCGGGTTAATGTTCATAGCTTGGGGTAAGGATATTGGATCTGCGTTCTGCAAGTAATGATTTCTTTAGAGGCTCCGTGCTCCCTTGATCTGACCCAACACCTAATTATGGCAAACTCATGGATTGTTAAAGTTCCAAGAAAGAACTGAAGGATTCAATATATATATTTCAGCAAGAACAATAATTGAAGCTCCCACTGTTGTGACTTGTGAGTAACAACATTTTTTCAGAAGCATTACATGAGGCTTTATCTCATTTAATCCTAAGCTTCCAGGATCACGAACATTAGAAGATTTTTGTTCCAACAAGCAGAAATGACTTGTGAATAAGCTTTTGAAGTGATAGATATTAATAATAGTGCTTAATTGCTTATAAACTTTTGACACTGTTTGGAGCTATTGTTTTAGAAATTTAGGGTAATATGCTACTTTGTCAACAAAAACAAGTACACATTTGTTGCATATATACGTGTGAATGAAATCTCATGTTAGATAATAATAAGAAAGGTGAATGGTTAATATAACTGTAAGGTGGTGGGCCTTGTTTGTAATGTTGGGCTGCTTCCTGTTGCACTAGGCCTGAGTTTTCTGGATAAGGGAGTTGGGACCGGTTAAACTGGAACCCACCTTGGTCCGACTTGTGCACAAACTACACCACGTCTGCCAGGCTTTGGTTACATGCCCATGGCAAGCAGTGCTGCTATACAGAAGTTATGGCGGGCAGATATAATACGGATAACATAAGAAAATACAATCACTACTTTTAGCCACAATAAATAAAAGTGAGCAACAAAAGGTTCTCCGTACACAGAATAAGCTAAGTGAAAGATAAACAGAGTTAGCAAAATCAAAGTATTAGTCTGCCATGCCAAATAATACACAGGATTGAAACCAAGAAGGGAAAACCGTTCCCTCAACACGAGTAATCTCAGAGAAGAAATTAATTGTTTTGAGAGAACAGGCCTAAATGGTCTATGCCCAAATACAGATCTTTTATAGAGAGCAAGGCTATTGAGGGAGAGAGGAGATCAACCTATTGGTGCATGCCTGCCATTCTAAACTCTCTGTTTTTTCTTTCTCTCGTTACTTCTTACTTTTCTTTTTCTTTTGTTTTACTTCATTTCCTTCTCAATACTTACTTTTGGGTTATGGTTTTTTCTAGAAATTCCTATTACTGTGATTTTTCCAGAATCCCCTTCCTCCATTTCAGTGCACAGTAAGGGGTCCTTTATATAGAGCCTGCCGTGACTGGTATTTACTGTTTTAGCCCTTAACTGCCTTTGTCTGGTGTGGATGTCCTTGCCGACCACTTACTGGTCGTCAGTTGTTCAGCCACCACTACTTACCTGTGCTGACTGTGCCACTCCCCTCTGCTAGACAAAGAAAGCTATTTTGTTTGTTTGCTTGCCGTGGCTTTTCTACTCGTTATAGTGTGTGTGCTCTCTCTCGCTATACCTCATGGCATGCATCTAGTGGTTCCAACTCATCCTTACTTCTTTTTGGGTGGCATGTCATCCCAGCAGGACATTTCCCTCAAAAGAGCCTGAGCAAGAACCCCAGGATAGGTTTTTCCCCTCTCCCCACCGCAAGACCGTGCTCTCTCTTACCTCTGACCCATGACCCACCACTTCTTATATTGGCTGGGTATAGGCTAGTAGAGCCTGGGTCTTGCGCGTGCTTCACCTTCTTCGCTTGCTGCTCATGCATTTACCGTGATCTGAAGATTGGTCTGCACGTTCTGCCGTGCACTTTTGGCTTCTTATGGCATGGGTTGTTTTCCGATCTGTCATTCTTTATGATTGGCTTCTTTTTTGGGGGTTGGGCCTTGTCGGACCATGGGCCTTCCTTCCCTAGGCCTACTCTGTATTCACTCCGTGGCCTTGTTAGCATTTCCTGCCAGACCACTCTGCTATTCATGCTGTAATGTTGTTTGGCTCAATCCTGCTAGGCCTTTTTGGGCCTGCTGTTTATTTCCCTCCCAGTGACTCAGTATGTTCACTGGGCCTTTTTTTACATTGTTTGCGGGCTCCTGTGTCCCATTTCCCTCTTGGGCATCCTTGGCCCATTTGCTTTCCTTAGGCTTTCTCGGCCCTTTTTCAATCCTGCTTTCCCATGAGCCTTTACTAATTCTCTTGGGTTTCCCTGGCCCAATTACTTTATATCTCATTCTTGGGGCTGATGGGTCTTCCATTAGCCCCTTACTTTCTTTACTAACATTACTTTGGGCTTGCTGTGGCCCATTCTCGCTTTTCTACATACTGCTCATAAGTTTGCTTCTTCTCCCTTTCCGGGCCCATTCAAGCCCGTTTGCTTCCTCAGGACCCACTTTATGAGCCCGTGAGCCATTCATTCCTGCCACTTGGGCTCAATGGCTTTTTCTTGCTTGCTAATTTTGGTCTGCCTGTGTTGCTGGGCTTTTCCTCTTATTGGGCTTGTCAAAATGAGCCTCAACAATAACATAACTGAGTCCAAGCTCCTAATTAAGTTTAAACTAAATTTGAATTAAGTGATGTCTTTATCTATTATATTAACTTCTTAGTTTGAGTCTCCCCAACTCCAAGATGAGCTCTCCATATGACTTGGAAAATATTTAAATCTCAAGATGACACCTCTTATGGCAAGAGCCTCTATGTGGGCTTGGCTCCCCCTTGCCTATGAACTTTTTCCTTTATCACCTCCTTTCTATGGGAAACCCACGCCTCACCATGATCTAGCATCATAAGCAATATTCATTTGGGTTTCTTTCCAAAATCATTTATGTGTGGGTTTGTGTGCTTGCCTTTTTTTTGTTGTTGCAAAATTTGTGTGCTTGCCTTGTGAGATAAATACTTGTGGGCTCTAAATACATGCACCCCGTCCAACTCACTCCTCAAGCCCAGATAAGTACCTCGAGACTCATCTCCTACTCTTGTCAATAAAACTCCCTTAAGGCACTAGCATAAGCAAAAATTTTCAAATTTTCCAATTTCGTTCCTTTTTTCTATTTCATTTTTGGGATGCAAATTAAATTCAATATGCGAGAGACTTGGATGGTGGTCTTTGTTATGGCCATCTCTATTTTCCTCCATATTGCAGGCGTTGATAAAGTTGAAGTCAATGAAGCCAAGGAAACTTCATAGTATCCGGTAGTATGCGTATAGTAAGTGTGTAATAAAGAGTGTGTAAATATAATTAGTCATGAAATTATGGCTGCGTACAGGAAAAACAGGCAAATTTACTGAAGTGGTGAGTATTGGGCTCCTCCTGCTCCCCAATGCAAGATTTGGCAGAAAAAAGCCCGACCAGAAGAAGGCCGATGAAAAGAAACCCGACTAAAAGGCCGAAGTTCTCATACCCATATGTCTCACAACTGGCATGTATGTGAAGTAAAATGGCTGTCGTCCATGTGGGCCGGTGGGAGGAGCCCAATCATTATTATGACAATCCTATGCCAAAGGTTTGAAATTTCTCTCTCCTTTTTTTTTCGCCTTCTCTTTACCTACAGCAGTTTCATTCCCAAAGAGCACACACTTTAGGACCAAATGGATTAAAAATATTGTAACAAAAAGTAGGGTGAAACCCATAATAAGCAAAAAATAATTAACATTTTAAGCAAAAATCATATAATGAGACTCGCAAATAGTTTTTTTTTTTTTTTTTTTTTTTGGTTAAATAAAAAAAGGGTCTCCGGCATGGACTCATCAATTTCATGCTACGTAATGGATAATATCAAGTGTACCATTGGAACTACTATCATGGTATAACATATTTGTTGAAACGCCACTATGCAGATCACTCAATTCCTGCTAAACATCATGCCACTATTCAAATCGCTCAATTCCTACTAAATGTAGCGTGAAGTGATAGGAGAACCTAATTGGTCCTCACCTTTTGAACAAAAACATAAGAATGAGAGTATGAGACCCGCATGCATGAGTGGTTGGCCGGTTTACCAATAAGCAGATATAGCTTCAAAGAAGCAAGCTTTTATTCCAAACACGCGTGCTGATTATTTTTCGTTGGTTGGTAGTTTTTTCTGGGATTTATAATCTTTGAACGAATCCATGTGCCGGGTCCATATGTTGACTTTGTGATTTTTCTTGAAAACATGCTAATGATCGCTGGTAAACTCACACTGCAAATTCTACCTTCTCCAATCATTTACATAGCTTGCAATTTTTTATTTATTTAAAATTATACATCCCAAACAACTATTTTTTTCAGTTCTTAGCACTTTGATCTTCAAGAAGAAGATGTCGACTAAAATCTTCTCTGAAAAAGCTATCGCAATTTGGAACGTATGGGAGGTCCGTGTATTGGTTTTGTTCAGTCTCTTCTTACAAATTGTTCTCATCATTTTGGGCAATCGGAGGAAGTACGAAGCCAAAAATTGGTTAAGAATATGCCTTTGGGTTGCATATTTGTCTGCAGACTGGATTGCAACTGTTGCACTTGGTGTCCTCTCCCATAGAGAAGCTGCTAAGAAAGCTCAATCAGCCAACCCCGTCATAATGGCTTTTTGGGCACCTTTTCTTCTCGTGCATCTTGGTGGTCCAGACACCATTACTGCCTATGCATTGGAAGACAATGAATTGTGGCCAAGGCGCTTGCTTGAGCTAGTAGTCCAGTTTTCTGTGACATTGTATGTGTTGATAAAGTCCTGGTCAAGTGCCCCAGTTAATTTTCTAGCAATTCCAATGTTGATAGCTGGAATAGTTAAGTTTGGGGAGAGGATATGGGTTCTGCGTTCTGCAAGCAATGATGAATTTAGAAACTCCATGCTCCCTCGACCCGACCCAGGACCTAACTATGCTAAATTCATGGATGGCTACAGTGCCAAGAAAGCTGAGGGATTCAAAATCTCAGTAGGGACAATAACTGATACTTCCACGGTTGTGAGAAGGAACAATTTTCCAGATGCATTGCATGAGGCCTCTTACTTCTTCAGAATTTTCAAGCGTTTATTTGCAGCTCTCATCCTAAGCTTCCAGGATCGCGAGAATAGCAGATCTTTCTTCCTACACACAGAAATGAGTTACAAAAAAGCTTTTGAGGTGATAGAGATTGAGCTCGGGTTCATGTACGATTTACTTCATACAAAGGCTAGTTTGATCCATTCTCGCCTTGGCAGCATTTGTCGTTTTGTCAGTTTATCATGCACTATTTCTACATTTATAGCCTTCTTGATCGTTGATAAGACTGATTACACAAAGACTGATAAGATTATCACTCTTTTGTTGCTGGTTGGAGCTATTGTTCTAGAAATTTATGCAGTAATTGTACTACTTTCTTCAGAGTGGACAATGCTTTGGCTGAGTAAGCAGAAGAAACCATTGGTGGATTTGGTTGATTTGAAGGACACTTTCATTCCCAGTTGTTTTCAGGACAGAGGTTGGGATAAGCTACTGAGTGATCTGCTTGGGGTATGTGAACCTTTGATTAGAGAATTCTATGCTAATGTTGTTTTAAGAGAGGATGAGATCAACTGTTGGATACGAGGACATGAATTCAACATAGATCTGGATGATATTGATGAGGTGCTGGGTTTTGAGGAGTTGGACCATGATTTCACACACTACAAGGACAGGATGCTCTCCATAGAAACTGTCCAATCTCATATTGGTGGAGTTAGAGAGGGGAGATGCCTCAATACTACTGCTTTTCCAGCTAACATGAGATGTCTTACAGTGATCATGATGTTCAACTTGTACCCGGTGAAGAAGATGACCACCATTAATAATGCTAGAGGCATTTTCCTCATGGAGCTCAAGGAGAACACTTACATTGATATAAGTGGTCATGTCTTCTTCATTATTGCTGATGAGATAAGAGCCACTTTAAGGGCAAAGCTGATTTTCCCTAGTCTACTTATGAGGCTTTTTAGAGCAAAGGGTGTGGAAATCCCTCAAGACATTAGTCTCATGCCTACCCTCTCAGCCATTAATACTCTAACCATTACACGAATAAGAGTTCATCTTCCGGGTGATGAAGAGGAGGGTGCTCAAGAAGAAGGAGAACCAATGGAGACTGAGACAGAAGTTGAAGGACAACCATCAAGTTCAAGAGGCCGTGGCAAAAGGAGCATAGCTTCATCATCATCTGCAGTACCTCCAGATGCACTCCAGATCATCCTTTAAAGGATTGATGGACTCCGAGATGTCCAGAATGAGCAGTCTGACAGGCTGGCTGTTATCCAAGAGCAGATGAACCTACTTTCAGCAAAGTTTGATAGTTTTACCACCCAACAATAGCCCTTTGGCCATTCCGGTCAAAAAGGGGGAGAATTTTGGAGAAGAAGAAGGGGTAGCTCTTGAGGGGGAGCAAGCCAAAAACTTCTTTTAAGCATTTTACTTAATGTTATCTAAGCATTTTACTTCATGTTATCTATGGTTTTTGGGTGTTATGTTTTGGATAATTTTTATTATGGGTTTACTAAGTACTATGTTAAATACCTTGGTTAAATACTTGGTTTAAACTCATGGATATGGTTTTAGTGTTTTTGTTTAAAGCTGTTGGTACTTTGGTTTATATTTAAGATGATATATTCAGTACTTTGTGTTTTGTACCCATGCTTTGTAGTTTAGTACTTGCTGTTAATGTTATGCATTTCTTTAAGTACATCACTCTTGTGCCCTTGTTGGATTTTATATCCTTGATGCAATTACCTTGTGTTGTTGTATCAGTTGAGTGTTGGACATGCAAATGATACTTTGCATTGAGCTTATTAGCTTGCATGTTCGGATGTTCATTCCTTGTGTGAATGATCATTGTGGTCACTATTTATAGTGATTGTTTATTTTTGGTCAAGCCATGATTTATTGCTTCATTCATTTTTGCTTGATCGCATTGTGCTTGTTCCATATGCATTTCAAGTTTTCTGCATACAATGATCATAGTGTGTTGTTGTTTTCAGGATATACTTGTACGTATGGTTCAAGAGCTTCACAGATTCTAGAGTTAGGTGTGAGTGAGTTTTGTTCAACTGTTCCCAACTCACATGTTAAGTCTAGAGTTTGTTGTAGGGTTTTGTCACGAAATAGCCAAACGGGGAGATTGTAAGGTTGAATTTAATTAACCATTTTGTTGGCTTTATTTCGTGCCAACTTGCTTTTAATTCAGCATTTAGAAACCTTGTATTTAGGTGGGAATCATGTAAGGGTAGTGTGTGAGAGAGTGTGAAGAAAAGCTCAAGAATGTGCACTCAGTAGGGCCTCGCGACTGGATCTCACGACTGGCTCGTGGCTGACAAGTCACCAAAAGAGGCACACGTCTGAAGCATGTAGAGGAGCTGAAGAGTCACGCCAGCTGGAGCACTACAGGACAAAACTTCCAGTCTGGCTAGGCAGTTAACTCGCGACTCAATCAAGTCGTGAGGTCAAGTCGCCAGACCACTCTGTTTGAGAAAAATTGACCTTTCGCATTTCAAACACACACCAGTATAAATACCCCTTATACCCACGTATTGTAGAGAGCTTCCAAAGAGAATTTTGAGAGAGAAACCCTAGAGAAAAACAAGATTGACTCATCCACAATCTTCATCCTTTGATTCTCCAAATTCCTCTACTCTTACCCTCTCCATTGTTATATCCTTGAGAGGTACATTTAGCCAAATCCTTATCTCACCATACCCATATCTGTGAGAAGGTTATTTGGTGCTTGGGAAGCAGTTAGGAAGGGACCAATTGATATTGGTTGATGCTATGGGCTATAGCGAAATCCGGTAAGCTAGAGAAGACAAAGGTTCAGCGTAACCTCGTTGGAGCAAGAAGCTTGGAGGGCTTAGGTACACTGGGTAGATTAGGCTTGGAGGGTCTTCTACTATTCATGTATCCCAACTTCATTCTCTAGTGGATTATTGATCGCTTGGAGGGCGGTGGAGAGGTTTTACGCCGAGAACTTTGGTTTTCTCTTCGATAACACATCACTGTGTTGTCTTTGTGTTTGCATCTCTCTTCCCTTAATTTTTGCCATTTAAATTGGTTTAAAACTCTTTAGTTTGCTAAGTAGTAGATAATATTTTTTTTAGGGTGATGTAGTAGACAGTTTAAAACTCTTCTTTTGACATAATAAATAACTTTATAAAATTTTGTGTAAAATTGTGGGATTACCAAAACTTATGTGGCAAAATATTATAAGTTCATCTAATAGTTAAACGTTTTCGGCTATTATATATTATATAGATTATATATTGTTGCAATTTTTTGAAATATTTTGGACTAAGGTTTTTTTGAAAAAAGAAAAAAAAAAGGTATATGTAAGGTTTTTATTAACTTAAAGATAATGAAAAACCAATTGACTACTCCATAAATCAAACACTAATACATTTAATATCCTAAACAACTTATAAATTAGATCCCAAATTCATCGTAAAACCACATAATCAAAAAATTAACTACAACATGAATTACTTTCTGAATTACTACTTGAAATTTTCAAAATTGTTGGAAGAGCTTAAATTCAAATAAATAAAATTATTAATCTAAAAAAAAAAAGTCTTCATAAAGTGTCCTCATGAAACGTTACAATGCATAAATGGAAAACCAATAATTGTTAATTCATCTTAATTATCTTTTTTTAATATAATTTATTGTTAAAAAATAATACAATTTTTCTCAAGAATTCAAAAGGTAAGTTAGCGAAAATTTCATTTTTTAATAAAAGTTATTTATAACACTTTTTGTATCATAAAAAAGTATATAGAATTTGAAAATTATTCTTTTAGTTTTAAAAAACCTTTCTCAAACCCAATTTTTTCTACCCTACAATCCAAAAAGTGGCTCATGATGATTGTAACTCTTTTTTTATTTTTTATACAAAAATTAAATTTTGTATTAATTGTCTCCGTCAGTTCATATTGTTCTTATAATATTTTCTGATGTAAAATATTTTAAAATAAAAAGATTATGTGATTGACTAATTTGTTAACCTTTATTATCATTATTCACATATTATTTTAATAATTGTTAACATTATATGAATTTTTGTATAATCATGTAATCTTCTTATTCTCAATCACAATTTTCTCCTTAAGATAATTAGATATTATTTTCCAATTAATTTTTATTTTCTCTCATTTTTTTATTACTTAATTGTAATTGGAGGAATAAGGGCCCAAAATTATATATTGGGCCTTGAGCCTTGGCCAAGGGCATTGGGTGGTCTGAGGACAAGTAAATATTAGTGAGGATGTAAGGCTCAAACCCCCGTGAATAGGTTACAAATGAGAAGGTTGGGGAAGACAGGTCGAGGAGGAATGTCTCTTCAAATAACAAAGCACCAATTAAACGTATATCCTACCATTCAAGGTGACTTTCTAGGAAGTTCCATTGATAAGGGCGTGCATTGTAAATGTACAAGAGGGATGGGAGCTCAGAAATATTTAAGAGAAAACTACTACCACCACATTGAATGCTCTGTAGCTAACTCTTTGGCCGCATTAATGAGAAAGTGATCTTTGAATAGTGTTTTTCAGCCTTACAGCTACCCCTAAAGATTTTCGGAGGGTGCTGATGGGACAAGGATCAACATAAGCAACCTACTGTCCACGTGTAGGGTAAAGATGAGAAAAAAAAGATAGTATAAATTAGAGGGAAGACCCTGAGAGAAGGGGATCAAAAATTTGAGAGAGAAAGCACTGTAGCAATCAAAGCTGTATCTGTAACCATTTTCAATTTATATATACAAGAACTGACCTCCTCGGATTGTGCCGAGGACAAATTTACTTAGATAAATCCAGTCTACTTCTGTTTAATTGTCTTCTAAATCCATTATAACTGTTATCCCACTCATTAGAGCCTAGTTTTCCAACTCACTCTCTACAAATTCATTTACATTTTGGGCTTGGGCTCCAAATCGTGTCCTTACAGTAATATTTATTATTACTGTGCTCTAGTTAAGTCATATTAGCGGCCATGTCATTATCCTTTTTCTTTCTAATTTTTCCCTCAATTTTTTTTTTCCTATAATTGTTTTAACATTTACTCATTTAAGGTGAATTAAAATCTCCATTATTAACAATCAAAATATCATATCTCTCTTATTTTTAACTCTTCTCATTATTAATTTCTCAACTTAGTGTTACACTTTCTCCAACTTTTCTCCCTCCATTTTACCTTTTCATCTCCCCACTACTATCTTCCTTAATTCATATGTGGTATAATGTATAGTTTATTCTTCAAAATTTATTAAAGATAATTTGTTATCCTTAAAAATTGAACTATTTCTAAAAGTATTTTCCATTTTTTTTTATCTCAACAAATATATTATTCTATTTTTTTGTTTGTTCTTTTTTTTTTTTTTTTGAAGTGGTCTATATTCTTCAAAATTTTGTTATATTGTGTTATGTTTTTTTTTTTTTTTTTTTTTCGAATTAATTGTTCACCTATATGGTTGTTGAAGCATGAAGAAAGTGGGTTTTATATTTGCTGATTCTTGTGTGTGCCATGAACCTTTGGGAATAAAGACTCGATTGGCTTGATCTCAACGACTGGTTTAATGGACATTAAAAGACCTTTTAGTGTTACAACCTTCACTACATCATGGACTTCTCAAATCTCAACACCAAAATCATCCTCATAGTGATGATTGGAACCTACTTAGTTGGAAAACTAACCACTTCAAATTTAATATACATATTGGGGGGGGGGGGGGGGAGCTTCCTGTAAAGTTATACCTTCCACCTCTGCATTGAATGCATTACAACAACCTTATCAGTTGCATTAATGAGGAAATGACACCGGAACAGTAGTTTCACAGCTAGCAGCCCCTTCTACCACCTTTAGTAGAACTTTGATGGGACAAGCGTCCTAAGAAAAGTCCTGAAGCATACAGATGGAGGGGTAGGATGCAAAGAAGGAGAGTATATAAGGGAGGGAAACCTCTCAGTTAAAGAAAAAGAGACCTTTATTCCTTAAGAATTAAACACACTAAAAAGTGAATAGTGCATGACCTGAGTTAGAACTTGTAACAAATATATATAAGAACCTATTCTAGGACTTACCCGAGGACAGCATTATACTCAATTACTACTTGAACTATTCTTTTTCTGTTACTTTTGGTTCTTCGGTCTTAGACCTAAACTTAACCTAAAATTACATTAGAACTGTTTTCCCACTCTTTATACAAATTTTATTGTTTGGGCTCAGTTTGAAGGACAAGGCACCACTATTCTTAGTGGGCTTGGGCCATCAACTTCTTAGCACTTACAATCATGATAATCAAATCTCATCACAAATTTACAATTAATATTGCTCAAATAATTGATAAATACAATTTAAATGGATATTACTCAAATAATTGATAGACACATTCAAATACATAACCGTGTAGATTTTATTTTAATATGAACTCAAATTCTCATTTTTCAAAATATCTAAGAATTACTCAAACCAAAACTATAAGAGGGAGAGAGAGAGTACATGTGGTGAGGAACTCAAAAAACACAAAACCAAAATGTATCAACCCAAAATAGAAATACAAAAATATATATAATATATATATATATATACACAAAAATTCGGAGGATTAAGGATGACTGGTGTTTGTAGATGTTGATTTGATATATGTTTTATTTTTCTAGGTTCATGTTCTTGTTCACGTTGAAGATTGTTCCAGATTTGAATTCATGTCTTTTTTTGTTTTTATTTTATTTTTATTTCTTTAAAGTTGATTAATCACATGCTGATGTGGCATTTTATAATGTCAATAAAAAATATTTTATTATTATTTTAGTTGTCATGTAAGCTTTAAATATGCTAACAATGCTCACTGTTTGCCACGTAGGTGTTTTTCTGTTAATGAGTTAACGGTAGGGACCAGATTGACTACAAGTTAAAAAATAACAGGGACCAAATTGACTATTATCAAAATGTAAAAACCAAATTGACTGTAACTCCAAAATGTAAGGACCAAAATGATATTTTCGCATTTTTTTCCTCTAGAAAAATGATATAATATAACTTGGAATAATTCAATATATTTCATATTCAAATTTATCATAACATCACTTTTTTATTATTGGAGAAGTGGTTTATTTAAAATTTGAAATCTTAATTCAACCATATTTAGTCGTTTATCTTTAGTTGAAACACAAATGGTTTTCTAATGAGCTTTTGTATGTCAATTGATAGGGTGGGATTTGCATTCACCCGATAAAAAATTAAACATATTTTAGCATATATATAATGAAATATATAAAAGATCATATATGCTAATTGTATGCTAATAGTACTCACTTGAAAATTCAAAGACCTAAAATGAGTAAACTTTAAGAACTAACAGTGTATTTCGGGCAAAATAAATAGATAATTAAATAAATAAATAAATAAATAAATATATATATATATATTCCCCCCCCCCCCCCTTTAAGTGATATGTGCATGATAGTAAATTTAGATAAAAACATTTTCCATGTTCTCATTTTTCTTCTCAACTAAATAAATGAAATTTATTTTTAATTTCTATCTTCTATAGTCTATACCAAACTTAGAAAACTAAAATATTTTCTATTATCCCAACATTTTCCATAATCTCAATTTTTTTTCCAAGTCTAAACTAAACATAATCTTTACATTTTATTTGGGAGGAAGGAAAAGACTGGAAAGTAATGGAATAATAAAAAAAAGCTATTTTGGAATATCCTTTCAATTCCTTTGTTTGAGAATTTTAATGAAAGGAATGAGAAGATCATTATCTTATTTGAGAGTTTGAGTGGGAGGAAATGAAATTTGTAGGAGGGTACACTCATTCCTCAATTTCCCACTTAAAATCTTAAGTTTGCATTCCCTCAAAATTGGGAGAAATCGGAGGGAATGAAATTAAATTTAATGAAATTTTCACTAAAACTCTCCAAATATCCTTGTACATTCAGCTCTCTATTTTAAAATAAAGGTATAATAATAATTGTGGGAGGGAGATTTTTCTCAGACATATGTCTTAGGCTCAGGCTTATAAGGCATGTGTGGAAGGCATCTCTCCCTGATGTGGGATTGAACAAATTTGTGAGGGTGGCATCGGTCTCTTCGGCCCATTCCCAAAGCGAACAATTCCTTTCTTGGGGTCTGAGACAAATCTCCCTCCCACAATAAAGGCGCCTTTCGAGTTTAAGGATAAACCCACCTTCCCCCTTCGACTGCGAATGAGGTCTTACGTGAAGGAGTGCACTGCCACAACATGAGGTAGCAGTTTTTGAGACTTACCACTACTACACATGTGTAGTTGTGGTACACATATGTCTTAGGCTCAGGCTTATAAAGCATGTGTGGGAGGCGTCTTTTCCCGATGTGAGATTGAACAAATTCGTGAGGGTGGCATTGGTCTCTTCGGCCCATTCCCAAAATGAACAATTTCTTTCTTGGGGTCTGAAACAAATCTCCCTTCCACAATAAAGGCGCCTTTATTGTGGGAGGGAGAATCCAATATGCATATGGCAGAAGGTGGATATATGGAATGGTAGAATCTGATGCGATTAAAGAGTTGCAGCCATCAAAGGCTTTTGAACTTGAGTCAATCTGGAGAGATTTGAGGCTAATGTCTGCCTTAGTTAAAGATGTTCAGGGCATGAAAGACAAAGGTGAGAGAGTGAAGGTTTGGCTGGAGCAAATGGGAGATCTTGCTCTTGAAATAGATGGTCTCAATACACAAATTCAAGGACATCAAGAAAAAATGAAGGGAGGTTTAGGTGGGGAGTTAAGGGTTGTGTCCTCTACAGCAGAAAAGATAGAAAGAATTAGCAGTAAGTTTCATGCTATGCCTGAAAGAAAGAGTACTTATGACATTGGGACATTTGAAGGAAAAAGGGGTCAAATTTCTCCGTCTGATATTATTGTTGAAGATGATGATAACAACTTGGAGGAAGCTGAAACAGGATCCTCACAGCAGCACACAAAGACAGGAAGATATGTGCGGGAGATTGAAGTCGCTGAATCAAGCCTAACTAAGGCTTCGATTGATATCGGACCATCTACATCTGAAACTGTGGAAAAACCACATGCCACCGATTCTACTGAAATTCCACCAACATCTTCACTTCAGAAAGATAAGAAAAGAGACATAGAGCAAGTTGAATTAATGGAAAGAGAGCTGAAATTGATTTATGCTTTTCTCAAAGATGTTGAAGCAATTGCGGAACCAGATGCAAGACTCAAGTTCTGGGAGGAGGAAATGAGAGGTATTGCTCAGGAAGCAGAGGCTATCATTGGCAAATATAAGAACAACATGAGAGTGGAAAAGAAGCGCTTCTTCACTAGGCTTGCATCCAAACACAAAAATCTGAAAGCTGATTCCAAGGTTGTGAAGAAGATCTCTAAGATCAAGAAAAAAATTCAGGGATTTACAGAGAGAAGGATATTGTATGGCATTGTGCATGTTGAAGCGTCCAACTCCATGACTCATAAAATACATCAGAGAAGGCCTCCATCTCAATATTCTGAAGAATCTGATATCATTGGCTTTGAGGACCATGTATATGAAATAACGGAAAGGTTGCTCACAGTTGATGAACCACGTCACTGTGTCATTTCGATTGTGGGAATGGAAGGCTCTGGTAAGACAACCCTTGCAAAATCAATCTATAACAAGAATGCCGTCCATTTTAGTACCTGTGCTTGGGTTTCTATATCTGAAAGAAGTAGTGCTGAAGAGATTCTGAAAGACATAAGGAAACAAGTAATTGGATCTCATCAAGAACCAAAAGGAAAGCGGTCCCTTAAAGAAGAATTAAAGCAAATGCTTCAGAATTTCTTGAGGGAAAAGAGGTACCTCATAGTTCTGGATAATATCGCTATGGCTGGAGTGTGGAATGATCTCAAAGACGCATTCCCAGATGAATCAAATGGGAGCAGAATAGTGATAACTACTCGTGACATGCCTGTAGCTCCACATGATGACTCAAGAATCTTTCAGTACAAATTGCACTTGCGAAGTATTGATGAGAGCTGGACATTATTTACAAATACTTTGAGGAAGGAAGTCCCCCAAGAACTGGAGAAACTCGGAAGAGAAATTGTGATGAGGTGCGGTGGTTTGCCACAGCCAATAGTAAAGATGGGAAAATTACTATCGGAGAAAGTTGCAACCAATGTGGAGTGGTCAAGTGTGCTAAATGAGCTCAAAGGAGAAAGAGTACCTTGGTTAGAAATCTCAAACAAGGTCAGCAGGGACTTGCCCCTAGAATTGAAAGGATGTCTATATTATTTCCTATTATTCCCCGAAGATTTTGGGATCCCTACAAGAAGATTAATCGCGCTGTGGGTTGCTGAGGGGTTTTTGAGACTAGGCAGGGGTTACAAATCTCCTGAACATTTTGCTGAGAGGTGTCTGATGGAGCTGATAGATAGGAACATGATTCAAGTAACAGAGAAGAACCCAAATGGTAAAGTCAGAACTTGTTGTCTTCCTGGTGCGTTGAGGAAACTCTTGTCGAAAGCTGTGGAAGACAAAGTTCTTAAAGGGCAAGTCAACACAGCTTCCAAATCATCTTCAAGCCTTCAGCAGAACCGTTGGATTGTTGATCATTACAATAACACAGAACCCAGCAACACCATCTTTAATCATATTCACGGTGACAACACTGACAATGCCACTCTGCAAGCCTCTTATGGGAAAGCCCTATCTTTTATGTCCTTTGATTATCGAGAAGGAAGCCAGTCTGGGGAAGATATAGGAAACTTTCTTCAACGGTGCATTTCCTACAGGTGTTTCCTGTTGCTGCGGGTGCTTGATCTTGAACGTGTTTTCAGACCTCAATTGCCAAAGGTACTGAGTAAGCTGGCTTTACTAAGGTACCTTGGCTTGAGATGGACTTACCTAGAGTCACTTCCATCATCCATAAGAAACTTGCTGAAACTCCAAACACTGGATGTGAAGCACACTAACATCAGTACTCTCCCTCCTTCAATTTGGAAGATGCAACATCTGCGGCACTTGTATTTGAATTGAGTGTTATCGCAGTAGATTTGGGCCTCGACCAAGAGGTGTCTCATTAACAGACCTGCAAACTTTATGGGGTGCATTTGTGGATGAGAAAAGTCCAGTAAAGGATGGCTTGGACACGTTGATCAATCTTAGAAAATTGGGTGTGGCATGCCGGTGCATGTCAAATCAAAAGAATGAAATGTCATTGCAACTGAAAGCAGTGGCTGAATGGATTCAAAAACTAGAACATCTTCAGTCTTTAAGGCTGAAATCACATGATGAAAACAATCAACCTTGGTATCTAGACTTACCGTCTTTGTTAGACCACATGAATCTCTCCAGTATATATCTTCTTGGAAGGTTAAGAACTCCATCTGTCATCTCTAAATTTCCAGAGAACCTTATTGAGATTACCTTGTCAGCATCAGCACTAAGTGAAGATCCAATGCAAAAGTTAGATAAACTTCCAAAACTGAGGATTCTTCAGTTATTCTCTGAATCTTACGTGGAGAACAATATGTGCTGCCCTGAAAACAGCTTTCCTCAGCTTCGAATTCTTAGACTATGGAAGCTAGAGGGACTGGAGGACTGGATTGTGCAGGAAGGAGCATTGCCTCGTCTCAGAGTTTTACAGATCAGATCATGTTCACGTCTGCATAAGCTTCCTGATGGATTGCAGCATGTTAAGACTATCCAAGAATTGAAACTGTCAAACATGCCAACGAAGTTCACAGAACGGATTAAGGATTGCAACAGTGAGGATTGGGGCAAAATAGCACATGTGCGTGATGTTAGCATTGAATTCTGAGGTACCTCCAGTTCTTATTAGTACGTATTCCTCTACTTTTACCAGTAGCATTGTGAACCTAATAATTTATAGTTTGATTTTCTTACTGTTAATTTGCAAGCTAGTAATCTTTTCTAGATTATTTACATGCTAGTTATTGCTCTTATTAATCAATTGCTAAATTAGTGTTCCATTTCTTTTGTCGTGAAGGAATCAATGCAGCGATTCATTACATATGATAATCTCCAGTATCCAGAGATGCTTTTTCTGCTTTTTATTCAAGTTTCTTGTGTTTCCAGAGGATGACAAACTTCTGCAAAATAAATGTCAGTTATTCTAACTGCTTTGGGGGCGGCTGAGATGGTAAGGCCAATGCTAATACAAGGAATGGGAATTTCAGAAACATTGTGGAGGATATCAAGCTCACTCCAAGGACACTATCAGATGTTAGCTCTTCCTTTCATGTGATGATTTATTTCAGGGGTATCACCAGTAGTAGGCTTGGCTGCAGCTATATCATTCCTTGACCCTTTTGTGTTTTTTTTTAATCTGTTCTTATTGTTATTTGTTGCTTCTCTTGTTGTTGTTGGAGAATGGAGATGGTGATGGGGGAGGTTTATTTATTTTTATTTTTAAAATGTGATTGTTGTGATGTATTCTAAAACCAGTGCTTATTTCAGAACCTTTTTTTTTTTTCTTTCCTGAAAATTCTGCATGTTAGAAATTTTGGACGGGCCCTAATGAAAGAGTAAACTCACAATGGAGCTGGTCCAATCCATAACCAAGACTTATCTGATATTTCCCTTGGTTTCCTAAAAGTAATCATCCATGAAAAAATCTATAAGCCAGGGCATTGGTTAATATTAAAAAAGTTTTTATATAATTTTAAAAAAGTTTTTTGCTTGCTGTTTCAATTTCTAAAGATTGTTATCTCCCAATAATTTTTGTAATTTTAAATAAAACAATCTCTATATGTCCATTACAGTACTATTTTCTACTTCTGTACTATTTAAAATAAAACAATTTTTTGCTAGAGTTAAAACCTAAAAGGAATAATTAAAAAAAAAAAAACTACATATTACAATTTCATTAGTCATGTCCTTGTACAACTATTTTTGTCAATGCAATTTTGCAAATCACATATCCCAACGCAGACTATAGAGTGCAAACGGCACGTTCATCTGTCCACTTTCAATCTAGAAATTAAATAAGTATGTTTCATACGACACGTAATAAGTTTTTATTTAGCAAAGATTTGCTACAATTCTATGACATTCTTTTATTTATCTAGCATTGTTACTTGTGAAACCTCAATTTTCAATTATAATAAGTGGCTGGTTTTTTAAACTTAATTTTAATTAGGTTTAAAAAAAAAAAACTTAATTTTAATTAATAATTTAGACATGCCTAGTTTTTCAATTTACAATATTTATGTTTTGATTTCTTGAACTTATTTTATTTATTTGTATAGAGGCTATTTGATCCATTTTATGTTATATCTTTTCTAATGGAAAAGAGTAAAGTGAGTTACGACTGCCTAACATAATTAACTTTAGGTGAGTAAAGTGACAATTTTTGAACCATAGGTAAGCAAATTAAATTTGAGTCTAGTCTTAAGTGGATAATTTGTAATTATTACTATATTTTATCTTTCCCCTTAAATGTATTTTGAACCAATTTATAGCCAATGCTTGGGGTGTTAGTCACCGAGATTGATTTACTCTTATTTATATCTAATGAATTTCCTTTTTCACCAAAAATTTATTATTATTATTATTATTAGATATAAATAGTTGAGCATTTTTTTTAATGATTGTTATATTTAATAGAGATAAATAGTTAAACATTTTTCTTCTCTTTTTTTATTGTTATATGTAATTCTTACAATAATTTAGAAATTGGATTTGAAGCCTAATTCTCCTTATAAGAGAGACCAATAGATTTTTTTTTTTTTTTTTGGGTGTTGAATACCAAAATTGAGTTATAAGATTATTTACAAACCTCTGGTATTTTTTTTTTTTTTTTGAGAGAACCTCTTGTCATCTTGATTCTTGATTTCTTAGGCATTATTTTCCCCCCAAAATATAAATAAGGTAGGCAGGGAGGGGAAAGAGTTGCAATGTGACTCCCACACCTCAAGACTAAAATGAAATTGTGAAAATTAAGGATTGCTAAAATGCCCCAACTTACTTGATTTGTCCCGTCCTGCATTGCCCTGTGTGAAATTTCCCCGTCTTGAAGAGGCAATGAGGTGGGGATGAGTTTTGCTTGCCTCGCCCTATCTTGCCATGCACAGTTGTAAATGTATATACACATATGTTATTTAATATATATTTTAAATTATTTATACATAATTACATACTATTTAATCTTTTCTATACATATCTTAATTAAAATTTATTTATTTTGATATATATATATATATGTATATTCCAACACAATTTTCAAAAAAAAAAAAAAAAACTTGTCTCTCTTTCTCTCTTTTAGTGCTCTAACCGTTGTCTTGTCTCTTTATATTTTATCTTTACCTCATCCTCTCATTTTGATTATTAAAATGACTCCATTTCGCCCCAGATTGACTTGTCACGCTCTTGCCCCGCCAGGGACGGAGGCATACATTGACCATGGGGGGCAATGGTCCCCCCTAATTTAAAAAGAAGAAGAAGATATTAGTATATATTTGCATTAATTTTAGCAATTTTAATTTGTTTTATAAAATTACATGTTGCCCCCCTTAACAATATCATTGATTCTTTTTAGAGTAATGTTACAGTTACAAATTTATCTACAACATTTTTGCAAACTGTTGAGATATAAATTCTTATTGGTTCGCATTTAGGCCTATCACTTACATCATTTTTTTATTTATCAGTAATCACTCATTATATCAGCAATATACTTCTAGCATTTTCCTCATTATAAAGGTCATTAAAAATTTTATAGATCTAAATTCTAAAACAACATATACTAGCCCAAAAACATTTGTGCAACAACAAAAATCACCAATAGCAAAGCTAAAAAAAATTAAGTCCAATTAACAATTTTACTCAAACAAATAACTGGCCCTTTAAAAAGTTTTAAACATAATAATTTTGTTTTTATCTTGTAGACGCACACATCAAAAACTCAAAAAAAAAAAAAAAAAAAACCTCAGTGGCTAAGAGACCGCCGAGCTAGAGGTCAGAGTCGCCCTCTTTAACTCAAAGTTCTAGTTCCGTCCCTACGCCCCACGTGAAGTTTTCCCATCACGAAGAGGAGATTGGATGTGGACAAGGCACTTACTTTCTGACCTTGTCCTGCCTCATTGCCATTAAAAAAAAAAAAAAAAAAAAATAGAAAAAAGAAGAAAGAAAAATCTCTTTCTATTATTTTTATCTTAACCTTTACAGATGTGTCAACCCATCAAACGTGTAAGCTACAATATTTCTCAGTGGGTAGCGACTCTTGTCACGATTCAGTTAGAAACAAGTATGCGTATAACAACCATTGCTCATGCTCAAAACAACCGGTTATGTAATAAGTTGTAACTGACGTTATGTACACACTATACATTGTTGGGTTGTGGAACCTGGTGTGATTTTTCACGAGTTTTTCAAGGGTGATTGCTTTTCAAAGACGATAATGGCCTAGCTATTTGTTTGCTAACAAGCTGTTCACTGCCAAGCAGCTTGAGCTACGTACCCTATCAAAATTGTTCTAACTTCTAATGCATATAAGCACAATTAAAACAGAGATTATACCATATTTAGACCACGACGTTTTTATTATTTCTTTTGAGGTTCATCCTTATAAATTATTCGTCTATTCTGTTTTTAGGATTAATTATTTGACAAAAAAATCAATTTAATTATTGCCTTTTTCTTCAAATATATGCTTATTATGTAATTCATATTTGGACTTTAAAATGTATAATAAAATATATATCAATATTAATTTGTGGGGAAGAATTAGTTTAATTTTAATTAGGTAGTCACCCTCTATAAAGATATATTAAGAGAGAAATAAAATGTACTAAATAACGAATTTGTTTATTCTTCAAGATATATCAAATGATGGTTGCATGCGCTATTTATAGAATTCAAGCTCTCTTACTATTGGGCATACCCGACTTAATCCTATTAGTTTACTAATTAAGCATGCACTCTCACCAATTAACCTATGTAATTAACATATGTTTCGGGTGCATACACCATTTCTCTCACAACAGGTGGGTCCCACACATCTATGGGACCCACTTGTTGTGAGAGAGAGATGGTGTATACACTCAAAACAGGGTATATAATTGTGGGACCCACTTGTTGTGAGAGAGATGGTGTATACATCTGAAACAGGGTATACAATCTCCCCCTCCAGACCATGTCTTCTCTCTCTCTCTCTCTCTCTCTCTCAAACCAACCTTCAACCTCTCGCTACCACCACCCATCATCACCTCTGCTCGCCGTCTTGCCCATCGTTGATCTTAGTTGTCTGAGTTTATGATTGCGATGATTTTGCGGGTTTATGATGTGGTTCGTGGGTTGATTTTAGTTACTGGTTGGTGGGTTGACAATGGTGGGTCAACAGTTGGGTGTTTTGGGTCGGTGATGTATTTCATTTTTTGTGTGTGATAGTGATGATGGTGGTAGTTGATTTTGGCTACTGGTTTTGGTGGATGATTATGTGTGATATTGGGTTTGGTGGTTCCGATGGTGAATGGATTTTTTTTCTCTATTTTTAGGTGAAAACTGAAAAAAAAAAAGTTGAAATTATTTTATATTAGTTTAATGTGTTGTATCTTAAAAATAAGATATGTGACATAGGATGTATTGTAAATGTTATGCTAAAATAGAAAAAAATAATTTTGGTATGCTAACTATATTTTTTTTATCATAGTTGATGCTAATACTCTTTAATAATGAGCAAAAAGAAGCGGTGGCCGCTTCACATGTAAGTTGTAACTTAGGGTGTTTTATTGAAGTAACAAGGCGAATGGATTGAGGAAATTCTTAGCAATGCGGCTTCATGCATTTAAGAAGGTAACTCCATACATCATGAAAGTAATTTTATGAAACTCCTATCAATTTATTAATGTGTTTACAACACTCCCCTAGATGACCACTCGCTAAGAATATGCCATGTTAAAACCTTGCCAAGGAAAAACTCAATGGAAAAAAAGCCAATGGCGAAGAAAAAAGAGTACAATATTTTTGTGAATCTTTGAATCCCTTCACATTGCCTCATTAAAACCTTACAAAGAAAAATCCTATGGGGAAGAAGGAAAAATAGTACAATCAACACATATCTTTAGAGCATTTACTCCCCCTCATGAGTACGTAGAACTTCAATTAATTTATGATGAAAAATATTTAAATTGATGCATGCCAATGTTGTGCACTAACTTCTTAAATGTTGTAGTCGGCAATAACATAGTAAATAGATCGCCAAATTATCGCTTGATTGTATCTATTTGACATCAATATCACTGATCTTTTAGAGCTCATGTATGTAAAAGAATTTTGATAAAATATACTTAGATCTATCACCTTTGATAGAGACTTCCCAAATTATAGTAATACAATCATCATTATCTGCGGATAATATAGTCGGGCTATCTTTCATTGATGATAATCCACATTTTTCATGAATATGTTGAATTGCCTATCTCAGCCAAATGCATTCATAATTGTGTTAGAGATATATTAGCCCAATAGCGTAAGCCCAAGCCCAATACTTCTATGCGTGCAAGCCAAGTCTCCTACTTGTACTAGAAGTCTATTAGTCTAGGGTTTACTCTGTTATATGTACCAATGTTATGGTTTATTGTAACATAGGATTTGTGTAACACTCCAACCTTTATAAAAAAAGAAAAAGAAAAAGAATGGGTAATTGTCTCACATTACTTAAGAGAGTGTGTTGTGTGTAGTATAACTTGCCCCATCCTCCCTTAAAAGTTGCCATGGCTTTTGAGTGGAGTTGTGGTGTGCCTTTGTGTAAGAACCCATTTCCCTCTCCCTTGTGTGTGTATTTGTTTCTCAAAAAAAAAAAGAAAAAAAAAAGGTTTTGGCAATATAATTTTAAGTGAGGGTAGTTTAGTAAATCTATTCCTAAGATATTTGTATTGACTATATTAATTATTGAGTAGTCCAAAACCCCCACCCCTTTTATCCACATGTTATCTCCTTCTCACCCTCCCAGTCCCTCTTTTCTCTCTTTTCTGTTGGTTGGCCGAACTATCTCCTCTCTCTCTCTAATTTTCACCCTTCACTGCATTACCAAATTGGACACTTAGCTTCACATAATGAAGATAAGGGGCCTTTCATCTCTCATTACTCACACATACCCGTGGCCCCTTGCTTTTGTTGTGCTTTCATTATTCTTTTTGTGGTGGAAGCTTTTGGGTTAAAGACTTTGGTAAGAGACCTTTCCACAGTTCTACTCCTACTCCTAAGATTAATTCTTGCTATTTTTCTTAAGTACAAGTCTGGGGAAAGGGATACTTAGTTCATTTGTTTTTGGCTGTGCTAAGTTACTTTGGTAGTTCTTAATCTATCTATATAACAATCCTTTTGATTGCATGTTTAATGATTTTTGTTCTCATTTTCCTTGATACACGTTTTGTACTTCAGTAAACTTTTTGATTGTCGAATGCCATAAATGGACTTTTCTATTTTGTTGATTATAAATCATGATTCTTGTGACCATATGTGAAAGGGTGATACTCCAGGTACGAAATGATTGGAGGGTTATATGGAGTAACAATGATTGCGGTCTTGAAGTCTTTTATGCAGATTTTTGTTGTAGCAAACCATGGAGGGGTTTTGACCTTATTGCAAATTTTGAGAATTTCATGGTGTTTACTCGACTTCAAGTGGCATGTTATCAATTTGAACTTCTAGAAACTTAGATTATGTGAATGTCTCATTAGACGTGTACAATACTCATTGGGTCTTGAGCTTGCATTGTGTTTGCATACCATGTGTTTGATAAAATGCTTTAGTTTTATGCTTTGGCACTATGAATTCTTGTATGCTTGTTTGGTCCCTGTTTGGGAAAGGGGTACTTGTCTTAGAATGGTCAAGCCAGACTTTAGTAAATTAGGACACTCGATTTGATTTATGGGATCGTTTTCAATTTCGAAAACAAATGTGATGGTAAACTTTACAATAGGCCTTGTTATTGATAGGCTTGATCCTTATGTTTCTGGGTTTTGAGGTACTTGGTGATGGACCTAGTAACTTGATTGGTTGAATAAGGTGCCTGGTTGAGGTAAATTTGGATTGGACTGTTGAGGTAAGTGGCTTCTTAATGAGATTTTTAGAAAAATAAGCATACTGCATAAAATGTTATTTTTGGGTTAAACACATTTTAGAAAATTATTTGTGGAACTATGTTTTCCTAAAAAGAGTCGTGTTGTGACCCAGCTATATATGATTATATATGAAAAGCGCATCATGTTTAATATTGCATATGGGGAAATGCATGAATATTTGGCATGGAAAAGACAAGCATCTTTGAATTCCTTTGATGGCGGATTTCATGGATATATGGTATTATTTGAAAATACTAAAGACGCTTTATCTTAACTTGTATTATTTGGGAAATTGATGTAAAATATTTCTGACAAAAAATGGTTTTGAGGACTTTGAGAATATTGTGGATATTTGGTTGTTGAAATATTTTTGAAACTACTTGAAAGTAAATTATGTATTTTCAATACATTTAACTTGTGAGCTTTTGATATGGGTTTAACCTTGTGCTATGATATTGGCGATTACCCCGTCTTTATGATGACGTCTGTGAGGTGTGTGATTATCTCGTCTGTGTGACGACCACGTCTGTGTGACTTGTCATGTGGCCTTGGGTGAGGTGTGGGCGCAAGAGCCCGCGACCGCGAAGCTTTTGGGTGAGTACGCCTTGGTCTAGGGTGGACCATGGCAGAATGTGTAAATGGAGTTGTCACCTAGTTTAGATATAGGAACCATTAATATAGCGCCCTTTGTGGAAGGACTGATCTTTACCAAAGTGCATGTCTGAAGTTTAGGTATGGGGATGGGAAGGTCTTAGGCACCCAACCCCACCCAACCCGTGGGTCGGTATCCATTCATTATTTTTTGAGCTTGAGCTCATGGGAAAGCCAAAAAACTTGAGCTTTAGCTTGGCTTGGCTTGGCTTGATTAATTAGTCAAGCCAAGCTCAAGCTTAATATCAAGTTCAAACTCGAGCTCAGGTCAAGCTTTTGAGCTTGAGATTTAAAAAAAAAAATTACATTATCAAATGGTTAAATGTCTAAAGAGAAAAAAGAAAAAGAAAATAGTATAATCATTTTATCATGCATCTAGTCCTACTTATGATTAACCATTATTCAAATTAAAATTTTACATAATTAAATTCATTCATTCATCATTCCCTGTCTACAGTTTCAGCAATTGTTCAAAATACAATTTTTACACACATTAGATGATGAAGAACAAGAAAAATACTTGTTTATAACTATTATGAATAAGAAAATACTAATATGTTTCATAACTTTACTTTAGATAATTGATAGAGAAAGATCATATGTGGCAAACTTAATTAATTCATTTATTTTTAAATGTAACTATAGTCTAAAGTGGTTATTGATCAGTTTAGAAGGAAGGAAAAATTAAGATAATGGGTAGTGATCTTATGTTGGCCATGTCATTATTAAGATATCTGTAATGAGTATATTTAGTTAATAGATATAAATTTTTAAATAAGTTTATGTTTGAATTGTTTTATATCAAGCCTAATAACTCATGAGCTTGGTCATGAATAATTTTTTTTTGCTTGGGCTCGGCTTGTTTATTAAACAAGCTTAATATCAATCTCAAACTCGAACTCAGGTCAAGCTTTTGAGCTTGAGATCCAAAAAAATTACATTATCAAATGCTTCAATCTCTAAAATTAAGAAAAATGAAAAAGAAAATAGTATATTCATTTTATCGTGCATCTAGTCCTACTTATGATTAGCAATTATTCAAATTAAAATTTTATATAATTAATTAATTCATTCATCATTCCTTATCTACAGTTTCAACAATTGTTCAAAATACAATTTTTACACACATTAGATGATGAAGAACTAGAAAAATACTTGTTTGTATCTATTATGAATATGAAAATACTAATATGTTTCATAACTTTACTTTAGATGATTGATAGGGAATGATCATATGTGGCAAACTTAATTAATTCATTTATTTTTAAATGTAACTATAGTCTAAAGTGGTTATTGATCAGTTTAGAAGGGAAAAAAAAAAAAAGGTAATGGGTAGTGATTCCATGTTGGCCATGTCATTATTAAGATATATGTAATGAGTATATTAGCTAACAGATATATATTTTTAAATAAGTCTATGCTTGAATTGTTTTGTATCAAGTCTAATAACTCACGAGCTTGTTTGCGAACAAATTTTTTTGCTTGAGCTCGGCTTGTTTATTAAACAAGCTTAATATCAAGCTCAAACTCAAGCTCAGGTCAAGCTTTTGAGCTTTAGATCTAAAAAAATTATATTATCAAATGCTTAAATCTCTAAAATTAAGAAAAAAGAAAAAGAAAATAGTATACTCATTTTATAATGCATCTAGTATGATTAGCCATTATTTAAATTAAAATTTTACATAATTAAATTCATTCATTCATCATTCCTTGTCTACAGTTTTAGCAATTGTTCAAAATACAATTTTTACACACATTAGATGATGAAGAACCAAAAAAATACTTGTTTGTAACTATTATGAATAAGAAAATACTAATATGTTTCATAACTTTACTTTAGATGATTGATAGGGAATGATCATAGGTGGTCAATTTAATTAATTCGTTTATTTTTAAATGTAACTATAGTCTACAGTGGTTATTGATCAGTTTAGAAAGAAGGAAAAAATTAAGGTAATGGGTAGTGATCCCATATTAGACATGTCATTATTAAGATATATGTAATTAATATATTTAGCTAACAAATATAAACTTTTAAAAAAGTCTATGCTTGAATTGTTTTGTACCAAGCCTAATAGCTCATGAGTTTGTTCGTGAAAATTTTTTTTTGCTTGGACTCGGCTTGTTTATTAAACAAGCCTAAAACTAAGGCCTAAGCTTGGTTTATAAATAAACAAGCCTAAAACTAAGGTTCAAGTTTGGCTTATTTATAAACAAACAAACATGAACAAGTTTTTATCGAGTCGAGCTTGAGTTGTTCATGATCGACTTGGTTCATTTACAGCCCTATTGGTGGTGATTGGAGTTCTATGCTAAATTGGGAGATTTGTGCTATAAATGGTTGGTGACTCCACTTACTAAATTTATCGAGGCCATAGCTAATTCTAATAGAGGTTGGGCTCTTGAGGTTTGTTAACCTTGGGCGTGGTAGGTCTAGATTTTATGGTTGAGGTTGCATCCTAGGAAGGATTGTAATTTTGTGTTGATTCATTTGGAGTTTTGGAATTTTATGTATACTTGGAGACACGATTTGTAGTTCACATTGTTGTAAATATGTTGTAGAGCTCTTGACTTATATTGTGGAGATTTCAGTATGTTTATTTATATTATCATGAGGAAAGAAAGAAAACAAAAATCTCCTACAGTTTCTCTTGATGGTTCTTTTTCTCTTGCTTTGCACCCATTTGGGTTCGAGGCGTGACAATTTGTACTACACTCATATATTAAAGATGTAGCCCTTAAGGGTTCCTCCGTGGATGTAGGCTATGAGGTTGAACCAAGTAACCTTTCTTGTGTTTTATACTTTATGCTCTTGCTTCCACATCTATTATAGCATATTCAACATGGTATATCAATGCTAATATTTAACATTGTATCAAAGCCTACTTCATGTTGTCATGGTTTTCAGTTTTTACGGTGTGTTTAAGAACAATCTTTATCTTCTCTAGTGTTTCTTTGTTGTGTTTGGTCGCATCAACACTGCAAGATCACTACCTTCCACAAACCACCGTCACAGAGCCACAACGATTCTTGTCCTTATCTTCTCTAACCTCAAACCCATCCAAAAGCTTTAGTCAGATCCACGTGCAGATCCACTGCCTTCAAGTCACAGATCTGCTTCTACTTGCGTAACCTCGTTCAACCTCAGATATGGACCTTGTGTGCGGTGTCACAACCTACAGCCGAAGTCGTTGCCTCATCATCTCTGGTGATGTCAACCACCAGTCTGTCCTAGATCTCAACACCCACACGAGTTGCGACTCTCCTTCTTCGATCTGTACTTATCCAGCCTTTTTTTGAAGAAACTGACTAGTCCAAGCTCTTCTTCAGCCTCTGAACATTCTCATACGCACGTACTGGAGTTTCTGGCTGTCGAACACGCGTTACACACGCTGCCAAAGTACCTCATGTGCCTTCATGCTCTAAACTGGTTCTTCACGAGCTTCACGTGTCGACAATGCCTACTACGTCATTCTAAAATCATCTTGATTATGTCATCATGCCATGCCAACTTTAGTCAGTCATCCACGTCAGCTGCTCTGTTTTCACCACATGTCACATCTCTATCTCTCCACGTCAACTAGCGCCACGTTAGTAGTAATGCCACATCATCGTATCGGTAATGACACGTCATCTGACTCAGCTTACCTGGACTAACCCTACTCAAAACACCCAAATATGACCCGTGGACCTGTGCCAGTTTGAAATTTGACTTTAATTTTATAGTTGATTTTTAGGGTTGAGTTTGACCATAGGTGAAACTTTTTCAGTAGGGCCTGTCTTGCTCAATTTTTCGTGCAGTTTCGATTTTGGGTTCTGTTTCTTCATTTGAAACTTCTAAATCGCTTAAATGGCCCATTTTTCATTCATTTTAGGACCCTTCAATGCACAAAGACTCACAAACTGTATTTCATAACTATGTTCTCTTTGTCGATCTTCTTCAGGCCTTCAATGTAGCCATTCTTCGGCCTTAGTAGCATTTCTTGGTCATTGATGTAGCCTTTCTTCGGCATTTTTCGAACGTCCCCTTCATTGAGAATGTTATTTTCCATAGTGCCCGATCCTTTTAGTCTCTTATAAGGTCATTCTCAGGATTTCTTCATGGCTTCCTCAAGGCATTTTTAGGGTTTCTTCAAGGCATCTTTGTGGTCATCTTCATAGTTTCTTCAAGCCATTTTTCAAGGCATCTTAAAGGGATATTTTCAAGCTTATCCAATCGCAAGGCTTCATCGTTTTTTCACCTTGAGTTTGAGAGCGGGTGCTAGAGATATATTAGCCCAATAGTGTAGACCCAAACCCAATATTTCTATGCGTGAAAGCCAAGTCTCATACTTGTACTAGAAGTCTATTAGTACTCTAGGGTTTAGCCTAATATATAAAGTCATGTTATGGTTCATTGTAATATAGGATTTGTATTACACAAAATTATTAAAGATATATCCCTTAAGGGTTTTTCTGTGGATGTAGGCCATTTAGCTGAACCACGTAATCCTTTTTGTGTTAAGTACTTTATGCTTTCACTTTCGCATCTATTATAGCATATTCAACATGGTATATCAATGCTAATATTTAACATTGATAATCCAAACCAAACTCACGGAAAAACTTTGGAGCAAACTAGAACCAAAACATTGGTCATGATAGAAATAAAAAAGAAATTCCTTATAAATTAATTTAGAATTAGTTACAATTTATTTCTTTTACATATATTTAGAGAGGGGAAAACGGTCGGGAAGTTTTATCAGAATAATAAATTTAACACTCAAAAGAAAATATTTTCCAACTCAAATACTTTGTCATAAATATCACCGCAATCAAGTAGAATAATAAAGAAATTATCAATAAAAACAAGTTTTATCAATACTTATAACATCACACACCTTACTTCACACGCTACTTTTACTATTTCAAACTTTGCTTTAACATCACACACTTTGCTACACCCACTATGACTGAAAAGTCTGAAATACCAAACCAAGGAATGCGGAAATACAGACAAATCATTAAAAACCTGTAAACCTACAAGTCGAAAAGCTTGAATACTTGATAAAGAAAAGTCAAGAATGGCGACTTCTTTTCATCTAAATTTCTTCCATCTCCACACGTTGCATGCTTTCCTTGCTTTCTTCATACTAACACACGCACATACGTAAAACACTTGAACAAACGACCACCGGTTTATGCAAGTCGGTGATGGCTCCTGAAAAACAAGAAAACGAAAAAAGTTATTGTCGTTGTAAGGGCATGTTAACTTAAATTTGTGGTTACAACAAGTTGACGATAACTTACAATTTACAGCTATATAGATCCCGATTGAGTCCTCTGTGGTGGTATCAGTTCTCTCGGTTCAGGCATTCGAAATCTTTCTTTGAGGTCCAAATGCTCTATCAAAAACCAGACATGCGTAAGAAACTCCCTACCTCTTGCGAGCTGTTGAGCGTGGTTAGTTTCTTGACAAAGTGTTGCAACATGAGCTAGGTTTTCAACCCAAAACCTAGTCAAGATCTCCCGCTTTTCTTCTTTTTCTCTCAAATGTTGTGCAACCAGATTTGCACATGATAGCAATTCGGTTTTTACTAAGTAGTCCTTACTAAACTCAGCATGATGCGATAGTTGTGACGTTAATTTATCAACAACGCGGGACATCAATGATTTGTTGTCATCAATAACAAACCGAACTTTTCTACATGTCGTCTGAAAGGTGTGCCTTGCACTTGCCGCTGATAACAGAAAAGGACAGAAAGCAACTATATACATCATATAATCTGATATCTCCTTAATCACTTTCCATTCATCTGCTTTTGCATCGCTATCATTATAAGTGTAAAAGCAGAGTTCCGTGGCAAGGTGCCAGATGATAATGCTTTCAGGAATTTCCACGTGTAGACTGTTATCCGAAGATATGTAGAGCTTATAGTCTTCAGAGAAACCCATACTATTCGGATTTGATTTATCCAAAATTGTGCCCCAGACTAATTCTTTCAGTTGATTAGAGACCCGCGTGTGGGTCATATAGAAACGCATCTCCAACTCCGTATTTAGTTTCGGAAATATGCGACTGAAGAACTGCACTCTTAATTCAACAAAGAATGTGGTTCCCTGCTGGGAAATTCCAGGAATTTTCGAGCAAAAGCTAATCATATTGAATTGACCCATTGAGTTTGACCATCTTGGTGCTTTATCAGAGGAAATCTGTAAAATCATAGCATATATCTCTATAACAACAGCTCCCCCTAGCAGTATGTAAGTAATAATCAAATCTATATATTGATGTTTGTGCCTCTCTTTTAAGATGAAGAATACAAACACAAAAGCGGTGGAACAAGAAGTTATGCACCGAAAGATGTAACTGTAACCACAATCCCAAAACAAAGGAGTCTTGGTGTAGAAATAATCATAGGCATGCCCGAGTTCAATTTCAATCCTTTTGAATGCATTTTGAAAATTGTAGCTTACAAATTGTTCATAGATGTCTTCTCGCAATGCAAAGTGGATCTTCTCATATAGAAAGAGATGTCTCAATCTATGAAAAGTAACACGTGGGTCTCTTGTTTTAGCAACACCAATGACGTCAGCATCAATTGGATGTAGAGTGTCACTTAAAAGGATGTAGAGTGTCACAATGAGTGTCACAATTGGAATGGCAAGTGGCTAAAACAACGAAAGCCATTTGCAACGAAAACAACGAAAGCCATTTGCCATTCCAAGACTTGAAAAGGATGTAGAGTGTCACAATTGATTGAACAACTAGAACAATCAACTGCCTTAACCACAATTCATTGTCTTGTATCGAGTAAGCTGTAATTGTGTCCTGGCCGCCAAGGTGCATTAACATAAATGATGCCCAGAATGCAAGGAGCTCATTTTGTACTTGAGAACCATTGCACAATTTCTTTGTTTAGTGGTGATGACACCGAGAGTAAAACTTGCCACTGAACCAGCCAGAAGGTACCAAGACCAGAGAAAGGCATGGATCCACCATTCAACATTATATCTTCTTTTTCTGCCTAAGCATATAAGAGTGAGTTGCAAGAAGAGACTGTAAAGGACTAGCATTCGTAGCTCCCAAATATCCCATAATTCCAGCAACCACTCAGAGTTTGGAACCACTTGAATATTATTTCTTGTCTCCAGGAAAATCCATCTGTTCAAAACACCACCAAGCACTGCAAGTAAAAAATAAAAATAAAAAGCTTGTTATAATAATGGATAAAAAATCATGTTAAAATTGTGGCAGTACTTAAACTAAAGGTTAAACTAAAGGGTAAAATATTATTTTGATTCCTAAATTTTACCAAACGTTTGTTTTTAATCTCTAAATTTTAAAAAGTTTGTTTTCGTCTCTAAATTATTAGAAAGTTCGTATTTTATCCTTAAATTATTGAAATTATTTTATTTTTGTCCTTAAGCTTTAAAAAATATCTTTTGTCATCCCTAAAATATTGTAGTTCTTTTTTTTATCCCCATATTTGTTTTTAAACTATTGAAAAAATTCTTTGCAAAGTTTAAGGATGAAAAAAAAAAAAAATTTAAGTTTAAGGACAAAAAAAAAAAAAAATCGATAAAGTTTAGGAATTAAAATATTATTTTACCTTAAATTAAATTTTAGACAGCATAATACCAACCATGGAAATCAAAAGATACAAAATTTTGATAGAAGAAGTTTTTCTAAACAAATTATATAATTATATATGAAACATTATAAGTTACAAATTTTCTAAGTGTGGGAGGGAAGAATCTGAGGAGCAAAGGCACATGGCATTAGTACATTCAGAGGAGTCAATTGGGCCTCACTCGTCATCAAAATGGGTCCAGCTCGAACGAGATAACCAAATATCGAAATGCAAGAAGAGTGCGACATTTGAGAAGTCTGAGGAGAAAGCTTCCCTCAGGTGACCAGGGTCCCAACCCAAAGCTATGAGGGGCTGAGGAAGAAAGTAGAGACGTGCAGGCAAGGGCAGGAGAAAGTTTCCTGATAATGTATCTATCACCTCCGTATTAAATGCATTGTACCAACTCAGTCTGCCGCATTTAATGGCAGAATGACTCTTGAATACTGTCTTTACAGCTTGCAACCTACTCTACCACCACCAACAGGACATTGATGGGATAAGTATCCAAATAAGGATTCATAGCAACCCAGTTGAAGGGCTGGGACGAAGCCCCAGCTATTATAAAAAGGAAGGAAGCTCCATTAAGCGGAGGGATAGAAAAATTAGAGGGAAAAATATCAAGAGTAACCAAAAGATTTGTAATTGATAAAGTGTTATCATATGAATTAAGGCTCCTTGGATCATCCCAAGGAAGAATTTATACCAATATTGATCTTTGTCTGTTTTCACTATCTTTTCTCATGAAGTTTTCCCTTGATTGCACATTCTTCTCTTAATCATTCGACATAATTAGCTAGGCTTGAAAGGTTGACCTTGATAACCTACCTGTACAAATTAATTGTATTGGACCATGATACAGTACCAAACCATCTAACTTGGGCCAAGCCACTATTTTTGTCTGCACTCAATTGGCATTGTCTATGGGAAAGTCACCTTGAATCCTTACTCGTAGTTTTCGATGATTGAGAAATGACAAACTCTAGAAGAAGTGGAACCATTACTCAAGGCGATAGAGAAGAATTTGTAGGGTCCCAGCGTGGGGATAAATTTGTTGACTTGAAGTGCAGGAGGGATCGCAAAATAGCCTTGTCCCCCAGCATAAGGGTCGCATCTATTCATTCAAACCATATCAGTTGGATTCACTCGAGGCCTGTGAGTCATGTCTTATGTGAGCAGGAGATGCGTAATCTCAAGTTGGAAGTTGGTCATCTAAGTCAGTGACTTTGTCACAGAGTGCATGTAAGGGAAAATAGAACCCCCTCATTAAGTCAAAGCTCTAGTTTGGAAGGAGAGCAAAGTTATCAGCAGAGATCCAGAAGCCTACCAAGTGAGTCTTTTACAACATCCTCTCATTCAATTAGGGGAGAGACATTGCCGCAGAAGGATCAGAACTCCATTTCCCAAGAATATGGGAAACGATGCCATGGGCAAGACCTTGAGCCAGATCTCTCAGTCACCTTTCTTTAATCATATTGAGGAGGCTGAGCTACCCCATCATTTTACCCAACCAACTTTTACGTTTTATAATGGAAAGACTAACCTGGTGGAGCACATGAGCCATTTCAATTAGAGGATGGCTATTTACTTTAGGAATAAGGCCCTAATGTGTAAGGTTTTCCCATCAAGCCTTGGCCCCCCTGCCATGAGGTGGTTTGACGAACTTGAAGAGGGCTCGATAGGGTCCTATGAGGAGTTGACCAGGGCGTTTGGTGCCCGATTTGTAACATGTAGCAGAATCCCTAGACATTTGGATTCCTTACTCTTTATGGCCATAAGGGAGGAAAAGTCCTTGAAAACCTACTTTGATAGGTATTGGGAGCTCTTCAATGAAATTGACGGGGACTTTGAGGATGTGGCACTCAAAACCTTCAAAGTAGGGCTACCCATGAACTCAGATCTAAGGAAGTCCCTCACCATGAAGCTTGCTCGGGATATGCACTAGTTGATGGATTGCATTGATGAGCACAAAAGGGTTGAGGACGATCAGGTGTAGGGCAAAGGGAAGGCAAAGGTCTTCACGCTCAAGTGAAGGGACCCTCAGCCCTACAGATTTGGACCTAACCAACTAAGAAGAGACTTCTTCAGTCAAGCCCTCAAAACAATGCCCAGATGGTTAACTCATTGTTCAAAGAGCCTGTATATCAGGTATTGGAGAAGATAAAAAATGAGTCTTACTTCAAGTGGCCAAATAAAATGGGTGGGGAACTTGCTAAGTGAAATCATATCCTGTGCTACCAATATCATTAGGATTGAAGTCATATAACTGAGGATTGTAGGACATTGCATGATTTTTTGGACCAACTAGTCAAAGTAGGGAAGTTGAAATAGTTCATGCACCAGCCTTTAGGTTGTGGGGAGCAATCAGGCTTGGGTCTCCATGGATGTGGTGCCACGCCCACCGTTAGGAACCATCAACGTTATCTTTGCTACACCGAGAAGGGAAGTTTGCCCCTCATTTGAGATAATGACCATTTCACCATAGTTGGAGGTAAGAGAAGAGGGCAAAGAGTCCAAGCGGACTAGGACTGAATATAAGCCAATTCTGGGTTTCTCCGAGGCCAATAAGTTGGGAACTTTCCAGCCCCACGATGACGCTCTCGTGGTTATTCTCCGAATTGGGGGCTTTGATGTGAACATAGTAATGGTAGACTAGGGAAGTGGGGCTGAGATTATGTATCCAGATTTGTACAAGGGATTAGGATTGAAACTCAAGGACCTCATCAAGTATGATACCCCCTTGGTTGGATTTGATGGAAGAACCGTAACCCCCAAAGGAATGATTAGATTGCCGGTGCAGACAAGCAATGAAGTGGTTGAAGTAGGCTTCATTGTAGTTGATGTCTATTTACCCTACATTGCAATTTTGGCAAGGCCATGGCTCCATGCAATGGGGGTAGTATCCTCTACTCTGCACGTAAAAGTGAAGTAACCAACTGAGAGGCGGTTGGAGAGTTGGTGGGGTGTCAAACCATGGCAAGGCAATGTATGGTGGCTACTGTTAAGCACCAAGTGCTGCAAGTAAACCTTCTTGGTCTAGACGTCACTTCATAGCAATCAATACCTAGAGCATTAGGGGCTTCATATGAAATGACGGGAATTAGTGTACAATGTGAAGAGTTGGGAAAGTCATATTTGGTACTAACAATGAAAAATATTTCAAAGTAGGAACACAGCTACCACTAGCCAAGAAGGAGGAGTTGTTGTCCTGCTTAAGGAATAACTTGGATGTTTTTTTCCTAGAGCACATATGAGGCCCTGAGAGTAGATCCTAAGTTTATATGTCATCACATCAATGTGAACCCAACCGCAACGCCGAGGAGGTAGCAGCTTTAGTGATCCTCTAAGGAGCATGCTAAAGCTGTAAAAGAGGAGGTTAACAAGCTCAAGCAAGCCGGGGCCATCAAAGGAGTTTTCTATCTTCAGTGGGCTGGCCAACATTGTGGCAGTCAAGAAGAAATCAGGAAAATGGAGGGTATGCATGGATTTCACCAACCTAAATAAGGCTTGCCCTAATGATCCATTTCCGTTCCCCAAAATCAATCAACTTGTTGATGCAACCTTTGGCCATTCGTGGATGAGTTTCCTAGATGCTTTCCAAGGCTACCACCAAATTCCATTAGCACTGCAGACTAGGAAAAGACTGCTTTCCTCAACTCGACCGGGAATTACCATTATCGAGTAATGTCATTTGGCTTGAAAAATGCTAGCTCCACCTATCAAAAAATTGTGATAAGGATGTTTGAAGCTCAGCTAGGCAAGAATGTGGAGGTCTACATAGATGACATGGTGGTGAAGAGCAAGAAGGTATCCAAGCATTTAGGGGATTTAGATGAAGTCTTCTCAATCTTAAGGAAGCACTAGCTACGCTTGAATGCCTCTATATGCTTCTTCGGCATGGGATCTGGAAAATTCTTGGGATACATGATCACCCAACGACGAATAGAGGTTAACCCTGATCAGATCAGAGCCATTCATAATCTACATTCACCTCGGAGCCCAAAGAAGGTACAGCGCCTAACCAGAATGACAGTAGCTTTAAATAGATTTATATCTCAGTCGGCTGACCGATGTAGGTCATTCTTCCAGTTGCTTCACAAATGGAAGGACTTTGCTTAGTTCGAGGAATGCGACAAGGTTTTTAAGGAATTGAAGAAATATTTGGCTCATCCATCGATTTTATCTAGACTTGAGAGAGAGGATGTCTTGTATGCTTATATAGCAATCACGGCACATGCAGTGAGCTTAGTTCTTGTTCAGGTGGAAGAGGGGGTACAAAAACCAATCTATTACGTAAGCAAGTCCCTCCAGGAAGCAGAGACCTGATACCTGCCCTTAGAGAAGGCCATCTTAGCCATTATACATGCCACAAAGAAGCTTCCCCATTACTTTCAAGCACATACGGTTGTTGTCCTTACCCAACTTCCCTTGCAGACGTTGCTCCGGAAGTCAGACTACACCGGAAGAGTGGCAAAGTGGAAAACAATATTAGGAGCATTTGACATCAGGTATCTACCTCTGATGACCATAAAGGGGCAAGTTTTGGCCGACTTGGTAGCTGAATTCACTAAAGGAGTAGAGAAAGGCGGTACCGAGGAGGGTGGTATGCTTAACAAAGGCATTATGGTTGTTGCAATGTCACCTCTGCCGCATTGGGAATTATATATGGATGGGACTGCTAACCAGAAAGGTTTAGGGGTAGGAATAGTTATAATTGCTCTGGAACATGTTTCTACTGAGAAATCCTTAAGTTTAAGCTTCTCAGCCACAAGCAACGAGGTAGAATATAAGGCTCTCCGGGTATGCCTAAATGCTGTCAAACAGCTCGGAGGAAAAGCAGTTTAAGTGTTCTGTGATTTGAGGCTCATCATGGGGCAGGTGAGAGGAGAGTTTGAGGCCAATGATCAGAGGATGCAATGGTATTTAAACTAAGTGAAGCAGCTGCGGTCTAGTTTTGAAGTCTTTTGTATAGAGCAGGTTCCCAGGAGCAAAAATTTCCATGCTGATTCATTAGTAACCCTTGCCATTTCATTAGGAGAAAGCCTGTCAAGGATTATAATGGTGGAAAACCTAATGCCATCAAATTGGGATAGCCAGACCCCTATAGGGGTAAATGTAGGGCACGTTGGCTTGAGCTGGATAGACCTAGTAATATCATTCTTGAAGGACGGGACATTACCCGAAGATAGAACCAAGGCCAAAAAGACTTGGAGAAAGGCACCATAGTATTGGCTTTTAGAGGAATAGAAGTTGTACAAATGCTTGTATTTAGGGCCGTATTTGCTGTGCGTTCATCCCGAAGAAGTGGAGGTATTGTTAGAAGAGATTCATGAAGGAATCTGTGGCAATCACACTGGGGGAAGGTCCTTATCGTACAGGGCTCTTACTCAAGGGTACTGGTGGTCTAACAAGCAGAAGTTTGCCTAGGAGTTAGAAAAAAAATGCGATCAGTGCCGAAGGTATGCCCTAAATATTCATCAACTGAGAGGGATCCTCAATTCTCTCTCCAACTCATGGCCTTTTGCACAATGGGGATTGGATATAGTCAGACCTTTCCCATGAAATTTTCCCTTGATTGCACGTTCTTCTCTTAATCATTCGACATAATTAGTTAGGCTTGAAAGGTTGACTTTGATAACCTACCTCTACAAATTAATTGTATTAGACCACGATAAAAAACCGAACCATCTAACTTGGGCCGGGCCACTGTTTTTGTCCGCACACACTAAGTACTAACTATTTTTTTCTTTCTTATGAATGAGATAATTCTATTGAAATAAGAACACCAACACTTTTATGATTCTATTTGTTAATAATTAAAAAAAAAATACAAACAACACAAGCAGTTAATAAACAGCTCACGCAAAAACAACCAACTATAAGAGTATTCCCATCAAAGATTGCAAATATTTTAGCTTTTAACTTCTCAAAAACCTACTTTATCTATGATAGGCTAAGAATGTATTGACCCCTTGTGAAGAATTAACCAATTAATTAACCAAGTTAATTAATTAATCCGATTAACATGCAATACACGTGGTAGCACAAATAAATCACCAACTAAGTTAATATGCAGCGGAAAATAAAGTTGACATGGTGATTTGTTTACGAATAAGGAAAACCTCCAAGGCAAAAACCCCACCGGGTGATTTTAAGGTCACCACTCCCGAGAATCCACTATTATCACAACAAGCGGTTACAAGTAAAAGAATCCCAGTACCTTATACCAGCCTACAATTGAACCTTTACCCCAATACCCAACTGGACTTGTTCTGTAGTGACAATTTCTCATTTTCAATGCATGGCTCCCAATATGTGACTAACCAATTGATACACGGATCCAAGTACGTGACTAACCACCAACTTGAGAAGGATGTTGGCTGCAAAGTTCTTCAGTTCATCAACACGATGAAGATCACGAAACTCCTTGGTTACAAAACCCTACGGCGTACAAACGCAGCAGCTTCTTCAAAAGAAAGATGAACTAGGGCAAATTGTCTCCGGTCACAATATGCTTGTGAAAAACCTTTGCATCAAGTTGCACTCGCTTGCATCATCTGTGACAGCCCTTAAAATAATCCTTATATATGTTTAGGGTTGTGAGAAAAGAAAGCCTAAACATGTATACACGGATATGTGTGAAATCAGATTTGAAAAACTGATTTTCGTAAATCTCGATAGATAGGTTATCTATCGAGCAGCTGTCAAGCATTGGGCTAAGTTTGCCTTTTAAACCTTAATAGATGCTATCTGTCGAGTTTTAAAATTCAGCACTTCTTCACTTGATTCTTGGATAGATTTGCATGGCTTTAACACTTGGACTTGAACTCTTGTTCCTTGAAGCATTAAACACATCCTAGATATACCTAATTACAAGTAAAGTGCGTTTTGTCAAAGAATTAGCCAATTCTAGATTGACATATGTTCCTAACATGATTCACATATGTCCTAACAATCTATTGTACGTGCAAGTTAGATTTGAGCTTATATAGGAGAATAAAATAAGTTATCTAACAGTACATCAACATGAAAAAACTTAAAAAGATGTGAGCTTTGACATGACACTCGAAAAAGAAGAAGGAAGTGATAGTAAGAATATAAAAGGACACAAAATGTACATGAAAAACCCTAAAAAAGGGATGAAAAACCACGGCTTGAGCAAGAATGGAATGTTCTTGCTTTGCTCAGATTGTATTATGTATGAAAATAGGTCACTCTTGTACAATAAGGGTGTTCTTCCTTCCTACCATATCAAGTCATCATTTCTCCATTTTGGACAATTTCACAGATGTGATATTATCTACTGACTAGAGGATAGGAATTGCGCCAACGTGGCACTGGGACCCGTGGGTAGGTAACTTTGCCATGGCCTGGGAGACAGGCCCTGGGTGTTAAGAGGGACATCAAGAGTACTATGATTGATACATGTGTCTCTGAGGTGGTCTAACATGCATTCAAATAATAAGGGGTGTCCTCATAACTTCTGACCTTAGAAAGTCATTATCTCCCTTTTTGTGAGTGCTTGAGTACCATATCAAATGCATATCTTATTTCCTTCCTAGGACAGTCATGCCTTTAGCACAGACCAAGAACAAGATCCTTTAGCCAACACTTCCTCTTCCTTTGTTCACAGCCGTTCCACGTGTAAGGTCTAGATTCAACCACATATGCATTTTCCCATGTCTTAGTGGTATTATGTACATTAGCCCTTTGACTGTCAATGGTGTTTAATGGCAAAGGCCTTTGACAGTTACATTGGTTTAGGCATTAACACTCTAGTAATCATGCCTTGTGACATTTGAACATGGACAGGTGGCTCACAAGGGTGCTTCTAACCGTTTTGGTGCCTCTTCGTTTCTTGTGTTTTGGCAATTAGACATTACTCCTTATAAATGCCATGTCTCTTCACTTAACTGCAGTTGAGGATATAAATAGGGAATGTTTCTTCTTTGATCTTAATTTCCTTTGTATCTTTCTAATTCTCTCAAAGAACCTTAACCTCCATAAACAAAAATGTCAAACCCTTCTTCTGCTGGTTCTAGCTCCCTAAAACACACCTCGGGCTCCTCTGAGAGTGCCTCTAGTGACCATACTCCTTCCCCACCACCAAGCCCTGTGCATCCCCCTCTCCCTTTTCCCATTCACCCTCTGCTTCCTCAGGTCTTCATTCCTAAAGAGGTCGTTCCCTTCAACTGGAGCAACGACAAAGAAGAGAACTCATAGGAACTTTGGCTGAAGGCTGAAGAGGATGCTGAGGATGCAGTGACTGCTGCATTCATGGATGCCCCCTTTAGGTGCAAGAGAAGGTGAAGGCTCTCTCAATCAGGCTCAGAGTCCAGTGCTTCAGAGCTTTCTGACCCTAAGGAGTCAAACTCCTCTGACAGCCCCTCTGAAGGCTCTTTTAATGGCTCCTCTGATGGTTCTGACTCATGGGAGGATGAAGACAAGGAAGAGGATGAGGAAGAAGAAGAGGAGGAGGAAGAGGAGATGGAGTATCAGGCTCTAGATTATCCCCAAGAGGACTCTGGGGATGACTCAAATGTCTATGCGCCATGGTCTCCTCGATTTTCCTGCCATTAGACCTGTAGTTTTTTTTTTTTCTTTTTTTATTGTAATTGTTTTGTTTAGCCATTCATTGGCTTAAGTTGTAAAACTTTAACTTTTTTTATTTTGTTATAATTTTGTGTTTTTGTATATAGGAAAGAGGTGATAGGCCATAAGGACCAAATCATGTAAGTCCCTCTTTCCAATTTTGTAAAAACTTTTAACACAAAAATATATGAAAGAAAGAGAGTTTATTTTATTACATGTTTACTGTTTTCATTTATGTTATGCTTTATGTTTATTTTATAAAATTCCTACACAAAGACATAAAAGGTAAATATGTCAGTTAACAAATTGTGAAATAAAACAAATCAAATTAAACCTATTGGTGAAGGGTCACGCCTTTGCACTTTATCTGAGAAGGCAGTTTCCTTAATTTTAGCACCATCAACTGCCCTTTCTTGTCAGAAATTCAGCTTTTTCCCTATGCTTTATGTTTATTTCCCTTCCTTATTTCTCTCTTTTTCCCTTATCTTCATCTTCTTCAACCCGAAACCCAAAATTTTTTTCAAACACCAAATCATGGGTGTAAAATGTGGCTTGAGATCTAGTTTTGCCAAATTTTTAGAACCTACACCTTCAAAAAGTAACAAACCCCTTCTAGGAGGAGATGGAAATCCTTCCATAGAGGAACAGTGGATCATCCTTCCCTTCTTCAAAGACTATCTGTTTGATAAAAGTCTCGATTAGGATTTAGCCCCTTATTCTGAAGGCCCTCCCTACACGGCATGTGGGGAACCCAATGATCTTCTTACCATGGATTTGGAATTGAAGCATATTCCTAGGCTTGGCACCTGCAGGGGGGACTTTGCTTCCACCGTTGATGTGGTCTTCAAATCCCACACCTCTATTTCTAAAGGTTGGAGAAGTTGGTGTCGAAGGGTGTTGGCTTATCCTCCTTTCATGGACATCTTACAGAGAGTGAAACTTGTAGGCACCATTCTTGTGCTCTTTAGTTTGGAGATCAGAAAAGATAGTGAAAGTCTTCTTTCTCTCCTGTATCGATAGAATCCTACTACTCACACCTTCTTCACAAGGTGTCAAGAAATCTTTGCATCTTTAGAAGTTGTTTATGAAATATTGAGACTTCCCTTGTTCGGAGATGGTGAAGTAGTCAACATTTCTTTATCTCCTGATGAGTCTAAAGCTATAAAGTTACTTGAAGATGCAATGAAGAAAACTCTAAAGAAACCAGTCTTGAAGACAGCAAGAAGGGGGAAAGCCCCCAGGGAAGAAGTGCTAGAGGATACTAGTGTTGGCAGAGACAAGGGCTCTAGGGCCAACTTCTGGGGATAGATCAGGTACTTCTGGAGAGAATATGCTGATAGCGTGGATGAGGAAGCCAATGGAGACTCCCTAAAGAAAGGCACTGCCTTTGTTGTTAGAGAAGGTAACTCTAGCTCTTACAAACTTGAAGCCTTTATTGCCTTTTTACTTTCTTGCCATTTGTTTGAGGGTTATCCTCATTAGAAGATTCTAAGCAGACATTTCCCTCTAGCTGTTAAACTAGCCAAAAGACAATCCTTTCCCCTTACTCCTTATTTTCTAGGAACTTTTATTCTCATTTAGATCATTTTGCCCTTAACTTGCAACATTCATGGGTAGATTTCAAGTAGAAACCTTTGTACCCGTTGCTCTCTTACAAATATGGTTATAGGAACACTTTAGGAATTATGCCCCTGTCCCTAAGGTGTTAAGCTCTTACAAAACTAGTCTGCCTTCACCCCAAGGCCTACCACGTTCTTGGCATTAGAACAAAATGGTAGTGTCCTCAAATAGTTTCCTTAGCAAAGTATTGGATGACCCTACTGACTGGATAGCCAGACCTTACTTTGCCCTAGAGGGTGGACTTCTCCCACTATTCACTTCCCCAGAAAGCATTTTTGTTTCTTGTTACAAAGACACTCCCTAGTCTGAGGAAGAACTTTCTTTTGTTGCTTATGCTTTTCCTTCTCACCTTTAGGCACGCTTTCAATATGAGTATGAGACTCAAGCTTATAATCCCCATAGGTTTGCCCGCCAATTTGGTTTTGACCAAAGAATACTAGGACATCTCTCTACCTTAGCTTTACCCGTTGTAGTGGCCTCCTTAGCTTTTAAAAGAAAGAGTCCCATCAAGATATTGGTATCAAGCCCTAAAATCCCCTTTACTTTCCCCACTAGAACTAGACCACCTTCACCCAGATTCAAGTTATGGTGGTCCGACATTAGAGAACATGTTAGGAATTTTGGGGAAAGTGGTGCCCAACGAGTGGATGTCCCACCTATTTTTCAGGGTGATTTGACTTTAAAGCTCCTTCCCAAAACCAAACCTTCAGTCACTAAGAGGAAGAAGAATGCAAAAACCCTTTTATCAAGAAGCCCAAGGTACATCTTCTTCTCTATAGTGATTAGCTCTTGTAATATCTCCTCTTAATCAATGGCGCAAGTAAATTTTCTTCCTTTCTCCCTTTTTGACCTTTGACAAGTGACATAATCTGTTTCCCAAGCTCAACCCAAAGCAAAAGTCACTTCTCCAACCCCAAAGGTTTCTGTGCAGGAAATGACTTCTGATGAGGAAATAGAATCTAATGCTGAAAGGGAGGATTCAAATCAGGTGTATGCCAAAAATCCTCAAGAGAAAGGAGATGTAGTTGAAGCTACTTCCAAAGATCAAGAGAGTGAAATCACCCAGACAGAATCTAATCCATTGCTTTCATTGCTTTCTTCTGATTTGAGAGCAACCTGTTCTCAACAGCTTTCAAAATATCACGAAACCATGAAGGACACCAGCAAATGGACCTTGTCACTTAGGGGCTTTCTCTTACAGCAAAATGGGTATATCATATCCCAACTGCAGTCAAAAGGTGAAGAGGATTGTCTGGCTCTTCCCCTTGACAATTTCCTTTCCACACTGAGAGAGGCGGAGGGCCTAAGTGTCAATGTCGGCTGGTTAAAGAGCCGTGTCACTGCATTGAGGGACTTAAAGAAGGCGGGACCCTCTGTTCATGCTTCCTTGTCCTCACTTTGCGAGTTGAGAGTTAAATAAAACTCTTGCATCGACATAGCAAAGAAAACAGAGTTAGCCTTATAGGTACATAACACTTCAATCACTCAGCTCCAAGAATCTATCAATAGACTTCAAGCGGAATTAACATCCCAGCAAGAAGCAAGTTCTAACCTTTAGACTCAATTAAAAGATGTCACCGCAGAACGTAACTCTCTGAAGAAAGAGATTGAGAAGTTGGAAGGTGAGCTAGGAGCTTTGAGCTATCTAGACTTCTCTCTTGAAAATTTTATTTCTTTCACAAACATTATCTAATTTTCAAGTTGTAATATTTTATGGTCTTGAAAGGCCATGTGGTTGTATTATAAACTTTACTATGCTCTATTCAGTTAAACTATCTAGACATTGCATGCATATCATGAACAATAGCATATGAAATAGTTGCATAGAAGTCTTCGTTTATAATAGTATGAGCTTTGTAGAACACAATATCAGTTTGACATGATGGCCATAAAAAGATGTTTTTACAAGATTAAGCATGATATTGCTTAAGGTGAGCTCTGCTAATGGGGCTATACGCCTTTATACCTGCCCGATTCTTTAGCCAATAATGTCCTGTTGGATGTGCTTCTTCCACTATATATGGTCCTTCCAATTTTGGAGAAAACTTGTGTTTAACAGCTCCAGCCACTCCTCATACGTGCAGGGCAGTTTTTAAAACAAGTTCTCCCACTTGAAACTTTCTTTCCCTAACTTGGCCTTCATGACTACCCTTCATATTAGCCTGGTAAATGTGGTTATGAGAGGCAGCATTATCACACATTTCTTCCACAACTTCCCAAGTGTCTTCTCTAAGTATTCCTGCAATCTTTACTAGCTTCACCGCTGGCTTTATTAAATCTATTGGGATAACGGCCTTTGTGCCATAGACTAGAGAAAAGGGTGAAACTCTTGTAACTTGTGACTTGGCTGTTCTATGAGAGCTGTAGAAAGTTCCTCCTTCCATCCTTTTCCATTCTCCTTAGTCATTTTCCCCAATATCTTTAGTAATCTTTTGTTAGAGGCCTCAGCTTGATCATTTCCTATAGGATAATAAGGTGTTGATGTTGTGTAAGAAATGGAGTACCATTCTATTAAACGGCGCACATCCTTGTTTAGGAATGGTGTGCCATTATCAGAAATAATTTTGTTGGGTACCCTAAAACGACATATTATATTCTCTCTCAAGAAATTAGCCACTGAGCTACCTGTTGCCTTCTCCATAGCCATAGCTTCTACCCACTTAGTAAATAGCTTAGTGGCTACTAGTATCCATGTACATCCTTCAAAGGGGGGGGGGGGTTTATTGATCCTATAAAATCCAGCCCCTAGCTGTGGAATGGATATGGAGCCATAATTGGATGAAAACTTTGATGGCTGGTGTGTATTTCATCCCCTCGCCTTTGGCATTCTTGACATTTTTTGACAAAGTTTTGAGCATCCTTATGCATTGTGGGCCAGTAATATCCCTGGTGTAAAGCCATTTGCCATAGCTTTCTCCCACCCGGGTGTCTTGCTGGCTCTCCTTCATGCAGGTCTGAAAGAACACCATTGACTTCTTTAGTGGGAATACATACCATCCACCTTCCTTGGAAGCTTCTCTTGAATAACTTCCCATCCACTACCTTAAACCTTGTTACATACTTCTTTAATTTTTCTCTTTGTATCCAATTAGCAGGTAATACACCTTGTAAAAGGAATCTCAAGTATGGATCCTGCCAATCTTCTTCCAACAATTCGCCATTAAGAACTTCCGCTTGATTTGGAGGAATGATAGAACAAGTTTTACTATTCCTTTGTTCTTCCTTAATATCATTGGTCATTTCTAGCCAGAAGACCCCTAGCCTTCGTAGTCTTCTATACAGGCTAACATCAAAGTCTACACCACAAATATCATGGTGCAACCTGTGCAACAATGTCAATCCTTCCTACCTCGAGACACACTTCATCAGCAAACATTCTGCTCCCCTAAAAAAAAATCCCCATTGATCCTAAGAAAGTCTTTCATATTTGCTGGTAACTCTAACCCAACGTATTTTCCTTGAGTCATTGCCTTCAGCAAGGGTTCTTGCCAATCTTGAGGGAAACATAGCTCATCCTGGACCAAACCAAGTTGTTTCTCCACTCGAAGTATCATTTTCTCTTTCTTTAGCATAGACTTAATGGCTAGGGTAGCCAGCGAGTTAGTGAGCTTGTTCTTATTCCTGTTAACCATCTTGTATTCTATGGAAGTAAAGTGTTCCATAATCCTCTGCACTGCAGCTCTATAAGCAGCCAAACTAGGATTCTTTACTTCATAAATTCCTTCAACTTGCTTTATTACACTCAGAATCACCAAATATCTTCAACCTTTTTATGCCTAACCTTTTGGTGGCCTTTAGCCCTACCAACAAAGTCTCATACTTTGCTTCATTATTAGAGCAAGGAAAACATAACTTATAAGCAAATGTATGTTCCTCCCCTAGTGACCTTAATACCACTCCTATTCTTCCCTCCTGAAATGTAGACGAGCAATCAAAATACATTGACCACTCTTGCCCTTTTGTCACAAAAACTTCCTGTTGGGGAGATAAAAAATCACTTGTCCCAAGGAAGTTACCTAGCAAATCAGCTACTACCTGGCCTTTAATATCGATTGGTCTTATGCATTCGATATCAAGGCACGATGTCAAGATGGCCCATTGCGCCATTCTCCTCGATAATTGAGGGTGAGTTAAGAGATACTTCACAGGATTGCTCTTGGTCACCAACTGCACACGATGCCCTAAAATGTAATGATTGAACTTTGACATAGCAAAGGCTAAAGACAAACATACTTTATTAGCAGTTGAATATCTTAACTCTGGTCCCTTTATAAGCCTACTAATATAGTACACTAGCTTCTCTATCCCTTCTTGCTCTTGAGCTAATAATGCTCCCAAGGACTACTCCGTGTTGGCTATATACAACAGTAGGGGTTTACCAGGTAGAGGGGCCACCATTGTGCGAGGATCCTCCAATATCCTTTGGATTTTCTTAAATGCTTTTTGACATTGATCACACCATACAAAAGTCACTTCCCTCTTAGTCTGCTCCATAAGAGGCTTCAAGATCTCAGCTAGATCTGGAATGAATCTTCTTAGATAAGAAATGTTTCCCACAAAGCTTCTTAATTCTTTTAGAGTTGTAGGGGGACTAAGGGCAGTTATTGCTTCGGCCTTGGTAGGGTCCAATCAATCCCTCTGTGATGAACAAGAAACCCTAAGAACTTCCCTAAAGATACCCCAAAGGCACACTTGGAAGGGTTCATCCTCAAGTTATGCTCCCTGCATCTTTCAAAAACTTACCTTAAGTGCAATAAATGCTCAAAAGGATTCTTTTCTTTCACCATAAAATCATCAACATAATCTTCCACATGCTTATGAAGCATATCACCAAAGATCAAAGTCATGGTTCTTTGGTAAATAGCACCTGCATTCTTTAACTCAAAAGGCATCACTTTATAGAAGTAGTTCCCAAAGGTGTCCTGAATGAAATTTTTGAGGCATCTACTGGGTCCATAAAGATCTGATTATACCCACTATAGCCATCCATAAAGGAGAAATGTTCATGACTAGCTGCTGCATCCACTAGAATATTAACCTTAGGAAGTGGGAATTCATCCTTTAGACAAGCTTTATTGAGATCCTGAAAATCCACAAATTCTTATCTGACCGCCTTTCTTCTTTACATGAACTATGCTGGCTAACCAACTTGGACATTCGATCTCTTCAATGAAAATTGCCTTTAAAAGCTTTTTCACTTCAACCTTTATCTTTTCCTCTACATCCAAATTGTATTTTCTTGGCGATTGCTTCATAGGCTTAGCATTAGGATCTAACTTTAACTTGTGCGTTACCAAGCTCGGACTCAGACTTGGCATTTCTTGGTAACTCCAAGCAAAAACATCCTTGTATTCCTTCAACAAGGTTATCAACTTTCTTCTTTCTTCTTCAGACAAACTCCTGCTAATTTTCACCAGTCTTTCACCTTCTTCTCCATCATTAAGATCAATCTCAACAAGTTTTTCTTACTCATTCTTAACAACGTCATTCATGCACTCAGGAGCTTCTTTCATAGGCTCCTTAACTACATAAACTTCTTCTGGCTGTTGTATCAAATTAAGGGAATTAGGCTCGCCATCCTCCTCATCCCCTTCCTTTAACCGTCAGAATTCATATAACACCCGGCCATCAGGCCTGGTGATTCTTCTTATCTTTGAAGGCCTTTCTGGCTCTACAATTTCGCCATCATCTTTTTCCTCCATTTGCAAAGCAATAGGATTAGAAGGAAGAATTTTGTTCTTACCCTCAGGCTCATACTCTTGATATAAAGTTGCCTCAGCAAAATGAAGCTCTACTCTATCAAAAGGCATCTTGGTGGCCTCAGTAATCACTTGCCTATTCCTCCAAACAGCCTTCATAGATTGATGATATGTGGAAGCCATAGCTTTATATGCCTTTAGCCATGGACGGCCTAAAATGATGTGATAGGATGTGATCCCCTCCATTACATGCATAAGAGTGGGTGCTCGAATTGGTCCAACCCTAAGATCCAAAGACACATGCCCTAGAGTACTCTGCTGTAAAGCTCCTATTCCTGCCACCTGTAGTGGCTCTGGAATGATTCTTTCTTTTGGAATACCCAAGGCATCAAATGTTGGGAGGCAAGATATTGGTGGATGCACCAGTGTTTATCAAGGCCCTTTTGATTCAAGATGCTCCCAAAAAGACAATGATATATAAAGGTCTGTCGCCATCAACAACTCAGTTGGCTAGATCTTGCCACTTGTATCAAACTTCCTTCAACAGCTACCACTTCATGATTCCTTTCCATTACCTTGGTTAAAGCTTGGGCTACCTCTCTTCTAGCCATTGGCCTAAGACCTATTCCTTCAGGAAAGGAATGTATCTTATCTTCCTGCTGAATTCTCGTTAACATTTCTTCATCTACCAAAGGTGGAGGTGTTAAGCTGCTGCTAGCCATATTCTCTGCTTCTTCATCCATAGGATCCCCACGACCCATGAAGAAAGTCATTGTTACCTCTGGTCTACGCATCCTTAGGTCAGCCCTCTTCCCAGCTTTGATAACCAAATTTTCTCTAGTCTATGCATCCTTGGGTCAGCCCTCTTCCTAGCTTTGATAACCGAATCTTCCTTCGCTACCCTATCATGAAAGATATTCCTCAAAGCATAGCAATCCAAGGTATGGTGATCACATCTCCTGTGTACCTACAATAAAGTGGATTTCCTTTTCTTCTTCTATGGGTTCACGTTTGCATTTAGGTAACACCACTGCACCATCTTTCAGCCAAGCTTCTAGGATGCTATATAGCTCTTCGGAAGACACGGTGAAAAGAGGGGGAATACTAACTCTCTCCCTCTTCTTACCTTTGACTACTTTCTTAGGTTCCTCTGCCACAGCAACTTCCACCTTCATGTTTTCTCTCCTTCAGGGCTGTCTAGGCGTACTCACAGCTTGTGAAGTCGAACCCTTTGAAGGTTTCCTTATAGACATACTTGTTCTTCTTGCAGTCTCTACAAGCCTCGTAAAACTAGAAATTTGAAGATTCTTTAGATAAGGCCGGTATTCATACAGCATACCCGCGATACAAACATCCACTAGCCTTTCCTCCTTCACAGGGTAATAGCACAGCAAAAAAAGGTCTCTAAACCTGCGAATATATTCCAACAACCCTTCAGACACCCTTTGCTTTTCATGTTGTAGATCTGACAACGTGTGCTTTTCCTCTAAAGCAAAGAACTTTTTCATGAACTGCGTTGCCAAGTCATTCCAACTCAGAACCGATCTTGGTGCAAGACTAGTGTACCAAGTAAAAGCCCAGCCTTCTAAGGACTTAGAGAACTCCCTGAGCCTCAACTCATGGTTATGGGAGTGAGCCGTCAGCGTGTCTACATACTGCCTGATGTGCTCTCTAGCGGTCCCTGTCACGCCATCATACTCTGGAAAGATAGAAGGAGTGTAATTAACAAGATAAGGCTTTCCAGCTATCTCTTCAAGATAAGGAGGTATGTTATCAACATGAACAACACTCTCCATTTTCTTGGCTTCAAACAAAATAGTAGAGATGTCTTCCTTGGTCAGGTAAGGAGATCCCTGAGGACCTTGACCACCTTGAGGGGCTTGAGATATAGCTGTCTCTTGATGTAGAGACTAGAATTCTACCCACATAGCAGCCTGAGAACGCTGAAGGTCTTCAATGGCAGCCATGATACTCCTACTCTCATGATGACCAGCCTTACTAGAGGACTTGGTGCCTTCGGAGTGCATAGATATGTGATCTGTACTTGGTTCTGACCAATGGTTTTCATTCACACTAGTTAGTACTCCCGTAGCTTTCTTCCTCGGAGGCATGGAGATAGTAGCAACAAAACAAAAGTGTATAACCCAACAAAAACACACTTAAAAGGAAATAACCAGAGATCCCCAGCGAAGTCGCCAAAAATATACATACAAGTTAGATTTGAGCTTATATAGGGGAATAAAATAAGTTATCTAACAGTATATCAACATGAAAAAGCTTGAAAAGATGCAAGTTTTGACATAACACTCGAAAAAGAAGAAGAAAGTAATAGTAAGAACATAAAAGGACACAAGATATACGTGGAAAATCCTAGAAAATGGATGAAAAACCATGGTTTAAGCAAGAATGGAATGTTCTTGCTCTGCTCAGATTGTATTATGTATGAAAAATGGTCACTCTTGTACAATAAGGGTGTTCTTCCTTCCTACCATATCAACTTTCTACTCTCTTCTCTAAGATATCTACTTGGGTTCTTGCCTAAAACTACAGTTGCATGTCCCTCTTATAATCTGAGGAATATGGCTTAGCACAAAGACAAGTGTCAAGTCATCATTTCTCCATTTTGGACATTTTCACAGCTGTGATATTATTTGTTGACTAGAGGATAGGAATTGCACCAACGTGGCACTAGGACCCATGGGTAGGTAACTTTGCCATGGCTAGGGAGACAGGCCCTAGGTGTTGAGAGGGACATCAGGAGTACTGTGATTAATACACGTGTCTCTGAGGTGGTCCAACATGTATTCAACCGATAAGGGGTGTCCTTATAACTTCTGACCTTAGAAAGTCACTATCTCCCTTTTTGTGAGTGCTTGAGTACCATGTCAGGTACATATCTTACTTCCTTCCCAAGGCAGTCACGCATTTAGCATGGACCAAGAACAAGATCCCTTAGCCAACGCTTTCTCTTCCTTTGCTCACAACCATTCCACATGTAAGGTCCAGATTCAACCATATATGCATTCTCCCATGCCCTAGTGGTGTTATGTACATCTATTTTAACACATCACTTTACAATATATCCAACATCAAAGTTTCTATTTTTTTAGCACCTCATTTAAATATTCTTTATTTATTTATTTATATTCTTTATTTAATCTTTTATCTATCTCTTCCTCTATGTATCTTTCTCTTCTTTGAAGCAGGAGCAATCATCAAAGATCAAACACCAAACGGTCCAAACACACCTATCTCTTCTCAACCCAACAAACCCATACAGCCACCACCATCACCACCACTGGTATATTAAAAGAAAAAAAAATCAGCCACCCCACCAAAAACCCAAACCCACCATTAGCCACCCCACCCAAAACATCAAACTCACCTATCTCTTCATAACCCAACAAACTCACACAGCCACCACCACCACCACCGGTGTATTAAAAAAAAATCAGCCACCCCACCAAAAACCCAAACCCACCATTAGCCACCACACCCAAAACATCAAACCCACCTATCTTTTCTCAACCTAACAAACCCACACAACCATCACCACCATTGGTATTTAATAAATAATAATAATAATCAACCACCCCACCAAAAGCCCAAATCCACCATTAGCCACTACACCCAAAACTCAAACCCACAACCCAAAATCATTTACCACTGGTCCACCACCACAGCACCTCCCCCACACCCTCCAAACCCATGAGCCAAAATCAACCTCCACACCACTACCATAGCTACCAAACCAACCACCCCATGCCACCGTTGATATAAATATATATATATGTATATATATATATATATATTGAGAGAGTTTGAGCTAGAGGAGAAGAAAAGAAAGCAAATAAAGAAAAAAGGTGAGAAGAAAGAGAGAAATACAGAAATATAGAGAAAAATGAGAAACAAAAGAAACAAATAATTTTTTAAGAGAAGAAAAGAGAGAATAGAACAAAAAATGAATATATTTATAACTTTGGAGTTACAGTAAGCTATCAAAGATGACAGCTTACTATAACTTAGGTGCTATAATTTTTAAGTTTAGCATCTTTGATGTATCATGCTTTTGTTGTTTGTGTTGCTAAAAAATAACATTTTAACATTTTCACAGCTTTGCTATGAATGCTCTAAAAAACTACGAAAAAAAAAAAAAAAAAAAAAAGCTAAAGATCTAACAAACTAAAGTTGAAAAACATAATTGCTCAAACCTCGAGAACTGCATTTTAAAACAAAATCGCTGCAATTCTGTTTGTATCGTATACTAATCATAAAACTCAAAGAACAATGTGCCAAATCCCAAAACATGGCAAAACTCGGAGAACACTAATCAGAATCAAACCGTCAATTACAATAGATCTGCTAAACAGAGAGATTTCTACGAAAGTGTTTTGCGATGGTTAACTAAATGAAAAACACCTAATATCAATTTCTTGGTTCACAATAGGTCTGCCAAATAGATTCTTCAACGCAAATGCGGCAAATTGCAAAAATGAATTGTAATAAGATAGAAGTATTGCCATGTTTTGCGATTTGGCACATTTCAACAGAGAGATTTCATAAAAAGAAACTTAACATCAATTCCATTTAGATAACCATCTACGAAAGTGTTTTCTAATAACAAAATTATTGGTATCTCATTACATACCCATTTTTCTTGGTTCAAAATAGATCTGCCAAATAGATTTCTTCAACGCAAATGAGGCAAGCTAACAGAAGTATAGGTACTTGATCAACAAACATCAACGTACGAGCCAGAGGACAGAGTTAGTAGACAAACGGAGCGACAAAAATGAGACTATAGTGTTCGAGTGAGAGAGGGAGAAAGATAATAAGTAAGAGACTTTGCACAATTTATAAAGAGGAATGCTACATTCACTAGATTTTCGTAACAAATTTTAAATGTTTGTATTTTCTTAAATATGAGTTGGGTTCATGTTACACTTTATGTAATTCTAAGTTATACTGCACCACCTAATAAATTTTTATTATAATATTTCAAAAATTCCACTATTAGATTACATGTTCTCTTTCCCCTAAAAAAAAAAAAAAAAAAAATGATTACATGTTCTGTACGTTCTTAACATGCATACTAAGTTTCATGTCAATTGGATGTTATTTATTATTCAATCTGGAAACTTATCTTATATGCACAACTTTAATTACAATATTTGAAATTTAAACATTTGATCGTTGACATAATAATTGATCTTAGATCATCTTGAAATTTTGCAAGTACATAAAGCATAAGCAAAAAAAAATCTAATTCAACGGTGGATTTGTTAAAATTTGTATTCACTACAACAAAATGTATTTTCAGTGACGAAAAAATGTCACTAAAAGTCCAGTTTTTCGTCACTAAGGACCTTTAGTGACGAAATTGAACTTTTAGTGACGAAACTCATTTCGTCACTGTAGCCTCGTCACTAAAAGTCCTGGTGACGAAAAATTTCGTCACTAAAAGTCCAATTTGATTTAAAAAAACAAAAAAACTTTTAGTGACGAAAACGTTTCGTCACTAAATGTTTTCCTCACAAAAAACACTATTCAATTACGAAAATATTTCGTCACTAAAAACACTTTAGTTTATTAAATCATATTTAGTGACAAATAATTTCGTTACTAAAACTATGTTCGGGTACATATAGTGACGAAAAAATTCGTCACTAAAACTATTTTTAAGAAAATCCAGGCACATATAGTGACGAAAATTTTCGTCACTAAAACCATTTCTTACAAAATTTTGCTATATTTAGTGACGAAATTTTCGTCACTAAAAATTTTTTTTGTTGCTATATTTGTGACGAAAAAATTTGTCACTAAAACTTATTTTCTGTTTTTATTTTTTTCATGGCTTTGATATTAACCTGTAACTTGTCATTATATTATTAAAACCTCACATTTGAATAACACATTTATTTCAACAACACATTTATAAAAAAAGATCCATACATTCCACAAGTAAAAAATAAAACAAGTATCCAATTCAAACTCCTTCCATACAATAATTGTTTGCAATACATACAATAACTCTACCTAAACCCTATTTTAGAACTAACGGAAGATTTTCTCATATGTCTTCAAGTAATGCCAAAAGTAAATCCCCTAAAAGCCACCAATAAGAAATTTGCACAAATATAAAAACAATACTTCGTTAAAATCATAAAGTAAAAACATTAACTATGTTATAAGAAACATTTCTAACAATGCATTAAGAGTAACCACACCAATAAATTAAAATCACAACTCCTAATGTATAAGTTGTAGAAAGCAAATAAAGTACTAACCAAAGAGTGTTTTAACTTGAAGTTGAACCACCCCCATAAGTAAGAGCATCATCATAACCCTTGCTCCTCAAAAAGTTAAGAATATTCTTTTGGACCTCATCTTGCTTAGTTCGTGCCTCTTGGTCCTTAGATCGCTCCTCTTGATCTCTAGCTCTTGCCTCTTTGAGCTCAATTATCTCATTTTCTAACTGTTGGATATACTCCACCGATGAATTAGAGGAGGCGGTGGTTACTAGAGAAGAGGAAGGTATCATGCCAAGTCCTTTTACAATACCGGACTTCTTCTTAAACACCAAGTTTGAGATCTCCTCTTGTGTAAGGAGAATTGCATTAGGATCTTGACAATGATCCGCTTGCACTTTGAGAATATTTTCCTATCATTTGAAAGAGAGAAAGAAACAAACAATCACAACATTAATACTACATATGTTATAGCTTTACAAACATGATAGGGATGGAATGATACACATACATATGTTGCTTCATCCTTAGGGTGTATCCACATATTTGTATTTGGATTGAAATGAACATCTTTGAAGATTTTTGCCAATTCAGGAACTTGACCATCATTATTATTTGTCTGATTAATTAACATTCAAGTGTTAGATAGATATACTTAATTAATCACAACATGCAATATACTAAGGTTTAAGAAAATGAAAAAATACGCACCTCCTCATCAACCCTAACAGCAAGTGCCTTTGTCCCGCATCTATGTTTGCCTTTAGTTTTATTCCTATTTTCAGAGTTCTTTCTTGATTTTTTCTAATAAACAACATTCAAGATATTTATTAGATCATGAATAAAACAGTATACATTTACTTCATCTAAATATTAATCTAATTAGTTGACAACATAATATAGTAAACATTGGATAATAATAATATACGCATAAATAATTTACCAGCCAATCCTCATTGGTCCATCTCCCATCAATGAGTTCAGTCCACTGCTTAAGTGTGGCATTCATTTGCGGGTGGCTTCTTGCATAGTCAGCACCATGAGAATGTTTGAGCTTTTTATAAGCCTGATGCAACTTGTGGGAGTTGGAACTCAATAATCTTCCACATTTTGTATTTAATGTTTTCATTACCAAGTTGGAATCTCCTTCTAGCTCAAACTGATCCTATAAAATGAAGTGTATATGTATTATAAAAATATTATTATATGAATTAGACGAGTTAGACGTTATCAATGTAAATTTACTGTGATATTTTGAAGCACCACATCTCTAGTAGCAGCATCAACATTTTTCCAATTTTTCACATTGTAACTGGACAAATTACTTCACACTTGTACGCCAACGTGATTGACAAGTTTGCACACATTCTTCCTAACAGGAGCATCATACTCTGCAGCTATACGTACTGGCAGCTTACCACTTTTTTTAACAAATGCCCGTACTGCTATAACTTCTCCAGTAGGATTATGCAATATGCTTTTGTGTTCACTGTCAAAAATAAGGTGATTTATTTTCAGCTAAGCATTGCAGATAATATTCAAAACTTGATCAAACAATACATGCATATGAAATCACATACTTTAAATAAGGCTCTAGCTCAGGACTATTGTACAACAAGTACCAATGAGCAGTATCAAGCAATGCACGAGACAAGTTGCCATCATTCTGCCTACCACCTGTAGGTCGGGCAGTTTGTGAAAAAACTATCAATCCTTCGCTAGATTCACCAAAATCTTCATTTCTTTCTCTTCGATTATGCACAGTTTCAATCCCATCAATATACAAAGACCAGTTGTTAATACATTCTTTGAGAATGTAAGCCTTTGCAATCGAACCTTCTGGTCGAGCTCGGTTTGAAACGTATCTTTTCAATTTTCCAAGGTACCTACAAGGGAAAAATACGCACATTATGTGATTTTATACCACATGGAAAAAATGCAATTGATGGATGCATCAAAGGATCTAATTACCTTTCAATAGGGTACATCCACCGATATTGTACCGGGCCTCCTAGAATTGCTTCTTGAGGCAAGTGAACAGTAAGGTGGACCATAACATCAAAGAATGCTGGAGGAAAGAACCTCTCAAGCTTGCATAGTATAAGAACTATACGTTATTCTAGTTTCTCCAATTCACTCCACTTTAAGGTCCTTGAGCATAAGTCTTGGAAGAAGTTGCCCAACCCAAACAATACAATACTAATGTCTTTATGTGCAAACCCTCACAACCCAATTGAAAGAATTCGTTGTAGTAGCACATGGCAGTCGTGGCTTTTCAAACCAGATAATCTACCAGTTTTTGCATTCACTGACCTTGATATGTTGGCTGCATAGCCATCCGAATACTTGACTGATTTCAAAAAGTCATAGAGACCATCTCTTTCATTTGGGCTTAATGAAAAGAAAGCCCGAGGCTTGTCATATGATCCATCAGGACGTTGTTTCAAATGCAATGTGTGCCTAAAGTTCATATTTTGCAAGTCTATCCGTGCCTTGTCAGTATCCTTATTTCCCTCAATGCCCAAAAAAGTACCGTAAGTACTCTCACCAATGTTCTTCTCCACATGCATAACATCAATGTTGTGCTTAAGCTTCTTATTCTTCCAATATGGAAGCTTGTACAAAATACTTACCTTTGACCAATTTGGCTCCCCAATGAGTTGTCTCTTTCTTGTTACTTGGATGCTTTCCTAAAATTATATTTGGCATTCTATCTAGCTGCTCTTGTATTTTTCCCACTTGTAACTCTAAAGATCTCTTCCGTTTCACCGATAAACCATTATGCAACCGACTATGTCTCCAACGATGTTCCATAGGCAAATAAGTTCGATGGTTAATGAATCCAATTTTACTTTCCAAAGCTTCTGAATATGGTCCATCATTGCAAGTGTAACAAGAATGATAACCCTTTGTCCTCCACCCAGACACGTTACCAAATCCAGGGTAGTCATGTATTGTCCATAACAAAGTTGCACGCATCTGAAAATGCTCTTTATTATAAGCATCATAAGTTTCTACAGCTTCTTTCCACAACTTCTTCAACTCGTCAACTAATGGTTTCAAGTAAATATCAATCTCATTTCCTAGTTGATGGGGACTAGGAATAAGCAAGGACAACATAAAATATGGCTCTTTCATAACCAACCAAGGTGGTAGGTTATAGGGGATAAGTATGACAGGCCACATACTATAGTTGTTGTTCATATTCCCAAAAGGGTTAAATCCATTTGTAGCCAACCCCAGCCTTACATTGCGAGGTTTGAGGGCAAAATCAGGATGTTGCGAATCAAACTCCTTCCACTCCTCACTATCAGCCGGATGCCTCATTATCCCATTGTCCACACGTTTGTCTATATACCATCTCATGTCCTTAGCTCTTTGGCCTGACATGTACAATCTCCTCAGTCTCGGTGTCAACGGGAAGTAACGCAATACCTTATGAGGAATCATCTTACCTTGGGCACCTGTATCCTTGTACCTAGGCGCTTCACACACCGGACATTTATCAAGGTTTTCATTTTCCTTCCAAAATAGTGCACAATCATTTTTGCATGCATCTATATGCTCGTATGACATGCCCAAGTCACGTAATATCTTCTTTGCTTCATAAGTTGACATTGGAACCAAGTTACCTTTCGGTAAAACCTTTGTCAGCAATTCTAGCATCATATCAAGTCCCTTATTACTCAAGTTGGTCATTACCTTTACATTCAACATCTCAACAACAAACTTCAAGATATTATAATCAGTGCAACCCGGATACAACTCACGCTTTGCATCTTCCTCAAGTTTGTCAAAATGACGCACCTCCTCATCTTCGGTTGCATTTCTTGGTTCCCGTCTAATTCGGTCACCTACCAAGGCATCGATACCATCCATATGATCACCATCCGACATTTCATTATCATGAATGTTCTCGTTCAATACATGAGGTTCTCCATGATTATACCAATTAATGTAAGATTGCATAATCCCACAATGAAGCAAATGGATACGCACAGTATTAGGAGATTGTCGATAGCAATTCCCACAGTGAATACACGGGCACGGAATATTACCACTCAAGTCCACAACTACTCTTGCAAAATTAATAAATGCATTGACCCCTTCAATATATGGATGACTTAATCTGCCATCGGGTGTTTTACCCATTGTCATCTAACTTTTATCCATGTTTGACTATAATTACAAGATGAATGCTACTTTAGTAAAATAAGGACAACTCATGCATAATGTATTCTAGCATCTAAGTCTATAAATTACTTAGATAAAGTTCTATCCTATTCATGAATGCACAAGTCTATATTAATACTTAAATAAATATACATTGCACACATAAATATACACTCCCAATATGAATTTAAATGACCTTATAACACCACGTAAGCCACCCGCTTGCTCCAACACAACAACCCACCACAAAACCAATCATCAAGAGCTTGATGATCGTTTCAGTTGCTGCATAAAGAGTTTAAAGAAAAACACAAGTGGGAGTACTTGTGGTTACTGTGAATCTAAGAAAGAAGTAGTCCGTGGACTCGGAGCTGTCACTAGGTCGTGGTAGTAAGTCTTCTACTCGAGGTAGCAATAGGATGTTAGTGGTCTAAGTCGCTATTGTAAAACTTCAATTCTTTCATAGTGGATCTATTTTACCTTGAGGATAGCTAGGTTAAATCCTCCCCAGGTTTTTTACCTGTTTGATTTTCTTGAGTTATCATATCGTTGTGTTGTTTATTTTCCGCACTATTGTTTCAATGATATGATTTACATGTGTTAACCTAGATCTGCATAATTTACCTAAGTTAATCACTTTGCTAAATAACTAGGTTAATCTTGTTTGTATTTAAGGGGTCGAACACAATTGCTACTAATCAACAAGTTTCATTCACATTTGCAAGAAATTAAAAACACTCCCTATTAAAAACACTCCCAATATGAATTTAAATCACCTTATAACACCATGCAAGCCACCCGCTTGCTCCAATACAACAACCTACCACAAAACAAATTTCCAACATCACAAGTATATATAGAGTTTTATAAGTTTTTAACTAGAATATACTTACTTTGCTCAAGCTAAGTTTACAACTTTCAAAAAAAATCCAAAGTTAACTTGTGTTCTTCACCTTGTTCCTCACAATTTCTTCAGCCACCAAAGAGAAAGAGAGCTGGAGATAAAAGAAAGATAACTTTTAGTAGAATTTTTCTTTTTTTAAAAGTCTTCTTTGATGAGTTTTGGAGGTTTGCTTGAGAATAGTACTCCACAGCAAATAGAAGAACTAGAAAAATCACTTTGGGTGGGTCAGCATTATTAAAACAAATTTTATCTCTTTTTTTCATGAAATCATAAAATAATAAATAAATAAATAACCCTTTTACTATTATATAAATCAATGTCATAACCTTCAAATCAGATTTCGCACAGTTCAGCATCCTACAAGAATTTGATTATCCCGCATTGCATTTTTAGGTAGAACTAGGCAGAATATAGGCCATTACCAATTGCCAACCACCTAAATTAGAGATTTTGAACATGTTAACAGGAGACTTCAAAAGAACAAAAATGCCCTTGAATTTTGATTAATTACAAATTCATCTTGTTCAATAATCAAATCTATCTAGCCCTGCACTGAATTTTGATTAATTATTGTGCTTATTAACCTTGCTCATGTATAGTTCCATACGCATTGAAATCGCACAACAAAAATGCCTATTAAGACCTACAAACTTATTAACTGAACTTGTTTAGTTAACATTGAAGAGTGTAAACCTCATCAGCCATACATTTGTAAGTGTGGATTGGTACTATTTGCTACTTTGAAAATGAATCTTCCTAAATCTTCAAAGACATTTATGTATTAATTGCATCAATACCTTAGAGAACAAATCTTAAACAAGAAAAAAAAAAAAAAAAAAAAAAGACAAAACAAAAAGGAAAAAAAAAAATTAAAAACACTATTCAAAGTAAATAGAGTTTTAAGAAAAAGGGGTCAGAGAGTAATCATTTCTTATGACATCTACAAGCCTTAAAGCTTTCATAGTTTGATGATATTGACATCATCCTCACTGCCTCTACAACTTACCAATTGAGAATCAAAAAACCATAAACTAATAATAATAATAATAAGTCAATAGCAGAAATTCCATAGCAGATACTCAAACCATAACAAAATGGAATTAGGCACCTACTACAGAAATAAATAAATTCTTCACCAAGATATACCAACCTACACAAATGGGGTTACATCCATTACACTCATTTATCTAACAATGCTCCAATAGTAGAAGGGATGAGACACTAGGAATTGAATAATAGAAGGTATAAGAATATATTAAGATATTTCCATAAATTCGTAGAACATGGTATATATAAAAACACAATAGACACAATAGCCTATTGTATTATATAAAACCATAGTCTATGTATTTATGGTAATATCCTAATATATTCTAACAGAATCAATCTATGTTTGTACCAATTCCCTCCACCCTTTCCTATTGTTCTGGCAATACAAAATAAAAGAAAGCCAGTTGCTTGAAGTACCCTCAACCAAGGGTGCACATATCCTGACTCTCACATGTATGTTTTAGGATCCAAATACCTTGAACCTAAAAGCATGTGAGAGGTGGGCACATGAGCACATGGGATAGGGTATCTAAGCAATAAAGATAGAGTAAAAAAAAAATGGTTAATTGCAATAGACTTGGTATAAAAATTTCAGACCCAGTCTCAGTCCCTAATGGCTACATTAATCAAAATTAATGTCTAACCCAAAAGGGTATTTAACTGAGAATCTTATTCTTACATATAGGAGCATCTGAGAAAGCATAAACCATATGAACATCAGAGACTCTAATCTATTGCCTTTTTGAGTTTTGAAGGGTGTGTTAGATTCTATAATGATGTAATGAAAGTAAAAAAGTAATAGACTAAAACGGTAAACAGGACTTGAAATTGAATAATGAATTGCAGAAGCATCAAATAAAATGAAGCACACAACATAACATAACAGAGAGAGAGAGAGAAAGATCTAACCTTTGATTGAAGTTAGTTGAAACTTGATTAAAGGTTTTAACTTTGATTATAAGATACGATGATAGAGAGAGAAGTTTGAAGAAGGAAGATGATACAGAAAAATAGGAGCCCAAAAAAGTAAAAGGTTAAGCGAGTATTAAGAGAGAGAGTGCCCCTTTTGGTATTGGGAATGAGAAGAAGGTGAAGATAAAAAAGGAAAACGTCGCCTGAGAGATTCGAACTCTCGCGGGGAAACCCCATGTACTTAGCAGGCACACGCCTTAACCACTCGGCCAAAGCGACGCTTCTTGTTACCTCGATTTCATTTATTCGTATCTATACATCACACTACCTTAAAATAAGAGAGATCTTACCTCTATAACATTTTGTACCATGAGATTACTTTTTTGCCTAGATAATAACAAACTAGTAATAACTTGTCACTTATAATTTATTGTGAACGTAACATTTTTCTTAAAATAGTGCAAGCAAAAGGGAAAAAATTGCTAGATAATATCTGACCAAAATTATTTAGTTATGTAGCATCTTTTTGGATCTCAAATTTGTCAAATTCAAGTTCCAAGTGAAATTCAAGTTCTAAGCGAAACTCGAGTTTCAAGCGTTATGTTTGATTAAATTATCATAATGTTAGGATATATGTGAATCATGTTAGGAACATATGTCAATGTATAATTGGATAATTCTTAGACAAAACGCACTTTACTTGTAATTTGGTAGATCTAGGATGTGTTTAATACTTCAAGGAGTAAGGTTTCAAGTCCAAGTGTTAAAACCATGCAAATTTATCTAAGAATCAAGTGAAGAAGTGCTGGATTTTAAAGCTCGACAGATAGCATCTAGCGAGGTTTTAAAGGCAGGTTTTACTCGATGCTCAACAGCTGCTCGATAGATAACCTATCTATCGAGATTTACAAAAATCAGTTTTTCAGTTCTGATTTCACACAAATCTGTGTATACATGTTTAGGCTTTCTTTTCTCAGAGCCCTAAACATATATAAAGATTATTTTAAGGGCTGTCACAGCTAATGCAAGTGAGTGTAGCTTTGATGCAAATGTTTTTCACAAGCATATTGTGACCGAAGACAATTTGCCCTAGTTCATCTTTTTCTTCAAGAAATTGCTTCGTTTGTACGTCGTAGGGTTCTGTAACAAAGGAGTTTCGTGATCTTCATCGTGTGATGAACTAAATAACTTTGCAGCCAACATCCTTCTCAAGTTGGTGGTTAGTCACATACTTGGATTTGTGCATCAATTGGTTAGTCACGTACTGGGAGCCACGTGCATTAAAAGGAGAAATTGTCACTATAAAACAAGTCCAATTAGGTATTGGGGTAAGGGTTCAATTGTAGATTGGTATAAGGTACTGGGATTCATTTACTTGTAACCGCTTATTGTGATAATAGTGGATTCTCGAAAGTGGTGACCTTAAAATCACCTGGTGGGGTTTTTGCCTTGAAGGTTTTCTCCATTCATAAACAAATCATCGTGTTTACTTTATTTTCTGCTGCATATTAATTTAGTTGGTAATTTGTTTGTGCTATCACGAGTATTGCATGTTAATTAACTTAATTAATTCACTTGGCTAATTAATTGGTTAATTTATCACAATGAGTTAATATATTCTTGGCCTATCACATAATACTTGAAAGTCGAATTTAGTAAACTCGAGTTTGACAAACTCGAATTTAAAAAAAAAAATTGTTATATTTTTGTCCTTGGGCGGGTGCTTTTTTTCCTAAATTATTTCCAAAATTATGCTAAAATGCCCAAGAAAACGACAGTCAAGTCAACAGTGAAAGTGAATAGCATTAGGCAAAGCATTCCTATTCCTAGCATATAGTATTTTTTAGATTTAAAGAATGAGACCCTCCACCAGTCCACAATTCCCTCTCCCTATTCCACTCCACCACTAACGATACAGCTGACCGACCCACCATAGATGCATTGAAACTTCCTATCTATCTCTCCTTTCTTTATGGAAAATGGGACCCACTTCCCCTATCAAAAATAACCCCACCAAACAAAACAAAACAATACAAAACAGATTACAGAACAGAACAGAACAGAAAAGAAAATTGTGTTATCTTTCTCTCCTCCAATTTCCCAATTTCCAATTTCTAATCCATCCGGCCCCCACACCCACCGTCACCGTCACTATCACCACACAATGTAGTACTAAAACTGAAAAATACTCCTTACTATTGTTAATTTACTTTATGAAAAAAATTAGGTAGAAAATAGTAGAGAGAAAGAGAGAGAGTATCCTCTCTTCCTGAGTCGTGAGGTAGAGGCCAGCACCAGCACCTAGCAGCATGAACAGCACCAGATGCGCCACCGACACCAGAATGGCTGCTGGGCTTCCTGAGGCCGAAGAAGAAGAGATGCAAAGGCAAACATACACATATTGGTGCCATGAATGTGACATGAGTGTTAATTTGATCTCTCTTTCTCTTTCCCATTCCCAATGTCCTCACTGCAACAGTAGCGATTTCCTCGAGCTCATGGATTCCACCATAACTACAACAACTACCCAACAACAACAGCAAGACTCCTACTTTCTTGACAACCCCACCCTCCTCCACCGCCTCTTCCTCCTCCACCACAATGAAGAAGACGACAACAACAACAACAACAACAACAACAACCACTTTGACTCCTCTTCTCTCTCCACCATCACCATCTCCTCATCCATGCTGGACTCGGACCCAGTCCTTCTCTGTGCCATTTGCAAGGACGACCTTCTCCTCCACTCCCAAGCCAAGCAGCTCCCTTGCTCCCATCTCTACCATTCCCAATGCATTCTCCCCTGGCTCTCCTCCCACAACTCCTGCCCTCTCTGCCGCTTCCAACTCCCCACTACCACCGGCTCCGCCGCCACTACCGGGACACTCTCCTTTCGTGATTTCCTCCATGATGAGCTGGAGCAGGAACAGGATTGGCTTGGCTTTAACAACACTCTCAGGCACATTGCCCGCAGACAAACCATGATTGCTGCTGCTGCTTCTGGAGATCAACATTTGGGCCTTAATGACAATGACCACAATGCTCATATCATTCTACCTTAATTTCCTGGTGGGTCTTTTTATTTTTCAATTTTCCAATTTCATTCTTTGATTTTCTCTACCAAAGTTCACATCTTTATTATTTTTCAACAATTTTTGTATGTGTTAATTACAGGCCTTTGTCTTTTTGTTCATGATAAAAGTAAAACACTTTCATTAGATCAGCTGCATAACTCAAAGCCACGCATATAGCTTTGCCTCTATCCATGCTATTCTAGTATTTAATTCCTCTTCTTCCTCCACGTGTGTTTTCTGTCTTTTGAATAGCAGGAAAGGTTCACTCCGGAAAGGCAAATTAATATAAACAACTTTACTTGGGTGTTAAGTATTAACAAAGATATTTTCATGCCTTCTAAACGACCATAACTTGTTGTTTCACACAGTTCTGCTGCTGACACTAGATAAAGAAACCAGCTTTAAAATAATGATTATGTAAATGAAGTGGAAATATGGCCTTACTAACTATACTCCTACTAGTATAAAGTCAATATAGCTTTAAAAGTGTGAAGAATTATTTGTTAGGCATTATCAAGGTTTCTAAGTTGACTATCTATTTTCAAGTACTAGAATCAATACTTGTTTTACCCCAATGGTTACGGCTTCCAGTAACTATACTTTGTCTTAGATTAAGCTCATAGGTGATCAATTTTTTTTTTTTAATTACTCATAGTTGTGCAATTTGTTGAATCTATTACCAAGCAACCCAACCTTTAATTTAATTCTTATTTTCTAGTTATATGACTAGAGTTCTTGAAGCTGTGAGAGAAATTTGTGTTTTTTGTTGAAATTGGTTGTCTAATGGGTTATGCTTCATGTGCAGCATCTGATGTTTGGTAGTTTATTGGCCAATATATAACAATTGTTTATTATGCTTTGAAGTAATGGAAGTAGTGATACCTAAATCTTTCAGGTTTGATTATATTTTTTTGTCAACTCACAGAGTTTTATGGTTCCAATTAGGTAAATAATATTTCTCTAACACTTTTAGAAAGATAAATTTATGGTTCCCTATGGTTTTCCCGTTCCTTAATGATAAAGTTGCTGTAGATGTTTCCACTAATGCTCTCAAATATTGCATCTAAAAGCATGTGTTTATGCTGCCTTATTTCTGTCTGATGAAAAATAAGTCTGAACACTAATGGAGCTAATAAAAAAGTACGAAGAACAATGAAAAAAGATGGGCATAATGGAGAATTTATTGGTATGTGTAGTGCAGCAGCAGTTGAATTATAATAATGGTCATGTCTGTGCACTGTAATGCCTTTTTTATTCTAATTCCCTCTAAAATTATTTTGGACTTCAACACAGCATCTTCAAATTAAATCAGTAAGTTAAATTGAATTGAAGAATGCTATATAACTGCAAGTTTAAGTGAAATAATATTTTTGACAGAAATTCCAAATATATTTGATTTGTGGGTTGAGGTCATTAATGCTTGGACCATGATTTTGATTATTACACTTGTTTAGTGGATATAATCTCTCAGATGTTCTTTTAAGCAATTACACTGACCCTCGCCCTTGGGCTTGGGGTACATTTGTTCAGCAATATCAAAATGAAAACTTGTGTACAAATTTTAAATTTTTTTTACTACTCATAGTTGAGCAATTCATTCTGATGATATTTGATTGCCACTCCTTATGCTGCTGCTACTTTCTCCGGCTCCCCCTTAAAGAACAGCTTTCAGCTTTCTTCCTTCTCTTTGCTATATAAATACTTTGGTACTGAGAATATAAAATAGGAAAGGTCCTAAATGTATTGGAAGATATAATGGTTGAAGAGGAGCGGTTGGGGGTTTGTGGGAGATTGCAAATAAACGTGAAGAGATGAGGTAAAGGGAAAGAAACCCACCAAAAAAAGGGGTAATGGTAGTAGTAGTAATTGTTGCAGCAGTAGTAATGAGTGTGGCTGTTCTGTAGCACTTGTAATAGAAGACTTTTCCACCAGCACATCTGCCGTACAGTTTTGTATTTCATCAAACAGCTGTGGGAAGCCTCTATATGCCATTCTTGTACTCTGGATTCAACTTCATCATTCTTTCTGGTTTATATTTTTTTACTTTATTGATGATTTCTCAACCACTTCGTTTGATCATCAACAACCATCTATATTGTAGCTCAAGAGCTTTGTCTAATTGGTCCAGAGTTCCAGTTTGAAGTTTTCCTCCAACTTAAATCAGGATAGTACATTTCTATAAAACTCACATCAAATGTATGCTCGCACAAAATTAAACTTGAAGTTACTTCGAGCCAGACAAATGAAGACATTATTCTTCTCTGAATTTTTCAAATGTGAAAATGATTTTTTTTTTCACTTATTTCATTAGTCCTTTCTTGTTTAAATGCAATAGGTAACTCTGGTGTCTCAAAATATTCACCTAAAAATCTGTGACAAGGCAAGAGATGTATCTGAGAGAGATGGGAGACAGGCTTTATACATATTAAGTAGGCTGTGTTTGGGATCAAGTTGTTGCTATATATCTAGTTCTGGCATTTTTATGGCTTAATTCAGTAATTATGTTGGAATTTCATAAGTCTGGATGTATTTTCAGTATGCTCGTTAGTTTGTATTTGCTAATTGACACATTGAGTTTTATTTATTTATAATATTTCTGCTACTCTGTTTGATAATCAACATCCCTTTATCTCAGCTCATGCTGAGATTAGTTTGATTGGTCAGAGCAACTTGAAATGCTTTATCACCAGTTTGAAGATTTCCACCAATTCGGTGTTATGTCAGGATAGTACATTTCAATAAAATATAGACCTATTTTAGTTATATGCTTTCCTGTATCAATTTTAAGTTGAATTCTATGCAAACAAATCAAGAAATCATCATGTGTGTGCGTTTCTATGTTGCAAAGTAAATATAATTTTGTATCATCTGTCACCTACTGCCTTTCTTCTTTACCTGCATTGGATAAACCCCAGTGGCCCAGGAATATCTTCCCAAAAACTGTGACAAGACACGAGTTGTATCTGAGAGAGATGGGAGGTGTAGAGATCAGAATTTCTCATATAATGTACATAGTCTTGGTTGATTTCTACTTCTTGCTGCATTTCAACTGACTTCTATCTCATTTTGATGTCCTTATAACTTATTGCAGGTAATGTATATAATTTGTTATTAGGAGAATCTGAATTCAGTCATTGAAGAGCTTCTGATGAAGTGTAAATCTGCAACGGATAATTGTACTTTTTTCCTGTTCCATTTTTGCTAGGTATAGTGCACCGCCCAATAAGATTGTAACCTGGTTTTATGTGTGACTATTGTGCAATACCTCTCTCTCTCTCTCTCACAGAATTGAATATTGTGTAAACCAAACTCTCCTTCGATTTCAATAAAACAGAAGGTTAAGTTGCTATTTTAGTGTACCAGTAAAGCTTTGATCTGAGTGTTTATTTATGATTTTACTTCTTTGCATAACTATTTTAATGCTACCCATGGAACTTTACCTTTTACTTTAATACACCCTCTAGAATTGCTTTTGCAACTGCATCATTGCCTTCTTTATTGTACAATAATAGAATTTGGCTTACAGATTTTATAGTAAGTTCTGCTGTGTTTGGATTGTAACTCTCAACATGTTTATATGAGGTCCATGTGATTTTGTCATCCACTCAGGCTCAGACTCAGCTGATTGATTAACGTCAGGCCAACCCCAACCATTTAGGTAGGATCTGTCATGGGTGTCATCCAACTACACAAGGAAGAGTTGCGTGTGAAGAGGTGTATAAAATTTTCTAACGTTTTCTTCTACTCAATTCTCTCCCCCACCAATGTTCTATAGCTTAACCAACACTCATAGTTCCTACACACGGAAGAGTTGCATGTGAAGGGACGTATAGTATAGAGTTTTATACATTTTCTTCTTCACAATTATTTCACAGTGCTAATGAGCTATAGATTAATTGGCAATTCCTTATTCTCCCATAATAATCAGATGAAGGGTGAAGTGATGTGTTCAAGACTCACTAGGTGCAGGTGTTCATATCAATTTTTAAAAATAAAAATAAATAAATAAAATCTCTCACAGCATTTGTCATCGCAAACCATGCAAGAGGATTATGCGTGTGAGTTTTGATTTGTCCAAGAATTAGGCAAGTAGTATATGTAACTCCAATCATATTGACTTGGAATTTCTTTGTGAAAGAGTAAGAGATTTCTTTGGAAATGAGTAATTTCATTTCAAAAGGGCCGTTATACAGTCAGTTCAAAAACTCAACCCAAATAGGATTGAATTCTATAAGATAAGCAATTTTGAATCTTATTGAACAAAATTAGAACTCCTTAGGTACCTTTTTAAAAAAAAATCAACTCTTTAGGTACTTGATCCTAGAAAAAAAATATCTTGTAATACTTATCAAGGAGAAAAAGTGTAGCTAAGGGACAAAGAAATGTGAGGTGGCGCCACATAAATATAATGGCAGTCGTATGCGACTCTTGTTGTCCAAGTTCATGGTCAGCATGGTTGTGGTCCTTGTCACTTTCACGGCTCTTTCCTTTACTCTAAAATCTAAATCCAATAATGCAATGTGATGTTTTAAGGTTGTTTGTATATGCTTGTAATAATTTAGAACAGGAATGGGATTTGGCTGCCTTATTGTGTGGTTAACAATGACTATTAGAAACATGAAACATAACCATCTGCAACTGCAATAATTGATGCCAATGCTACCTTACCATACAAATTTCACAAAAGATAAGGCAAACATAAATTGAACTACAGTACACAGACACCTACGGTCTCTGATCAAATGGTCTCATTTCATTTGACGACTTACGCGAACTCTTTGCAAAGCTTATTGGATAAACAGAAAACACGTGGTATCTAGAATATGGCTGTCATGCACATGAAGGTGGTTATACTTTTAAAGCCCCTCTTGAATGAATGAATGTCAAAATTGACCAATTCCCACCTTCAAGCTTTAACCTCTTCAAAGCTTCTTCGTACGTGAGTGTCACGTTTGCAATTACGCTTGATGATGGCTAAATAGGTCCACAATCAATTAAATTATTAGACATTTTGCTTTCTAAGTAACACCTAACCACGTGTTATGAATTGGCTTGGTTTACACTGTGAATGTTAAGTCCAATAGTTTGAGGCGGCTAAGTCAATAGTCAAAGAGGAAAGGCTTGCAAATCTCTTTCCAGCTCTTATATAAAGGACTTGAGTGCATGGTCTTTGCTAAATCCAATTCATCATTTCTCACCTCTCTTTAGCTATCGCACACACACATACTCGATCAAAACTTTAGCCTCTCCCAGTCCAAAAATCTCATTATCAACAAGAATGATGATGATGGAAAGTGATTTAGGACACACGCTTATGAAGGTGACCATGTTTGTTCTAGTACAAGCTTTGGTGTATCTCATACTTTCAAAGTCATCCAGCATCTTCTCCAAAGACACCAAGAGATCATTTAGTTTCAAACCAGCTCGGTCTGTAAGTATTAACCGAATTCTTGCTGCAATTAGCGACATGCCTGCTGGTGGCGAGCCGTCTCCTCGTCCAAGCGGCCTACAGTCTCCAATCAAGGAAAATTCAAAGCCTCATGATCACACTTCTTAGGCCTTTTTGTTTGTTGTTGGTTTTGGTTTTCATATGTACTTCCATTAATTTTTCTTTTATACTTGTATTAATTTATTTGTGGCACAGCTTTGGCTGCTGGCTTCTATATTGTAAGATTGGTTGTGTTGATGTGTAAATGAATTAGACGGATTCTTTGGTTCTTTATTCTTTCATTGGACAGAGCTTGTTGTTGTAGCCAGTAATAAACAGATTTAGCTTTCATATAAAGTCTTATTAGCACCACTTGTTACACGTTTTCTAGTGATATTGCAATCGGTGAGTGGTTGCAGGATATAAATGATAGATCCAAAAAATGTTTTAATAGGAAGAGAAAATTTTAAATTGTGGATGTTAGACATATAGCCAATATCATATGGACAGATGATCAATATAGTAATTCAATCCACTATTCATGTAGATCAAACATAAATTCATTATATATGTGGAGATCTAATGCTGTGTTGAATTTACTAAACATATCCTCTGCATATGGGAGCCAATTCCCCCCTCTTCACAAAGTTTTTTTTTTTTTTACATGTAAAATTTTTATGGAAGACAAACTTCTAGCCAGACAAATGAAGACATGTAAAAGTTCTACAGATTCCTTAATTGAGAAGTTATTTCCATCAACCATTACTTTTTCTTTTTAGTGCAGTAGTACCGTATAAAATAATTTTACCATTATTATTGCTCATTGGGGTTTCTCTTTGGAACCCTTTATTCAGAATACAAATCTTTTGTATTACTTTTTGTGTTTCATTTTATGTTTTATCAATCACAACTTGCGATATATTTATTTAACTTTCTTTATAGTTTCTTTATAGAATAGCCAAAGCTTAAGGATTTGTACTCATCTATCCTTGCTATATAAGGAGCTCTTGGCCTCTTACAAGTGATTTTTTTTTTTTTTTTTTTTTTTTTTTTTTTTTTAAGGTATACAGTATTAATTTTGATGGGCTTAATTTCTTTCATTTTTCTTCAGAGAAAGTTTTGATCCAAGAGAGGTACAGGTTTGGTCAGAATTGGGTCCATCAATCTTTTAAAATCTTAAGTGGCTCTCGATTAGGAAGCATATAAAAGTATAAAAAATAAGAGGGTGTTTGGTAAAATTGTTAAACAACTCATTTTCAGTTTTTAAATAACATTACACACATTTTCACACACTTTTTTACTCACACGTATTTCAAAAAATTACAAACAACATTACTCAAATTCATCTACCAAACAGTCCTAACTCTTTTAAAAAAAAGAGAGAAAGTTATAAACAAACAAAGAGCCTGTGAAAATCGTGGGTAAAAAGAAACCATAATTGATTATGGGCTGGCCGAAGTATACCTACCCATTTGGAGGCTTATAAAGAAACCTGTCATTTTTAATAAAAAGACAGACATCTTTGTTCCATTCCATCCATGATTTTCTTTTCTAAATTATTTATTTTCTTTGATGGACTTCCTTTATTTACCTACTTTCCCTTCTTGATATATGTACACAACCTTAAAATATTTCCTTCCCTAATTTTGCTTTTTATTTCTATATTTTTAATTTCTATTATCTTCATTTCTTGTTTTCAATGGTATTTTAGGTGCACCTTTGTAGCTTACTTTATTTTGAACTCTTGTCGTGGGTTCCAGTTAGGTCAACTAGTAAAATTTCTGATGGTTGTATAAAAAATTTGGGGTTCAATCTCCGCCTACACAAAAAACTGATTGGTGTCTTGGTCTGATGATAAAGAGATATTATCAGGAGCGGACGCCATAAGTTGAAACTCTCTCAAAAAAAAAAAAAAAACTCTTGTCAAAATACTCTATCTCATTTTGAATATTTCATTTTATGTTCCACAAATCATAATTTGTGAAGAAAAAAAAAACTATAAACAAATAGGATACTATAATTGCTAATGTATAAAGTGAAACATTAAAAGTGAGACAAATAATTTCTATTTTATATACAGTTTTTCTCTCTCAAATTTCTGCTATTTAATATAACTGTTCCTCTTGTGATTTTCTTTTTTCTTTTTTCACTTACCATAAGTCTTCCTATAATGGAACTTTGAACAATCCCACTAAGCCACGGTTTTTCTTATATTTTTCTGCCTTAGTGTGATGGCAAGCTCCTTCCACCAAAATTGATAGGTAGCAAGTTTAAGTCAAGAGATTAGCCTCTTCAAATAATTTGGGGTAAGGTTGTGCTTACCATGATCTTTCTTAGACTTTGCAAAACTGATAATTTTGTGTACTGAGTATAACCTTTTTATTTTAATTGGTAAGTGAGTTCACAAATTGCACAAGAGAGGGCAAGCTGAGAGCCTGAAACTTGCAACATTGTAATTCTGATTCTAATCGGCTGCTAACTTGAGAAGGCAACTTAACAATCTATATTTGTAGTTATTGTAATTATTTAGTTATGCAAGATTTTTTTTTTTTTCCTAGAGGGACAAATACAAGCTTTTGACATTATAGAATAATATTGTAACATCACTAGGTAGAATGATTTTATCAATCCAAGCATTGTTCAACTCTTAAAAAGGTAATTAAATGAATATTATCTTGAGAAATTCGCTTATACCTTCTGGTATCAATAATTTAAAAATCCAATGTCAATGTCTACCAACTGTTGATATTTGTTAACTAATCATTTTTAGTATTTTACTGTTTAATTATTTGAGAACAGCTTTTAATTGTTTGTTTAAATGAGAAAGAAAGCCGCAAAGTGACAAATTAGTATGTCAATTTTCTAACAAATCATGAAATCAAGATTAGATTACCATCCAATTAGAAAAAAAATATAGTAATAATGAAAGAGATTTGGTTGCTACCATAATCTTTCAACTGATAATGTTCAGTTAGCCGCATCAAAGTGACTGTAAAAGAAACGGAAATTAAGTCCAAAACAGCGATGGGGCTACCTCCTCCCTTATAAAAAAAATCATCATTTGTCGGAATACTTATAATAAACAATCATCATTTATCAAATTTTAATTCTACTATTACATATGATTGTGACATTTGCAATGAAGTCATACCTCTTTGTTAAAGGGGGTTCAATTTAGATTACCCATCATTAAATAAAAATCATTGTTTAGACTTTAGAATCCCTTTCTTTCTTTTTAAAACCTAAAAAAGAAAGGGTAACTTGTTAGTTAGTAATTCATTTTTCTTGTTATTGGGATGCTTTTCATTTTATATTAAGTGGGGTTTTGTATAAGTAATGATATAGCTAAATGCTAGGCATCTATATCAACTAAAATTGTTTCTTTATGTAAGTTACACCCCATTCCTATTCAAGCATCTTTAAAATAGCATATGACCTCTTTACACTTACATTGGTAAAAAAAAAAATGAAATATGAAAAAGAAGTTAAGTTCGAACCCCCTTTCTTTAATGTTTAATAATTTAATCTTTTTGAAAAACAAAGAAGTATAATAAGAAAAGTTTTGATATATAAAAAAAAAAAAAAAAAGACTATTCCATCAAAATCATTAAAAAGCTTGTTCTTTTTTCGGTAGGACCTTTAAACTTTAAAAAAATTATTCATTCACTCTCACTAAGAGAGTATCAAAATTATAATTAGAACTTAATGTATCCTTTTTTTTTTTGTTAACTAAAACAAAAAAGGATTCACAAAACCTCACGTGAACCTCATAAGTAATGTTATTTCAGGAGGCCCCATTATATTACTTTTGATATCCGGCTGTAATTTTGTAAGTCATCTGTAGAACAACCTTTCATGTTGTTAAAAAGTTAAGAGGAGGGTGAAGGTAAATTTTCTAATGCAAACTTCAAGCAACTTTCCCTCTCTACTCACCAATGGAAGTGTAAAAGTGATAGTATATAGAAATTTGCGCTTGACTAGATTGTCCTCTAAATTATGGAACAGCACAAATCTCGTGCTCTACTGATTTGCGAGTACAGTGAAAATGGTTGTAAGAGATCCGTGGCCCGTGCACATATTGATTTAGCCCCCACGAGTAGATCCAATTAATACATTTGTTTTGTGCAGAGGCTGGTAGAGCAAGCAGTAGAGTACATATATGATACAATGGTTAATTAAGCTGGCCACGTGAAAAAGACAGTAGATGTACCAGACTACTAGTGAATAATAGATGATACTAAACTTAACACCAAGTCTAGTTCTGTGAAACAGTACGTGGGCCTTCACAACTGTAAGTAGAGTACATGGTACAATGGCTAACAATGTTAGTTTGTTCTGTTAATAAAAGTCTTTGTTTAGCAAAAAAAAAAAACAATGGCTAACAATGTCTCCTTTAAAGCTATTCTTCTACTCCTCTCCTCCTTCTCAGTTGTAACTTCTAACCTTACATGCACTAACATGATCATATATAGCAGAAATTAAAGTGTAGTAAGCTGAAGACATCTAGATTTCAATAATCAAAAAAGCTCTCACAAAACTAATAATGGTGTAGTTAACACATTTTTTGAATGCACAAGATGGGATTAATTACTAATTAGCAAAAAATAAAAATAAGAACGCATAAGAAGAGATTGTGCTCAATCATGAAGTTCTCACATCGTTTGGTATGAATTAATTTATACAAAACTTATTTTCTATGTAAAAGCATTTCCTAAAATGATAGCCAAGATTAGTTTTAGTTAACATGTGGCTATATATTATCCACGTTAATGTAATGCAGGAGTTAGGTAAAATGAACTTGGACGAGTACTCTTATGTTATAGATGCGGAGTATAATGATTTAGACTCCAAATTAATGGAAAGAATATATCTATGTATACGTGTGTAACTGTAAGCAAGGCCCAATAGCATTCTATTACTTCATTGACTCTTGAGATAGTAGAATATATATATATATATATATATATATTCAACCCTGGTTTCCAAAAGACAGCTTAATATTGCCTTCAATTCTCACTTGTATTATCAAAAAAAATCTCACTTGTATTTTTTTAAACAAGTTCTTAAATTTAACATTCTCCTATATATTGTAGCCTCTATATCCACTAGTTATTCTTCAAACATACACAATCAATAGTATCAAACCAACCCTTTACTACCCACTCTTTCTCTGTCAATCAAGTTTGCAAGAAGATGATGAAGCCACATTCATGTAAACCAAGTTCAGCTGCTTCTACTCAACTTTCAATGCACAAACACTCACGGGAGATATCAAAGCTGAAGCCAAAGATTCGTATAATTCACATATATGCACCCGAAGTCATAAAGACAGAACCTGCAAATTTTCGAGAGCTTGTTCAGAGACTCACGGGAAAACCTGCAGAGATGATGAAGAGTAATAGGAACAGTACTACATTTTCAACAACAAGAAGCCCACCAACCAAAAATATAATGAGTTTCTACAGGGAGCCAAGCTGCAGCACCATAGAAATGCATGATGCTTTTGCCAATTTGCAAAATGGGGTGAGAATAAAGAAGGAAGATGAAGAAGAAATTCGGAGAAATGAAAACTTAAATGGCTTCTTTGATGGTTTCTCTGACTTGGATGGTTTCATTGAAGAGTTAATTTAAGTTACTTGATTGTTAGTTGAAATGCATTATCTCCATAGAAGATTTTAAGGAAACTTCCTCTTTTGTTTAGTTTCAATTTTTCTTCTATTATGTAATTAGAATTTATATAGTGAAAGTATGTTTCTATGCTTTCTGTACCTTTCCTTCTCCTTTGTGTTCAGTGATGCCACTATACTGATTCTACATTTTCCACTCCACTCATCATAAAAAGAAATAAGCTGCACCATATATAAGTATATAACCCTTCTCCTCAGCATGACTGAGTTGATTCACAATATGATATATAATCACAAAGTATCAGAGATTTTATGAGAAGGGTCTCTGATTGAATTGCTTAAGATTTACTATTTCACCTATATAGGGTTCAAGTGAAAGTTAGATCTTTAGTCAACTGTAACAGATCAGCTCCAGTGTTAGCCCATTGGTACACCTATGGTTACCTAGCCAAATTAAAAATTAAAAAAATATATATAATAATGCATTTTTAATTAGCACCAAGCTAGAAAAATAATTTATGTTACTATATATATTGATCAGCAAAAGAAGTATAGGAAATGTCTCATTGTATTTAATTAGTCGATTTCTTTTTTCTTTTTTCTTTATTTGGTTTTTTTTTTAATCCTTTTTTTGGAAACTCAATGCAATAATATGTTTGAAAATTGTATGTATATCTGTCTATATATATATATACACACACCAACGCGATGGATGAGTATTGGTAGAGAGGAGCTGTACCCTCTTCACTTTCGCCAGCTCCTTGTGAAAGCAGCGCACAAATTGAAATTAGTTTAGATCTAAAACCATTATACATTTTGACTTTTGAGTAAATAAACAGAAAGTTGCACATTAAGATACTCAGCGACATGCTATGCTTACTTCCTATAAGGTTAGGATATTCTTTGAATACATATAATATATAAATTATTTTATGAAAGGCAAGCCTTCTACCACACATGAAGTTGTTGCAAATAGCAAAAATAATATATAGAATGGATGACATACACATATACACTCAACTATGCAAACGTCATGGATTATATATGCAATTTGTTTGATTAATGCCAGGCCCTTTTGTCTCTTCTATATCTTCTCCAACTAAGATACAACTAGAAATTAACTACTAAACAATAACTTTTCTTTGATAATAATAAACAAGAATTAAGATGAAGTATAACGCATGCATGTAAATTACTTTCATGGATTTCTTTTATAGGAAGAAAAAGCTAAGAGGAGTGATTACAGCCTCGATCTTGATGAAGGTAGCAATCTGAAAAAAAATCACCTACCACTTTATAACATGTTTTTTCTCGAAGTTCATGTAAAACAAAGCAGAACATCCAAGTTTGATGAATAAAATTAAGAAGTGACTTTGAGTCTTTTAAATTGACTTTGGTAAAGCCAAAACGCTCTCGCGTCAGTTGATTTAGAAATTATTTACTGCCTATCTTATATTAATGGAAGCAGCCGAGTGGGTTGGATTTATTGGAGCCTCTTTTTGTACTTTGTGTTTGGAAGTTTGGAGAGAGAGAGAGTAGAAAGTTTACTAATTCTCAAAGCAAAAAGGGATGAAGTTTGAACTCAATGGGATTGCTCCAAATTGGAGTACAATTGTATGTCAAAGCTAGCCAACTAAGTTAATTCATAAGTAAAATACTGCAAACTAATTATCTAAGGATGGGGTTGGAAATCTTTTGTAGCATCAAGCTTTGAGATTTAATTAGAATTCAATGCTTGATACTATTCATATATAAACTTCTTTTTGGGGGGCAAAACATATTTAGTTTCTTAGGTACCAGATTCAGTTCTATTTGACAAATAAAGTTATTAATCAGAATTCAAGACCAGTCATTTTTATATGTCATTCAATAAAAGTCAACTAATTATGATGAATTTTAGACAATGTCATTTATTATGACAAATTTTTTGTCTAATTTTTAAAATATTCAGGGTCATGTTAACAGACGCTCCTAGGGTTGTTAATAAATCATAATAGGAAAGTTTTGACACTATTTTCATGAGAAATATAAATAGTTGCCAACAACATTTAACGGATGCCTATTCAAGGTTTTGTTAACAGATGTCATTAGGACAATTATTAATAAACCATAGTAAGAAAGTTTGGACTCCCAATAAAATGCTTCTAAAAATAACTCCTAAACCAATGTCTAACATTTCCCATTCATAAAAGCTAATAAAGCTTGGTTAAAATATACAATAAACTCATCTTTTTTTTCTTTCTTTTTTAAACCAAGACCTGCCTTCATACATAAGGTTGCCACCGATCTGAGAGAAATTTGGTCTTGTCCATTCACTGAATTACAAGTCTGACTCAGAACTAGCATTGACTTCGGCTTTAATTAGGCCTAGTGTCAGTGTCTTTATATGATTTGTCGATTTCTTGTTAACTTTGTTTGTGCAAGTGGGACTGCTTTTTGTCAAGTTGAAATATAAAATAACAAATTATTATGGTTTAGATCAAAACATCCAGCAGAGAAGTGACAAAGATTCCGGAGACAAGTCATTGCAAATTGCCATCTTAACTTGTTAACAAAGACAAATTAAGGATATTGTATAACAATTAAAGGTGTGGGGGTGGAGCAATGAGCGATGACTATGAGTATTACATCAGGCACAACAACAGCCACTCACTAATTAACTATATACACTTTGTTTTCCATCTCCCGTGGGGAAAAAAATGTTCAGGGAAACTTTAGTGGTGCATTTGGATGGCGTGCTTTGGGTATATGGATTTGAATTTGAATTTGGATAAATATCCAAATATTTTGTTGCTTTGACAGTTTAAAAAAGTCAAGAATTTAGATGACAAATTCACCAAGAATTTTAAATCTTTAAAATGCTTGGATTTAAAATCAAGTCATTTCAAATCTATTAATTTACTCCTATTTTATATATTTCTATTTTAGCAACAACAACAAAAAAAAAAAAATAGAAAACGATTCAGCAGAGTTAATGGCGTCCAGCCTATTTAAGGGGCCTTTCTTTCAATTTCACCAAAATATACTCCCACTATAACAACTTGATATAACCCCATTGTTTTGTTTGTTTGTTTGTTTTTTTTTTTTTTTTTTTTTTTTTTTCATAGATCGGAAGTGTACTTCAAATATAGGCACACATCCTTTTCAATTTATTTATTTATTTTTCGTCGCGAAGGATGAAGCATCGTCGGAAGCGTCGTGAAGGATGAAGTGTCGTCGGAAGCGACGCCGAAGGATGAAACGTTGCTAGAAGCATCGCTGGAAGCGTTGCAAAGCATCGCCGGCGATCGGGAGCTGAAGCGTCGTGATCTGGGCGTCACCGGCGTCTGAATCGTCGCGATTGGGAGCTGAAGCGACGCTGGCGAGCTGAAGCGTCGCGATTGCGTCTGAATCTTCGCGAAGGTGAATCGTCGCGAAGGATGAATTGGCGACGGCGAGCTGAGGCTACGGCGACGACGGAAGGCGAAGCGTCGCCGGTGCTAAGGAAGGCGAAGCATCGCCAGCGACTTGGACTGTGGGTATCGGTGTGAGGTAGAGAGCATAAGTCTTCAAGTGTGGGTTTCGTCGAATGAGTGAGTGGAAAAATAGTTGATCAATTGATATATAAAGGAACCCTATAGTGACGACTTGAGTTTTGTCGCTAAAAGTTCTATTTTTTTTGTGACGAAACACTTTCGTCACACTAAAGGTGCTGCTAGTCATGCCTTTAGCGACAAATCTGCGTTTCGTCACTAATAGCATGACTAGCAACACCTTTAGTGACGAAATTGTTTCGTCACAAAAAAATAGAACTTTTAGCGACAAAAAAATTCATCGTTGTAGATCCATTTGTTTCCCGCCTACCCTTTTAGTTTGGCGCCCTGAATTTAGCATACCCTATAGTGACGAAATCTAAATTTCATCACTAAAGGTTACTATTTTTTTTTTTTATTTAGTGACGAAATATAAATTTCGTCACTATATGGTACTTTTTTGTGACGAAAAAATTTTCCTCACTAAAATTCGTCACTGTAGTTACATTTTGTTGTAGTGATTAAAAAAAAATATATTTAATGGTGTAATATAACTTAGAGTTACAACCAGTGTAACTTGAACCCGTATATATTTAAAGGATTGGATTCAAGTTATACTTAGTATTACTTTGAGTAATGTTACACTATTCAATATTTTTTAATTGGATACGAATTTTGACAAATCCACCGTTTAATTACATTATCTTTGTATATTTTCTATGCTTGCAAAATTTTCAGGTGATAATAGATCAATAGCTATGTCATCAATCAAATTGTTAAATTCAAAATTTTATAATTTAAAATAATGCATAAAATATGAGTTTATGGATCGAATGGTAAAATAACATTTGATTGGTCTGGTGCTTTTTGGTTGGGGATGATTATTGGGTGAAAAACAGGAGAAAAAAAAATTTTATTGTTTGGTTTGAGACTTTAGAGAAAAAATACAGAAAGAATTTTGGTAGAGTTTGGATTTATTATTATTATTATTTTTTTTTGGCCCACCAAAAATCAACCACCTCCGATTTTGGAAGAAAATTGGATAGATTTTGTGTACCTTTAGCTTTAGCAGTTCCAATTACATTTCTATTCTTAATTATAATGTTCAACTACTTCCACCATTATTTCGGGGTATTAGACGTATTGCCAATGGGGTAGTACATTCTTTAGCTCGCTTTGCTAGTCATCTTAGTGAGGATATTGTTTGGTTGGAGGATTCCCCTCCATTGGTTTTAGAAGCTTTGTATTTGGATTCTATTTCTATTGCTAATTAAATGAAGTTGGTTTTGCTTTCAAAAAAAAAAAAAAAAAAACTACTTCCACCATTCACATCTCCCATATCGTCTTCTTCTCCTTTCTTTCTTTTTCATGTTTTCAACTACGTTGGTTGCTTTCCCTGCTGTCCAGTAGAAAGAGACAACCAGTATCTCTCCGCTGAAGCTTTTTTTTTTCCTTCTAGTCTTCTCCTTTCTTATTGTTCCACTGTTTTTTTTTTTTTTTTTTTTTTCCACAGCTTGTTTTTTCTTGTTCTGTACATAGCCCTACACAATGGGGGGATACTCATGGCTCACGATGAGTATCAAATTTGCTAAATAGCAAATTTTCCAAATAGCAAGTTTGACAAATGCGAATTCCAATTATATATATATATATATATATATATATTTATATATAAAAGTTTAACCGTTTCTCTCAAAAAGTAAAAGTTTGACCCGGTAATTTTTTTTTCTAAATATTTCCTAAAATTATGCTATTTGACAAAAAATGCCAAATTTTTTTATTTGACATTTAGAGTCTGTTTGGGATCTGCTTATTTTGCTGAAACTAAAAACATTTTGATAAATGTACTGTAGATAAAGACAAAAGTTAGCTGAAATAGTATAGTGAGACCCATGAATAGTACCAAAAAATGCAGTGAAACCAATGAATAGTAATGAAAATAAGTTGAATAGTAAAATAAGTTGGCACACTTAGTATGGAGTAATATTTTAGGATTCTTAAGAATATTGAAAGATTCTCATGTTTTATTGCATATCATATTAGGGAATTAAATGTCAGGGGTATGTGGATCCCCCTTAACACATTTTTTGTAGGAATGTGGATTCCCTTTAAAAACAAGTAGGTATCTAGATTCCCAAGTTTAAAGGAAATAGTATTTTTTTTATAAATTGACAATTTTATCCTTTTTCCTTATCATTTAAGCAATGGATATAAAACATAAACAAATTATCAATATCTCATCCCTTGTTTATATCTCTTCCCGCCAAAACAACATAAATTGGATAAATAGCTTTCTTGATATATTCATTAACAAAGTTCTATTCAAGTTTCACGTGTGAAAAATAAAAAATGAAAAAAATAATAAATTGAAGGGGACCCTTCATTGTTGCCAAGTATTCACTTTCACTGTTGTGCGTGTGTTGCTCAACAAATTATTAATAGATCTATTTTCATAGAAACTTGTTAATGTATCTATTCATGTCTCAGATCCAGGTTTTGTTTGGTTGCTAGAAATATGGATCTAGATTGGTGGCTTCATTTGCTAGAAACCCATTTTTCAGCCAAAACTCACAAGAAGCAACAATATCTTGATTGATAATGATAAAAAAATCTGAAGCAAGTAGTGTCACTGGTTTTGAAATCATTTCATGATCCCCCACCTCTGGTGCGATGGCCAATTGTAGAGGATATGTGCAACAATTTGTCTGTACACCAAACTTCTTGTCCTTCTCTAGGTATATAAATATTATAACCCACCTCATCCTCACCATTGAGAACCGAGCTTGTGCGCACTTTTCTATAATTTACTATTTCATAAATACAAAAATTTAGATTAGGATCCAATGCAATTCACCCTATCCCACTTACAAAATTTTTTTACTTTTTACTTTTTTAATTTTCACTTTTTACTCCTTATAACTTTTTTCTTAACCTTTTTTAATCAATGGTAAAGATTGAAAGTTGCTTTTTGCAATTCTTAATCTCAACCATTCATAAGAATTGCATCAGGTCCAATACCCTAAGTATTGCACCTGATCTCAATCCCAAAAATTTCTATAATTTACAGTTTAATGATAGAATACAAATTTTTTTTTTTATAATTTACTGTTTGATGATAGTATACAAAAAAGTGTAGTTCAAATTCTTACCTAAACAGCAAATTTGCCAAATAGCAAGCTTGACAAATGTGAGTTTCAAAAAAAAAAAACATTACATAACTAAATAAGTTTAATCGTTTCTAAAAAAATAAAAAAGTTTGACCCCGTAATTTTTTTCTAAATATTTCCTAAAATTATGCTATTCGGCAGAGAATGCCTAGTTCTTTTATGTGGCATTTGGTATGGGGTAATATTTTAGGATTCTTAGGAATGTTGAAAGATTCTCATGTTTGATAGCAAATCATATCAGGGAATTAGATGTCAGGGGTGTGTGGATCCCCCTCAACACCCTTTTTGTAGGAATAGGGATTCCCTTTAAAATAAGTAGGTATCTAGTTCCCAAGTTTAAAGGAAATTGTATTTTTTATAAATTGACAATTTTAACCCTTTTTCCTTATCATTTAAGCAATGGAGATAAAACATAAAACAAATCATCAATATATCTTCCCTTGTCTTTATCTCTTCCCGCCAAAATAACATAAACAGGATAGACTGTTTTGTTGATATATTCATTAACAAAGTTCTATTTAGGTTTCATGTGTAAAAAAATAAAAAATAAAAAAATTTTGAAGGGGACCCTTCATTGTTGCCAAGTATTCACTTTCACTGTTATGTGTGTGTTGCTCAACAAATTATTAATGGAACTATTTTCATGGAAATTTGTTAATGTATCTGATGAGTCAAAAATTTATGGTCGTCACTACGCAAAGATCGTCATTTACCCAAAGAAGATGTTACACATTTATTACGATCATTGATGATGAAATGTAACAGACGGAGCAACAGTCACAGAATGAGCTGTGAACTTTAGACAAAGATTTTGTAATGCACAAGCCGTTGAGTATAAATACATTGATTCATTGCCCATTAATGAGGCACACAACGATAAAAGAGAAGGTAATAGAAGTTAAACGTACACACAAATACTCGACGAAATCACTCTCTACTCATTTTCTCTCTAGAATCTTTTTCCCTTACTGACTTAGGCATCGGAGGCGGTTTGGCTGACGCCACACTGGCGTGTTACTCTTCCACCCAGTTCATTCTTGCAGGTCTTACTACTACAGAGACGACCCCATTCTCAGCATCGTCCATTCGCTACGACAAGGAGCTCATCTGTTGATTTTTTGCATCATCAGTATCTATTCGTATCTTAGATCCTGGTTTTGTTTAGTTGCTAGAAATATGGATCTAGATTGGTTGCTTCATTTGCTAGAAACACATTTTTCAACCAAAACTCACAAGTAGCACCAATATCCCGATTGATAATAATAAAAAATATTTGGAACAGGTAGTGTTAATGGTTTTGAAATCATTCCAAAATCCCCCACCTCTGGTGCAATGGCTAATTATAGAGACTGTGGATAACAATTTGTCTGTTACCAAACTTGTTGTCCTCCTTCAGGAATATGAATAGTATAATCCTCTTTGTCCTTAACGTTGAAGACCTTGAGCTCTTGCCCATTTTTCCTTATTGTAAATGATAAGGACTAAAGGATTAAATACGTAGTTTCCCCAAAAAAAAAAATAAATTAAAGTAGCAATGTGTTACATTGAATTGCAATTGTAGCACATTGCCAAAAATTTTTAACCTTAGCACAAGGAATGTAGAAGCTTTATTTATTTATTTATTTATTTTTATATGTTTGAGTGGCTGAAATAAGCTATGAAAATTGAGTATTGAGTTATGAAAATACACAAATCAAACATGGTCTCAGCATTGAAGTTCAACAATATGAAAATATGCAATCTCAGCATTGAAGTTCGAATGGGATAAAATAATCATACCGAGGATGCATCTTCATTAATAAAATACTAATTAAAGGTTCAGATCCTTAGGTAAAGGTTCAAATCAACATGCATCTACAAAGAAAGACCTTAATGAGCTATAATTCAGCAGCCTTAGAAAGAAAAAGGAATAGCTAAGAAACATACTACTTGTAGATCACATTTTTGGTTCCACCTATGCCAGTTGATATGAGCAATCATTCCCGTTTTCTTCTCCTCACTGGTTCCTTGACTGGTCTCACATTGCCTGAAAAGAACATAAGCAAATAGTAATATGCAAATTGTTTAACTATGAAGAGATGTATATGTTATTAGTATGAATCGAAGCATAGTACCATCTCCAATCCCACAGTCAGGAGCATGTGTCCGAGTCAGTTTCGACCTTCGCGGCCGATCCTCAACCTACTCAATGTGTTCACCCTGTATCTTAATGTGTGAAGCCTCTAGTGGGAGGCTAGGGAGTATCTTTACTTGGTTGAACTCAGTATGCACAAACTCAGGGGTAGGCCATCCAGTAGTGGGCATGAATATCATCTCATCTCTACCATGTACATTAGTGGGGGCAGCACCAATGGTCGGTGGGGGAGACACACAGGTGGTGGGTAGGGGAGATGCAGTAGAGGATGTGGGTGGGTAGATATCATCGCGGACCATAGATGGGACTGACATGTGTCCTCATGGGAAAACCTATAGGATGGATCCGCATCATCGTGTGCCATGGATGGCAATGCACTAATGTCATCGCAGCCTATGTCGTAATTAGTGTCAAACATCTCATCTAATGATCGACTTGCCTCCTCCATGGTGTGGTCATGTGTGGGTGTGTGGCGACGACCAGATTGACGACATCCACATCTTCCACACCCTCAACGTCCACCAACTCGACGGCCATGCCCTGCAATTGTTCACTTGTGTTGCTCGTAGCACGTGCATTGTCCAAGTTCAACCAACTGAGCTTTTTAACAGCTGTCAAGGCTTTTCATACAATCGGTGTGGATTTCGGAACCTGGTTCGCACTTCGCCAATATCAACAAATATGATTCAACCACAGGACATTTGTAATAGAAGAGACTAACCGTAAACTTACCAAAGTGTCCCAGTAGGAGGTCTCTTTTGTAATAAGGCGTCGAATAATACGACGAAACCACTCCATACACTCATCATCGTACCTCATATCCCCCTCAAAGATCGGTGCTTCAATAACTTTGGTGTGTGCAGCCCATTTAGCAATATGAGTGGCATACACCCGCAACTGCACCAATAGCAGTGCACTGCCAATCTGCTTTGCTTTCTTCTCTGAAGCCTTACATAGGTGTCTATATAGCCAACATAGTGCTGCATTACCACATTTCTTGCCGTTGTTAATTGGATTCAAGAACTGCAAATACATGACTGAGATCTGTTCACTGAACTTGTCCATAAACAACATACCACCCAACAGCTACAGTATGTAATACTAAGCATACTTTTGCACTCGCAAGTCAGTGGCATTAGCCGGGTGAGGGTCGTTAAAATGTGACTTGAGCCAAGACGCTTTTAACCTCGCCCCACACAACACTGCCGCGTTTTCATTAGCACTAGGTTCTTTGGCCGGAGGCTTATGGCCTAGCAAATCGCGACATAAGACGCCCTAGTACGACATATGGGTAATCCTTACCACTGGTAAGCTGTCTACAGGTACTCCCATTATAACCTCTATGTATTGTAGCATGATTGTCATCTCACAGTGGGGCAAGTGGAATGAGTGCGTCTCCAGCCGCCATGTCTCCACCAACACTGTGATCATTGCATGTTCGAGCACTATATCCAGGACCTGAAGAAGCCTGCCCATCTAACCTGTAACCCACCTTCAGGCACACCATTGAATCAACGACGACAAGTTAATACACTTGGCCATTCTTGCATACAGAGCAATGTTGTATTAATATAGCATTCAATAACAATATAATAATTACGCTCCAAACTTAAATGCCAACGCTAGGGATATTTTTAAAAAAGCATATGTAATAATAAGAAAAATCTTTCTAGTACATAATTTGAGTATGATTTTGCACAAGTGCATACCTCGCCTTTCGAAGGACCATCCCAAAGCCAACTTGAACGATGCTCAGGCTGCCTTGTCAAGATAGTACACACATAGGGTCCTGATGGATGCGTGTCCATATTTGGCCTAATTTTTTTTTTTTTTTTTAAAAAGGTGATTAATAGCCCATTAAGTGACTACTGGCCTAGTACACATCGTAGTTACACCAAATTAATATCATAATACAACTATTGCAGAAATGGCTTTAATTGGTGACATGAATGGAATAGTTAATTTGAAGTACTAAAGTCAATCTCACTAATGTATAAAAGTAGCAACATACACATACTGAATAAGGAAATACTAGCATAGAGGTTATCGTCTCAACTTGCTGAAGTTTCATGGTATTTATATTTAAGAACTTACTGCAATTATGTCTTATGACCACAATTGATAGATTTGCAAATTAGAGTAACTGTAATTTAAAGTAAAGATAAAAAAACATTTAGACCTGGTTATACTTCCTTTTACTATTTATTCAATTTTTGTCTTTCATAGTACTAACAAGATTCTCAATGAATTTTCAATAAAGGCGTACAACATGCATAAAACATATATTGAACTCCATAAATAGACAAATACATCATAGACCATTTTGTCTTTCAAACTGTTTTTTTTTAAACCAAGCAAAAATTACATACATAGACATTAAGCCCAACAATTTAGCTTACTGAAAATAAGCTCACTGTCCTCTTTTTTCCATTTCACATTCCTAGCAACCAGACTCCTCCATATTTGGTAATATAAAAAATCTAGAACTCTACAATTTAATAATAGACTAATTTTCTAGAAAACCAAACAAAAACCCCACACAGAATTAAGTTCAATACAACAAAAAGTAAACTAATCACATACAAATAAAAATGTCATATACTTGTTTCTTCTTTTTTTATAATTTAACATTCTCAATATACAATGATCTTTACCATCCAAATAAAAACTTCACACATAACATAACTCATTACGACAAAAAGTACACTTATCTCACACAAACCAAATCATCATACATCTATTTGTCTTTCTCTGCCATTTTATTTATTTATTTATATAAATCAATCAACTTTAATTGATTAAACAAACAAACAGACCCTCCAACTTCACAATTTACTAATAGACTAGTTATGCCAAACGAAAGTTTCACACATAACCAAACTCATTACAACAAAAGTAAGCTCATCTCACATCCCTAGCCAACCATATTTCTCTATTATAAACACATAAAAGGAATGTAATTGTAGGTAAAGAAAACAACCAATACTCATGAACTAAAAATTTTAGTATCCAACATTGTCAAATTTTATTTTTTAATTTAGGGTAGATAGAAGTTTGTCTTAGTATTTAGTCATTGAATTCATGAACATTATGTAATTCAATTTAACAAATGGCCAAAATCCCAAAACTCAAAACCCAAACTCATTTTGTTTCCTCTCCCACAATACCAAAACCAGTTGAAATTGAAACATCATCCCACCCATTTAAACCAAGCTCCATCTGAATTATGTATGCTTCACTAAAACTTTAACAAAAATCTTCCATTTATATTCGTAAACTAAACTCAAGTACTCTAGAGTATTTTTTTTTTATTTTAAAAATGCCTTTAAGAAAATAGGCAATGACATAAATGGGCATCTATCTTGCAAGTTACTATACAAAAAGATACAAATAAACCATATCAGTACTTTTGTTTCTTTTTTTTTTTAGTACTAATAACAGATTATTTTAAAAACAAATACCAACATACCCATTGTTCCTTGACCTTCTACTAAGCAAAAAAAGAAGTCTTTTTTTTTTCTTTTTATTTATTTATTTTTTTTATAGCCAAACCTGTTACAATTTCAGAGAGAAATAAAAAAACTCATCAAGCTTACAAACCTAATTCACTAACTATTGTAAGGAAACTGATTACAATCAAAAGAAAGACAATATATCAATCAATTTGTCAGATTCACTATGGTCTTGTGTATGCTTTTTTAGATATTTATAATAAAAAAAATTATTTAATAAAGAATTAAATGCACTTTAACCAATACATTTAGGACATTCGTCAACAAAAACCTTCAAATGTAGATGGTTTTGAGTTTTGACTTTCAAACTTTCAGAGAGGTAGATGGCCAGCCAATCATTAAAATCCTACAAAATCCTATGCGCGTTATTAGTAATTTCTACTTTAATTATTATAAGTTGAGCAATGTTAGAGACACAATTTCACACTTTAATGAGGTGACAAGTTGTGATTGGTGCTAATATTATTTTTACAAGGACCCACCACTAACACTATTTTTATTATACATCAATCACAACATACTACTTCCACATTTATGAAAAAAAAATTATAAAATTGTTTATGTCACTACTTTCACATCAGGCCAAAATACACTCTTCTTCTTTTTTTTTTTCTTTCTTTTCATATTTTTTTCCCCCTGAAACCCATTGTTGGTCTTTAAACTATAGCCTATCGGTGATTTTAGTATTTGGAGTTTAAAGTAATCATTTTTAGTCACTAACAGCATAGCACACCAAATACAAAAAACAAAATCACCTCCATTAGATGTGTCAAATGTCAAATGAATTTGGTATAACCAACGGTGACGTTCTAATAATAGCAACGTAAGGCAAGATGTGCTACTAATATTTAGGTATTTCTTATTCAAATTTTCTCTCTCTTTATAACCATTGGAAATTATACAAACTTTATCTCTCCTATAACTGTTAAGGAAAAAAAAATATTTAAATAAAGTGGTAAAAAACTAAAATATGTGATATAAGGTATATTGTTATGAGAAGTATTAAAATAGATAAAATAACTTTTTGATGTGTCAAAATAGCATATTTTTTAGCACATCTGATGCAAGTTCTTAGCAATCACTTTTAGTCCCTGAAATTTGAAATAATCACTCCTTTTTTTTTTAGAAGTAAATTTGAAATAATCACTCCTAGTCCCTATTAAACTTAAAGTGATGATGAGTCAATTTTTAATTTAGCCACATCGTCCTTCCATTAGTGAGATTTGACATATATTAACAAAAGGACCAAAAGTGATCAATTTAAGTTTGTAAGAATATAAAATTGATCCCTTTAAACTTCAAGCTGTAAAACTCATGCTAAATATTTTGACTTGCAAGTTACCAAGTAATCAATATATATATATATATATATATATATATATATATAAAACCGAAGCCTCTTACCACTCCACAATTTTCCGCATTAGAATTTTTTTTAATTTTTAAATCTGATTTATTTCTTTTTATTAAATATATATACTCTTCTTTCCCAAACCAAATACTCTTTCTCGATATAATTCTGAAACCAAAACACTTAAATGTCAGTTTTCTCTCCACAACCCAGACCACCGTCGGTCCTCCTCTCCCACAACTCAACGACTCCACCTTCTCCTGCAAGACCCATCTCCGGCTCCAGCTTTGTCGATGCCACCAACTTTGAAAATCTCTCTACCCTTCTCCTTCTCCCAAAACCCAAATCTCTACCCTTTTCCTTCCCTCAAAACCCAACTCTGAAATTTTTTCTAAAAACTAAGACTAAAACCTGTAACATGCGACCACTCCTATTTATTCTCAGAAACCATCTCCTTCCCCCCAATTCCTCACCCAAAATTGCTGTAGCATGCGACCCCTCCTCTCTCTTCTTAGAAACCATCTGGTCTAAACTTGCTCAAGTAGCAGATATAGTACCAGTTAGATTTGTGTGAGCCCTGAAGCAAGATTTGGAAGAGGAGGATCAGGTTTATTTGGGCGACTCGGACTGAGACTCAGGTAAGAATCTTTGTTTAATTGTTTATACCCATGTCTATGCATCTCCTAGATATGAGTTTTTGAACAGTTTATTATTTTTCAATGTGTAAGTAATGTAATTGTCAAAACGTATCCTTATGATTACATATACAAAAATAGATGATTTTGAAGGAATTGGAAACGACAATTTTTTTTGTTTTTTGGATTTTGGAACTGTAACTATTGTGTTGTTTGTTTCCACTATACTCTTGATTACGGTAAGCTATTGTTGAAATTCTAATTTGACCATGTTTTGGAGGTATTATGGTATTCTATTATTGTTGAAATTCTAGGTAGTTCTTTGATCACATTATATGCAGGGAATAGTTGCAACAATAATGCATGATGTGTGTTTGATAAAATGTCTCAAAAAAATTGTATTGTGCCATTAATGAGGAAAACTGACGTTTTATACAAGTGCTAGGAGTAATCCAGTAAAAGCAACACTTTTCTTATGTTGTGTGTCACCATTGGATAGACACTATTTTATATTACAATGCTGAATTTTTTGCTAAAATAAAAAATAAAAAATCTGCCAGCAAGTGTGAGAGAGAGACAAAGACAAGCAAAACATCTCTAGCAAGCAAAGAAAAACATCACGTGCACACCACCATCAGAAGTCACACATGTTTGTCGGTTGGATCTAGACTCCACGGCATCTCGCAGCCACCATGGCTCTGTGCTGTGTCCAAGATCCACAAACAACCAAGCAATCTGTGCCTCTCCCTATCAGATCTGTGCACATCAAGCCTTCGCCTGATGAAACCAACAAGACAGACGTGCTCCACGGCATATTGCGACCAAAACCCAGGAACCCGACCTCCAACGGACGCCGAACGCGCCACCACGCGCAAACAACGACTACTGGAACTCTCACACGCGCCGCCGAAGATTCTCGACTCCCAGCTCGGATCTCAGCCACACGCGCCGCCAAGACGGCCTTGTCGTCCCCCAATCCACTTGGCCTGAGAATCTGGTAATCATACGAGGTCACACGCGCCTACACGCGCCGCCTGGGTATCTGTCACTCCACCACGCGCCGGTACACGCCGTCACGTGCCTTCCACGCGCCGAAGAACTCATGCTGATGACGTCAGGTGACGTCATTAATCCACGTCAGCAGCCACGCAAGCATGTCCACGTCAGCCCTAGTCCACGTCATCTCCACGTCAGCAGGATGAGTCAGCGGTCCTGCAGCCCGATCCGTGATCCGACCCGGAAAACCCGGAACCGACCCGGACCATGTAGCCGTTGACTTTGACCCTGGATCTGTTGACTTTGACCATTGTTGACTTTGACTTTTGCGTTGACCTTTGACCAAAAGTCAAAATTTCCGAAAGGGCCTATCTTGCTCAGTTTTTTTGCGTAGATTCCAATTTTGGACTCCGTTTCCTCATTTGAAACTCCGTAATTGGTCAATTGGCATATTCTTCATTGTGGTTTCTTCAAAGGCATTCTTCACGGCATCTCTAAGTGATCTTCTTATGCTTATCCAACCTCAAGACTTCATCGAGCTTCCGCCTTGAGTTTGAGGGAGGGTGTTAGAGATATATATTAGACATATACAACAGGGTATAATACATTGCTTTGCTAATAATAACATTTAACATGGTATTAGAGCCAAACTTCGTTCTTGGCATCAAGCAAAACATCTCTAGCAAGCCAATACTGTTTCAATAGAAGAAATTAAAAGGATTTCTAATATAAAGGTTGCACACACTGCATGGAATATCCTACAAACTATGCATGAAGGAAAAAAAGCTGTGAAAATAAATAAATTGCAACAGTTAACTTCTAGGTTTAAGAGTGTCAGAATGGCTGATCATAAGACCTTTGATGAGTTTTACTCTAAACAAAATGACATAGTAAACTCTGCTTTTAAATTGGGTGAAGTTGTTGAGGAACCTAAGATAGTTAAGAAAATCTTAAGATTGTTGACTGAAGACTTTAGGCCCAAAGTCACTGCCATAATTGAGAGCAAGGATGTAGACACAATCCTTATGGATGAACTTGTAGGATCCCTTCAATCTTATGAGTCTGACCTATCTAAGAATAACAAGTCCTAGTCTATGGCCTTGAAATATATAGATGATGTTGACGAAGATGTGTTTAATGAGGAGATTTCATCAATTGAAGATTACTTATCTTGCCAAACATTTTAGAAAATTTTTGAAGAATAATAATAGAAGGGCAAGAACAAAAACTTTGCTAACCCTAATAATGTGAAGAAGTATGAACAACCTAGAGGTAATTCATCTGAAAAACCTAATTTTAACAAAGATAAAATTGGTCAATCTTCTTGCAACTCTTTAGGCCAACAATGTTTTGGATGTCAAGGTTATGGACATATTAAATCTAAATGTCCCACATACTTGAAGTCTAAGGGTAAGGTTATGGCTGTCACTCTTAGTGATAATGAAGAGTCTGATCATGAGTCTGATAGTGATCGAGAAGATAATTTTATGGCCTTCACTGCTACTGCTGTGGTAGATGAATCTGTGGTTGTTGATGAGAGACCTTCTGATGGGGAACATATTCACTCTTTTCACATGAATAATGGTTTTTATAATGAATTTAAGGTTAAAATGCAAATTGCACCCTTTAAATTTGATTGAAATTCATTTCCAGACCTTCAGATTTACTTTCATTCAATTAAGTTCTCTAAGCTTCTAATTTATTCAATCAAGTCTTCAATAAGTAGATAACTAATAAAAAAATATTTCTAAAAAATCACACATGAAAAAATATATAAAATTAAGAAAACCAAAGAGAAATTGAAAAAGAAAAAGAAACAAATACATGAGAAAGAGGGAGAGACCTTGAGAATGAGCTCATTCTCATTGAGTTGGATACTGCACTTCTTTCTCATTTGGTGATTCCTTGCAATATAGGCCAAAGTACATACCATCTTAGAGCATTCACATCAAGCTCAATGTCATTTTAGTCAAATTTGGTCTAAAATATTACTTAAGATAATCTATTATCACACATAACTACATTAGTCTTAATACTCTATCACCATTTCATTTAATTATTTTTTTTCTATCTCTAGATAATTTTTTTTTTCTCTCGCGTTCTTCCCAATTTCAACCATTCTTTTTTCTGATCGATCGAGTTAGATCACAAACACATATTCACAAATACAAACTATAATTAGACCCAAATATCTCACAACATTCAAATTGACCTGTACTAACACCAATAGAAGCTCTCAAAGCCAAAACCTGAATCGAACCTTGCCACAGTCGTTGACCACCATTCTCAACCTAGAGAGAGAGATAGAGAGATTTAAGCTTATGACAGTGGTGACCTAGCCGAAACCCAAATCGAACCCAACCACCATCGCCGACCACCATTTGCGACCTTGCTGTTCATCACCATCCATCTCTTCTATGCGAGCAAATTTACCATGGGGAAGTGAAGGTCAAACATTCTAAACAAAAGGAGACCGAGAATAGCTTGAGAGCACCATGGACAAGATGATAATAGATAAAATGACAATCGATCTCAATGTTTTAGTCCGTTCATGGAAGACATCACTATGAGCAATATGAATGGCAGTCTGGTTGTCACAATTAAGAGGAGTAGCAAAGGATGTGGACACACCTAAGTACTTAAGAAGCCATCATAGCCAAAGGAGCTCATATGTGGTATTAGCAAGGGCACGATATTCTGCTTCAGTATTGGAGCGGGCCACAAGGGTTTGTTTCTTGCTTCGCCAGGAAATTAGAGAGGAACCAAGAAGAAAGCAATAACCAGTGGTGGACCTGCGATCAGTGGGATCTCCTGCCCCATCAACATCAGAGAATGCACAGAGTACAAAAGGAGACTAAGCAGAGTAGAAATGACCATGGAAGAGAGTGTCCTTTATGTATCGAAAGATGCGCAGAACAGCAACATCGTGAGTCGATCATGGAGCAGATAGATACTGGCTCACCTAATGGATAGCATAGGAAATGTCTAGACGAGTGACAGTGAGATAAACTATGCTGCCAACCAATCGTTTGTAAAGAGAGGGATTAGACAATGGTTTCCCCCCCGAGGGAGTCAGATGCGCATTAAGTTCAACTGGAGTGTCAATAGTCTTGCTATCAGTGAGTCCAGCTCGAGACAAAAGTTCAGAAGCATACTTACTACCACCCAACCACCACCATAAGCCTTCACAAAAATATGCTCTGTGCAAAAAAAAAAAAAAAAATCGTTGTAAGCTCTCTCTCTTTTTTTCTTCTTTTTTCTTCTTTTTTTTTTTTGTGGAGTAAAGAGTTGTTGCTCAGTTGCTCTGCAATTTTTATGTGGGTACTGGGTATTGTGCTCAGTTTCGTTCTAATATGATTTGTGTATTGTAATATGATATGTGTGTCCACTTACTTGCTTTCCATGGCTTTATATAGCCACTTGATGATCTTAGCTGGGCAATTAATTCCAAGCAAAAATATGCTATTCGTGTGTGACCTTTCATGACCATTTTCCTAAGAAAGTTGTAGTGAAGAACTTGTTGTTTGGTTTTAGGGTAAGTGGAGTAAAGAAGGGTGGGTAGGGGTTCTGGTGCATTGGTAGTATATGTTAGGTGTGAGTCCCAATTTTTTGAGTTTTTGGAGTTGAAAACAAAACCAGGTTTAGGTGCCAAACCGGCTTTGGAGATATTTGGGGATTTTTGAGTGATAAAAAATGAGTTATAGAGTGAGAGTAATGATATTTTTGTGAGGAGTGATGAGTGATTATTTTTTTACACCCAAACAGGCCCTAAGCCTCGCACATCTTGTTGGTTAAAAATGAAAAATTAATAAATATAAACCAATTTAAGTATCAAATATATTAAAAAATTAAATGGCACATTACGGTTTGACCTCGGTTTAACCTCAGTCCAATTTCAAAAATCTTGAATCTCTCCCTTTTTCAGTTCATTAAAAAGTCTAAGTTTCAAAACCATACACTTGAAGAATATATATAAAATATTGGCGCTTAACCATCATATATTCTTTTTTTAATATATGTATATTTTATATACATTAACGCAAAGTGTCATTTATTTCAACGTATTTTCTTTTTGGGAAATGCTAATGAATACCCTTAGAGTATTGGTTAATAATTCATTTAAAGAAAATTTTCATGGGAAAGAAAAAAAAAACAATTAATGTTTTAACAACTTTTTTTCATTTTTCATAAAAGTGGTATCAAAAAATTCCTAAAATAGATTGTTAACTAATGCCCTAAGGGCACTCGTTAGCATGATGTTCTCTTTTTAATCAAACAAACAATTGCTTTTTCTGTTTTTTTTTTTTTTTTTTTCCTTCTTTAATCAACGGTGTGGATTCTTTTATATCAAATGATAGCTTTCACCTCTATTTTTTTAGAAGCCACCTTTAATTGTGTTTTATATAAATATATATATATATTAATAATGTGTTAATTTTTATAAGATATTATTTTTTTAATTTTAATTGATAATAAGTATTTTTTTAATGATGGTAAGAAAACTTTTTCTTATATAATGTAATAAGAGTACTAAAGGTAATTTTATATAAACTATATTTTCTATCTACTTACTATATTTTTTTTCAACTAAACAATTAATTAAATAAATAAATTTTTCATCTCTCTTTCTTTTTTACCCAAAATCATAACGATGGAAAACTTAAATATCTTTCTATTCTTTTACTTTTCCTAAGAATGAAGGGAGTGGAAGGACTCTGAAGGGCGGATTCTTTTCTTCGTCTTCAGTTTTTAGTTTTCCACTCAAATTAGTTTTCATTCTTTGAAATGCCATGGCGGAGAATACGGTGGTGCTTGATGTTCTTCTTACGACGCTAACTAAGCTTATTGTTGAAGAATTTAATGAACAATTCAAAATTCAATCCGAATATCATCTGGGATCGCTAGAAAGGGAACTGAGGCTGATGCTTGCTGTATTGGAACACATAGAATCGTTGGAAGGACCAGACGAAGCTATGAAAGTTTGGGCAGAAAATGCAAGAGAAGTTGTTCGCTCCGTACAGGATATGATCGACATTTCCATGTTCAAAATAGCAAAGACGAGCGGAGCAAATAAGATGGGATCTGCCTTGACAGCCTTGTATTTTTATCAAATTTTTCTTCCATTCCAGTTTAATCACAAGGTGAAACACCTCTTGCTACGTATCAATGATCTGTCCAAAAAAAGTATAGTCCTTAATATCGGAAAAGATGGGGCAGGAGAAGAAAGTAAAGATGGGGAAATAGCAGAGAGCATTGTAGCTCGACCAACACTTCCTAGTGTTTATTCTTCGTTCATTCCAGTGCATACGGTTTCAGTTGGCTCGTTATTAACTGAGATGCCAGCTTGGATGGCGAATCAAGTGCTGAAGTCTCTTATATATAATCTGCTTAGAGTACATAATCAAATCCTCAATGTCAGAAAAGATCGGGGAGGTTCTGAAGAACGTGAGGTCACCATTTCAAGAGAGGAGACCAACACCATCATTTCTTCTTTCTTAGAGCAGATTGATTCCATGCTAAGTCGAAATTTTCTTTTCTCCCCCCGAGCCACCTCAGAGGTTAAGCAAGTAAAGCAGGATATCAACCGTCTATCTTATCTTCTGAAAAATATGGAAGCCATTAGAGAGCTAGATGAAAGGGAGAAAGTTTGGATGGAATGGGTGTGGGAAATTATTCTTCCTGTAAAGGATTTCCTCTCGTCCTTCGTAAGCATAAGAGAGCAGGAGATAAAGAGTTGGGCAAGACTCAAAGTTCCTGCTTTTCTTGTTGAAGATTCAAAGCTTAGGACGAAGATGATGGTGATGAGGAGAAGGATTCAATATGCATTTAACAGAAGGTGGATATATGGAATGGGAGAATCTGATGAAAAAAGAGGAGAGTTGACACTATCAACGGGTTTTGAACTTGAGTCAATCTCGCAAGAGTTGAAGCTCATGCATGCCCTATTTAACGATCTTCAGGGCATGGAATATCAAGGTAGGAGAGGGAACGCCTGGTTGAAGCAAATGGAAGACCTTGCTCTTGAGGTAGATGATTTCAGTACTCACATTGAACTACAGCAAGGAAAAATGAGGGGACGTTCACCTCTGTCACATCTCAACGGGTTGCTCTCTATAGCAAAGAAGAAAGTAAAAATTAGCAGTAAGTTTTGTGTTATGTCTGAAAGAAAGACAAATTATGACATCGGGAAATTTGAAGTAAAAAGGGGTCAATATTCTCAGATTCAAGACCTGCAGGGAACCATGGCATCTATCTCTAGTACTACTGTTGAAGATGATGATAATCACCTGGAGGAAGCTCAACCATGCTCCTCGCAGCAGCACACAAAGACAACAAGATATGTTGGCGAGATTGAAGAAATTAGCAGTAATTATGACATTGGGAAATTTGAAGGAAAGAGGGTTCAGAGTCCAATAGTTCGAGACCTGCCAGGAACCTCAGCATCTATGTCTAATGTAATTGTTAAAAATGTTGATAACAAGTTGGAGAAAGCCCAACCAGGGTTTTTGCAGCAGGACACAGAGACAAAAAAATACTGTAAGGGCAAGAATGAAGAGGAAGCTGAATCAAGCCAAATGAATGCTTTGATTGCTACATCTGATACTGTTGGAAGATCTTACGCCAAAGGGCAAGTTGAATCAATCAAAAGAGAGCTGGAACTGATTAAAGCTTTTCTTGAAGATGTTGAAGCGATTAAGGAACCAGATGCAAGACTCAATTACTGGGAGGAGGAAATGAGAGAGATTGCTCATGAAGCAGAGGCTATTATTGGCATCTATGAGAACAGGGGAGTGGAAAAGAAGGGCATCTTCACTATGCTTGTATCAATTGCAAGAAATATGAAACTTGATTCCAAGACTAGGCGGAAGATTATTATTATCAATGAAAAAATTAAGAAATTTACACAGAGAAGGATTGCATATGGCATTGAACATGTTGAAGAGTCCAACTTGGGGACTCGAAGAAGATACCAGAGAAGGCCTCCATCTCAATATTCTGAAGAATCTGTTGTTATTGGCTTTGATGACCAAGTAAACGAAATAAAGGAAAGAATATTAGCAGATGATGAACCAAATCTCTGCGTCATTTCAATCGTGGGAATTGAAGGCTCCGGTAAGAAAGCTCTTGCAACATCAATCTATAACGATTATACTGCCCGTTTTGATATCTGTGCTAGGGTTTCAATACCTGAAAAGCATAGTGCTGAAGATATTCTGGAAGAAATAAGAAAGAAAGTAAAAGGGAAGCGGAGCATTAAAGAAGAACTAAGAGGAAAGAGTTACCTCATAGTTATGGATAATTTCTCCATGGCCGGAATCTGGGATGATCTCAAAGACGCATTCCCAGATGAATCAAACAGGAGCAGAATAGTGATCACTACTAGTGACATGGCTGTACCTCCGCATGCTAACTTAAGAATCTTTCAGTACAAACTGCACTTGCTAAGTACTGATGAGAGTTGGACATTATTTACCAATACCTTTCAGAAGGAAGTCCCCAAAGAACAAGAAAAACTTTTAAGAGAAATGTTGAGGAGTTGTGGCGGTTTGTCACTGGCAATCGTAAAACTGGGAAAACTGCTGTCGGAGAAAGTTCCAACCAAATTAACCGATACTGAGTGGTCAACGGTACTAGATAAGCTCAAAAAAGACAAAGAAGAGTCAGAAATCTCAGGCGAGGGACCTTGGTCTGAAATCTTAGACAAGGGACCTTGGGCCGAAATCTCAGACAAGGTCAGTAGGGAATTGCCCCTAGAATTGAAAGGATGTCTAAATTATTTCCTATTATTTCCTGAAGGATTTGACATTCCTGCAAGAAGATTAATCGCGCTGTGGGTTGCTGAGGGGTTTTTGAGGCTAGGCAGGGGTGACGATTCTCCTGAACAATTTGCTGAGAGGTATCTGATGGAGCTGATAGATCAGAACATGGTTCAAGCAACAGAGAAGAAGCCAAATGGTAAAGTCAGAAGTTGTTGTCTTCCTGTTGCATTGAGGAAACTCTTGTTAGAAGCTATGGACAAAGTTTCCAAAGGACAAGTCAACACAATTACCAAATCATCTTCAAGTGACAAAGTTTTCAAACGACAAGTCAACACAACTTCCAAATCATCTTCAATTGTTGAACTCATAAGTCATTTTCTTCTTGCTGCTTTAAGTGAAATCTTGTCAAAAGCTTTTTCCAAATCATCTTCAAGCCTTCAGCAGAGCCGTTGGATTGTTGATCATTACAATAACACAGAACCCAGCAACACCAGCTTTAATCATATTCATGGTGACAACACTGACATTGCTACTCTGCAAGCCTCTTATAGGAAGTCCTTATCTTTTATGTCCTTTGATTATCGAGAAGGAAGCCAGCCCGGGGATGAGATAGGAAACTTTCTTCAACGGTGCATTTCCTGCAGGTGCTTCCTATTGCTGCGGGTGCTTGATCTTGAACGTGTTTTCAGACCTCAATTGCCAAAGGTACTGAGTAAACTGGTTTTGTTAAGGTACCTTGGCTTGAGATGGACTTACCTAGAGTCACTTCCATCATCCATAAGCAACTTGTTGAAACTCCAAACACTAGATGTGAAGCACACTTACATCAGTACTCTCCCTCGTTCTATTTGGAAGATGCAAAGACTGCGGCACTTGTATTTGAGTGAGAATTATCGCAGTAGATTTGGGCCTCGACCAAGAGGTGTCTCATTAACAGACCTGCAAACTTTATGGGGTGCATTCGTGGATGAGAAAAGTCCAGTAAAGGATGGCTTGGACACATTGATCAATCTTAGAAAATTGGGTGTGGCATGCCGGTGCATGTCAAATCAAAAGGATGAAATGTCATTGCAACTGGAAGCAGTGGCTGAATGGATTCAAAAACTAGAACATCTTCAGTCTTTAAGGCTGAAATCACATGATGAAAACAATCAACCTTGGTATCTAGACTTACCGTCTTTGTTAGACCACACGAATCTCTCCAGTATATATCTTCTTGGAAGGTTAAGAACTCCATCTGTCATCTCTAAATTTCCAGAGAACCTTATTGAGATTACCTTGTCAGCATCAGCACTAAGTGAAGATCCAATGCAAAAGTTAGATAAACTTCCAAAACTGAGGATTCTTCAGTTATTCTCTGAATCTCATGTGGAGAACAATATGTGCTGCCCTGAAAACAGCTTTCCTCAGCTTCGAATTCTTAGACTATGGAAGCTAGAGGCACTGGAGGACTGGATTGTGCAGGAAGGAGCATTGCCTCGTCTCAGAGTTTTACAGATCAGATCATGTTCACGTCTGCATAAGCTTCCTGATGGATTGCAGCATGTTAAGACTCTCCAAGAATTGAAACTGTCAAACATGCCAAGGGAGTTCACAGAACGGATTAAGGATAGTAACAGTGAGGATTGGGGCAAAATAGCACATGTGCGCCATGTTAGCATTGAACCCTGAGGTACCTCCAGTTCTTATTAGTACATATTCCTTTACTTTTACCAGTAGCATTGTGAACCTCAAAATTTATAGTTTGATTTTCTTACTGTTAATTTGCAAGCTAGTAATCTTTTCTAGATTATTTACATGCTAGTAATTGCTCTTATTAATCAATTGCTAAATTAGTGTTCCATTTCTTTTGTTGTGAAGGAATCAATGCAGCGATTCATTACATATGATAATCTCCAGTATCCAGAGATTTTTTTCTGCCTTTTATTCAAGTTTCTTGTGTTTCCAGAGGATGACAGACTTCTGCAAAATAAATGTCAGTTATTCTAACTGCTTGGGGGCGGGTGAGATAGTAAGGCCAATGCTAATACAAGGAATGGGAATTTCAGAAACATTGTGGAGGATATCAAGCTCACTCCAAGGACACTATCAGATGTTAGCTCTTCCTTTCATGTGATGATTTATTTCAGAGGTATCACCAATAGTAGGCTTGGCTGCAGCTATATCATTCCTTGATCCTCTTGTGTGTTTTTTTCTGTTCTTATTGTTATTTGTTGCTTCTCTTGTTGTTGTTGGAGAATGGAGATGGTGATGGTGATGGGGAAGGTTTATTTATTTTTATTTTTAAATGTGATTGTTGTGATGTATTCTAAAACCAGTGCTTATTTTAGAACCTTTTTGTTTTTCTTTCCTGAAAATTCTGCATGTTAGAAATTTTGGACGGGCCTAATGAATGAGTAAACTCACAATGGAGTTGGTCCAATCCATAACCAAGACTTATCTGATATTTCCCTTGGTTTCCTAAAAGTAATCATATATCCATGCAAAAATCTATAAATAAAGGTAGTATAACCATTGTGTGTGCGCGTGTATATGTGAGAAATAGAAGAAAAACATTCTCCATCTCTTACCTTCATTTCTATTATCTAGAAAGTGTTTCTAGACTGTCGATTAGAGTGTTTTTCTCTAGAGTCATCATCTTCTTCTGGGGGCTACTCAAACTCACAGCTCTCCCTTTACTGTGTAGCTCTGGCTTTCCTGGGTTTGCCAAAAGCTCTCTTTTGTATTCAATTCAACTTTGTCTCTAATCCTAGGTCTCTCCATCTTCCTTCACTTCATCTCATTCTCTGTTAGGAGTCCTAATCTATCAATTTGTAGTGTTCTTCTCAAAGCACTCCATATGTTTGTGCTGCTTTTGCCTAAAAGAGTTTTGTAGGCTGTCGCAAAAGATTGTGTTAGCTGAGCATTTTTTTTCCAAGTCTGTTGGATTAGTGGTTGTGTGTAGAAGATCGTAAGGAGTAAGAGCTTGCTAGAGATGTTTTGCTTGATGCCAAGAACGAAGTTTGGCTCTGATACCATGTTAAATGTTATTATTAGCAAAGCAATGTATTATACCCTGTTGTATATGTCTAATATATATCTCTAACAGGATGTATGGTTGTTTTAAGGGGAATCTTATAGTGGGTTGTATTTTAAATTGTGATTTACAAATGGGTTTATTTGATTTTGATTGGCCCTTTTTCTATTTGCTCCTGAGAACATGTTGGAAAACCAACATCAAAAGAGAAATAATTAGAATAGTTGATATCTTTAATTCTTTTTTGTTCATGGTTATAAAACTTATTGCTGTATTTCAACTTTTTTTTTTCAGGAAAAAAAATCTTAATGCCTTTTTTTTTTTGCTTTTGTTTTTGGTTTTGTAGGGTTGCTAGTAACACAACCCAGCAGGTGAGAGAATCAGTGGTTGTATTTACTTTAACTGTAAAACTTATATAATTATCTGTGTTATAGTGTTGGTGTTTGTATTGATCCCCCTCTTTTTGTTGTGTTTTATTTGTGTGTGTGATTTAGATTGGTAGTAGATTGAGTTTGAGAAGAAACTATGGGGTCAAAGATAATAAATTTGGGGTGGATGCCTAGGCTCTTATGCTCAAGGGTGTGAAGGAAGCTTACTTATGTTATCAAGGTCACCTTACTTCATAGCTACTTAACCACAAAATTTCTTAATAAATATTTACATTCTTGCTATCTATATATACATCTCATACCTTAAAAATCTTTCATTTATAATGTGCCCTTTTGGATTGGGCTGAAAGCTGCGTCTGCGTTTCAGCTTTCACGTTTCGTTTTTTTTTTTTTTTTTTCAGCCACAACATTTGACAAGTCAACTGTGAACAATGTACCTTACACTGTTCACGGGTCCCACAAATTACAATTTTTAGCAACTTTTTCATTAAAAATGGGTCCCACAGTACTATTTACACATTTAAAAATTATTTCGCTACAGTGTTTTCAGTTTCAGTTTTCAGTTTCAGCAAAAATAAGCTCAATCCAAACGGACCCAATAAATATATTTCCTTGGTGGAGCTTTATATATAAATATATTTAGTACCATTTTAACACATTTCATAATATATTTAGTTTTCTTTGCCTTATAAGAAATATTAAATTCTTTATATATGTCATTAGATATCTATTTTTTAAAAGAAAAAAAGTATATAAAGTTATAAAGAATTTTACCAACAAAAAAAAAAAAAAATCTGTATAATTTTAAGATTTTATCTATATAATTTTATCTATACATTCGGATTACAATGTAATTTTAGGATTTTCTCTCTTACCCTGTTCTCTTTGTGAAGCACTTTGGTTTACTAATATTTTAAAATTATATTTTCTTTTAATTTAAGGTATTGTTTTGTCTTTAGCTTTTTTCAAATCAAAAGTATTAGCTCTATTAAGAAGCTTAGCTATTCTTGGCTTTATTCAGATTATTGGCTCTATAGCTTTGTATTATAGATATCATTCTTTTGGTTATTTGTTGTGCTTGCTTTTTAGATAAAATAGAAAAAGTTATTTAGTACGCACTAAATCTAGATTATGGGAACTATATTATTATTTAATTTTTTTTAATCCATAACTCTTTTGATTGATATAAACTATTAATACACAATGAATCACTGGATGCTATTAAAGAGAATTGGATGTCAAATTATAGAATATAAGGGATTGGTTCTGTCTTCTGATTCACTGGATTGGCTATCCAATTCAGTTATATATAAGTAATTGAAGAAGGTTAATGATTAGGTATTTCATAATATCAATTTGTTTGTTGATTTTGTTAGGACATATGTGAATCATGTTAGGAACATATATTAATATAGAATTGGCTAATCCTTAGACAAAACGCATTTTACTTGTAATTAGGTAGATCAAAGATGTGTTTAATGCTTCAAGGAACAAGAATTCAAGTCCAAGTGTTAAAGCTATGCAAGTCTGTCCAAGAAACAAGTGAAGAAGTGCTGAATTTTAAAGCTTGACAACTAGCTCGACAGATAGCATCTATCGAGGTTTAAAAAGCAGTTTAGCCCGATACTCGACAGCTGCTCGATAGATACCCTATCTATTGAGATTTATGAAAATTAGACTTTTAGTTCTGATTTCACTCCAATTTATGTATAGATGTTTAGGTTTTCTTTTCTCACAACCCTAAACATATATAAGGATTATTTTAAGGGCCGTCACAGCTGATGCAAGTGAGTGCAACTTGATGCAAAGGTTTTTCACAAGCATATTGTGACCAGAGACAATTTGCCCTAGTTCATTTTTCTCTTCAAGAAGTTGCTGCGTTTGTGCGCCGTAGGGTTTTGTAACCAAGGAACTTCGTGATCTTCATCGTGTTGATGAATTGAAGAACTTTGCAGCCAACATCCTTCTAAAGTTGGTGGTTAGTCACGTATTTGGATCCGTGCATCGATTGGTTAGTCACGTACTAGGAGTCGTGCATTAAATGAGAGATTGTCACTACAAAACAAGTCCAATTGGGTATTGAGATAAAGATTCAACTGTAAGTTGGTAAAAGGTATTGGGATTCCTTTACTTGTAACTGCTTGTTGTGATAATAGTGGATTCTCGGAAGTAGTGACCTTAAACTCACCCAGTGGGATTTTTGCCGTGTAGGTTTTTCCCATTCGTAAACAAATCACCGTGTCAATTTTATTTTTTACTGCATATTAACTTAGTTGGTGATTTGTTTGTGCTACCATGCTTATTGCATGTTAATCGGATTAATTAATTAACTTGGTTAATTAATTAGTTAATTCATCACAAGGGGTCAATACATTCTTGGCTTATCAAGTGGTATCAGAGCAGGCACACTCTGATTAGGGTTAATCTTTGCTATGTGATCTATTGACCCCTGTTGTCATGGATAGAGGACAATCATTGATTATACCTCCTTTATTTGATGGTACTAACTATACATACTGGAAAGTACGCATAAGAGCTTTCTTACAGTCATTAGATGAAAAAGTGTGGCAAGCTGTGGAAATAGGTTGGACCAAGCCAAAGGAAGCGTCGGCTGATTGGGATGATGCTAAGATCAAAGCGGCTAACTTCAACAGCAGAGCATTGAATGCCTTATTCAGTGCAGTCACTAATGAGGAGTTCAAGAAGATATCCTCCACTGAAACTGCAAAGGAAGCATGGACCATCCTCTAGACAAACTATGAAGGAACCAAGGCTGTCAAGGATTCAAAACTTCAGAGGCTTACCACAAGCTTTGAAGAGATCAAGATAGAGGAGGATGAGTTATTCAATGAGTTCTATTCCAAGCTCAAGGACATAGTGAACTCAGCCTTTAATCTTGGGGAAACCATTCTCGAACCCAAGATTGTTAGAAAGATGCTCAGATCTCTACCTGAGAGATTTCATGCCAAGATCACCGCAATTGAGGAATCAAAAGATATTGATAAAATTTCTTTGACAGAGCTGGTTGGCAATCTGTAGACCTATGAATTGGGTTTGACAAGGATCGGGAAATCAAGCAAGAGCAAGAGCATGGCACTGAAGGCCAAAAACAGTGATACTGATGAGTCTTCAGACGATGAAGATTCTAAAATGAAATCCTACATCACGAGGCAGTTTAAAAAGTTCATGAAGAATGCAAATGGTAAAGGATTTGACAAAGACCGTAAGCAGTCCAGTTCGTCTTAGTTCAAGAATCAAGATAAAGGAAAGAAGGATGTTAGGGATGGCGGTCAGTACACTGTTCCTTTAGGACCAAAGTGCTTTGGGTGTCAAGGCTTCGGTCATGTGAAACAAGAGTGCTCTACGTATTTCAAGACCATCAGGAAAAGTAAGGTACTTACTGCTACTTTAAGCAACACCGAGCTTGAGGACAATAAGGATGATGGAATCCTGAATGCCTTCACTGCTACAGTTGATTCTACTGATAGGAGTTCAAAAACCATAGTTGATGAAGAGGACTTGGTGGATTCTAAGTTCGAGAAAATGGACGATCAAGATGATATCCATACAGCCTATGAAAAATTGTATAAGGTTTCTAAGAAGCATGAGAAACTATATAGGCTAGCCACCAAGAAACTGAGTGATGTGGAACTTGATCGAGAAAAACTTTCCATAAAGTTTGATGAAGCTAATCAGACCATTGGAGCACTGAGGTTTGAGAATAATTTCTTGGCTAAAAAGACCAAAAAGCTTGAGGCAAAGCTGTTCTAAGTCAGAGCTCAGTTGGAAAGGACTTCAAGTGCAAAGCTTGACGAGATGCTCAGCATTCAGAAATCTACTTCTGATCAAACCAGTTTAGGATATGATTTCTCTTCTCCTAATATTGCTTCTACTAGTACTATTGTTTTTGTTTCACCTGCTAATAATGTTGAATCTAAGAACAATAATGTCAAAACTGCTTTAGCTAGTGAGAACATAGACAGGGATAAATCTATCTTAGGAGCACCCCCTAAGTTTGATAAGAAAGAGATTAAAAACCCTAAGGCTAAGAAGGACAATACTCAAAAGTCTAAACAGAAGAGGCAGCATCTCTTTCATCACTGTGGAGCGACTGGACGTGCTCAACCTAATTGCTATATGTGGTTAACTACTCAACAGAGCAACAGTATGATTTTACCAAGAAACCATAATCAGTTTCCTTCCTCTTTTACACCTCTTAGAGATCTACTTAAAGCCCTTATGTTCCTTTCGAACTTGAACGGTTTCAATTCTTCCCCTTCACCGCTGGATCAAGGGTTGGCCAAATGGAAAGGTTCTTCTAAGGTGTAGAAGTTAAAAGACTCTAAGTGATTTAGTCACTTTTTCTCTCTCTTCCCTTCTTGTTTTTGAGTATGCATTACTTGTATGTTTTGCTTTCTCATTTTGAGTTAGTCTAGTTTATGCTTTACTTTGTTTAACATGTTTTTGTTTGTTTATTTTCAGTTTTGCTTTTCATAAAAATAAAAATAAAAATTTGAAAAAAATCAAAAAAATACAAAAACAGTGTGTGTTTTGTGTACATTGGTACTTGTGTACCTTGGATGGCCATTGAAACAAAGTTTTCTAAACTTTGGATCTTTTGTAGCTTAGATGAGCATCTCTATGCACAACTAAGCAAGTGAATTTTGTGGCTCGTGCTTGTGATGAGTAAGATTAAGTAATCTCCTGTACTTAACACTCGTATCACTCTTTTTGACGGGAAAGATTAGAAAATCCTAAAAGAATGGCATAAATAACCATCTCATCACTGTTGCCCGCCAATCATGAAATGACATCTGTATGCTTCAGCATAGCAAAAGTTCAATGTCAAAAGCTTAACATAATTGGGTATTTCTTTTCTCTTATATGTCCATGCATGATATGCTTAACAAAAGAAAATATGCAAAGAAAATCAAAAGCTAAAAGAATCAAAATGCTTTAAATATGGTTGCAAGCGTGTTTTTAGGAGATGTGGGAGTTATAGGATGTACCTCGAAGGTGATAGTCCCTATTAAGCAGTTATGATTGTGTGTGAGTTAAAGTGATCTTCTCATATCTCAAATTGTCATAACATGTAGACATTTATGCAATCTTGCGATGTTTTTCACAGACAACATATTCTTTGCTACTCTTGATACATGTGTAGGTACAATGTGATTTGGCCATCACAAGGAATACATGTGTTAATGTATGCTCACTAAACTTTCTTGACTTGTTTTTGAAATATAAAATTGGTTAGACTTGTTTAGTGTGTGTGTGTGTGTTTTGGATCTAAATGCTTGACATTTTTCTTGTTAAGAGAAATTTTTGAAAGCTTGAAATGTTGTTTTGATCTTTGGTTGAGTAGCATGTTTGATTGCATTCATATTTGTGTTTTTCTCTTCTTTGAAAAACTATTTTTAAGCAATATCGACAGCTTCTCGATACCTCTCGACAGCTAGGCTATCTATCGAGCCTCTTGAGCTTCCTTTCTCAATAGTTGTTATCGCAATTTCGATCCATCGAGGTTTTTGAGAATCAATCTCAATAGCTTCTCGATAGCTTCTCGATCCATCGAGGAAGTTTCTGTATGCTCGATAGCTTCTCGATCCATCGAGGAAGTTTCTGTATGCTCGATAGCTTCTCGATCCATCGAGGTCACTTTCCTGTGGACACCTCTCGATAGCTACTCGATAGCTCCATCTGGCTATTTTTACTTCTCAACACCTTTCGATACCTACCAATCCATCGAGCTACGTATTTGTCTATATATAATGACAGCGCGATTTTTCTTCATTTCTCCCCGATCTCCCTTAACAGTTTTTGTCTCTTCACCTCCCCAAACTCATCTTTCTCTCTCCAAACCTCAAACCCAAAAGCTTTTCGGCCTCAAGATCATTTCTTCATCTGGTATGATCTTATTTCTCTATTCTTACCATGCATTGCATGCTTTTTGACCTAACTTTTTGAGATTTTTTGAAAAATTTGGGGTTTTTCAATATTGATGAGTTTTTCACAAAATTTGATTTTTGTTTAAATGAATTTAAATCATCATGCATTGCATCACATTTGCATTTAACAATGATTCATGCATTTAGATGTGTGCTGGTAGGATTGGATTAGCTGAGCCCATGATGTTTTTACTTTTGCGTGTCACATGTTCATGCATTTTTCATGCATACGTACCAATATTGTTTCTATCTTATTGATATTAAACTGTTTGGTGCTTTTCTGCGTCTCTCTCTCTCTCTCTCTCTCTCTCTCGATTAGTTGCTCTATGACACCTAAACGGAAGTCTACTCCATCCTAAAACCCTCTTCGTTCAGGGGCATCTTTTTCTTCTCCCTCTGCTGATTCTACCCCCTCCCATGTCAGTATCTATGATGATAAATCCCGTAAGGACTTTTCGGAGAACTTTTCACGACGAGGCATTCATTCGGAATGCCAAGTCATTTTATCAAACTTTTCCGATACTGACATTCCCTCTGTCATCTATAGTAGGGGTTGGGAGTCACTGTGTGGCATCCCGATCACTTGTCCCTCTGTGATCATATAGGAGTTTTACTCCAATATGCACAGATTCGATTATACAGTACCTCATTTTATCACTCGCATTTGAGGTATGCACATTGTAATCACTCCGGATCTTATATTCGAGGTGCTACACGTACCGAGGGTAGAGTTTACTGACTACCCCGGCTGTGAGCGTCTTAGGACTGTATCCAAAGATGAGCTCTCGTCTCGCTTCTGTGAGACACCTTCTTCTTGGGGTGACCGTCAAAACACCCCTTGCTTGGGCTTTGCAAAAGGTCTGAGATTCCTTAACATGGTGATGACATTTGTTCTCCATCTCTTGTCTCATTGTAACTCCATTGCTAAGCCTCGTGCTTGATTTTTGTTAGCCCTTCTTGAGGGACTTACTATTGATTTTCCCTCTCACTTCATTCTCTCCTTGATAGATGTCTATAAGGATACGACGACCCGTGATAAGCTCATTTTTCCTTCGGCTATCACGCGGATTCTCCGCCATTTTTCTGTCTCTTATCCAGAGTCTACACACTTTTCTGCTATGTGTGCCATAGATGCTGCTACCATTAGACAGACCAAGGCTTAGCTTCTACCGAATTGGCCATGGACAGAGACGGCGACTCCTCCGGCTTCTTCCGCTCCATCCACGTCTGCTCATTCTTCATCGGCAGGTGGTGTGACCCTCGAGGCGGTCATGGCACAGCTTCAGCGCATAGATGCTCACCTTGACACACTCAGTGATGAGTTGTGTCAGGTGAACACTCGTGTCGGCCGTATTCCCCGACAGCAGGCTCGCCTTGGTGGCTTCGTGGCGTCTCCCTATCCTTTTTCAAAGGCATCTGAGGACGAGGATGATGATTGTGACTCCGACGACAATGATGATGATAAGGATGAGGATGCTAGCTCTTCCGATGATGACAAGATGACTGCTTGAGTTACTTGCCCTTTGTCATTCATGGCAAAAATGGGGAGTAGTCATATATTTAGGGGGAGAGTTAGCATAGGACATTTTTGTGATAGGGGGAGTGTTTATATTTTGAAGGATGTAGTAAGGTTATTATGTATTTTCTTTTCTTTCTTTTACTTTTACCTCATGTATACCGGTCTTGTGACCATTTGACATACATTGTACTTATCTTTTAATATATATATATAAATATATATATATATATATGTTGATGTATGTTTATTCACCTATCTCTTCATGTGTTGTTTCTTTTCTTTCTTTATGCACATGCTTCTTATCAATTGTATGCAATCTTATATAAGTTTTGTTTAAAGTGTTTCAGAAATACAGGTTGTCAAAGTCTTTCTTGCCATGAACTCTCTTCTTGCAAAGTTTTTCAAGAGTTTATATTAGGATAGATTTTATTGTATTCAACAAGTGAATATGAGTTGAGTGATTTATGACTTCTTTCATATGTTCATTTGTTTGTTATGGTTTTTTCACGGATTGCCAAAGGGAGAGATTGTTAGGACATATGTGAATCATGTTAGGAACATATGTCAATATAGAATTGCCTAATCCTTTGAAAAAATGCACTTTACTTGTAATTGGGTAGATCTAAGATGTGTTTAATGCTTTAAGAAACAAGAGTTCAAGTCCAAGTGTTAAAGTCATGCAAGTCTGTCCAAGAAACAAGTGAAGAAGTGCTGGATTTTTTAGCTCGACAGATAGCATCTATCGAGGTTTAAAAGGCAGTTTAGCCCGATGCTCGACAGCTGCTCGATAGATACCTTATCTATCGAGATTTATGAAAATCAGACTTTCAGTTCTGATTTCACTCCAATCTATGTATAGATGTTTGGGCTTTCTTTTCTCACAACCCTAAAGGTTTTTCACAAGCATATTGTGACCGGAGACAATTTGCCCTAATTCATCTTTCTCTTTAAAAAGCTATTGTGTTTGTGCGCCATAGAGTTTTGTAACCAAGGAGCTTCATGATCTTCATCATGTTGATGAACTGAAGAACTTTGTAGCTAACATCCTTCTCAAGTTAGTGGTTAGTCACGTACTTGGATCCGTGCATCGATTGGTTAGTCACATACTGGGTGCCGTGCATTAAAAGGAGAGATTGTCACTACAAAACAAGTCCAATTGGGTATTGGGGTAAGGGTTCAACTGTAGGTTGGTATAAGGTACTGAGATTTCTTTACTTGTAACCACTTGTTGTGATAATAGTGGATTCTCAAGAGGGGTGACCTTAAATTCACCCGGTGGGGTTTTTGCCATGTAGATTTTTCCCATTTGTAAACAAATCACCGTGTCAATTTTATTTTCCACTGCATATAAACTTAGTTGATGATTTGTTTGTGCTACCACACTTATTGCATGTTAATCGGATTAATTAATTAACTTGGCTAATTAATTGGTTAATTCATCACAAGGGGTCAATACATTCTTGGCCTATCAGATTTTTTGCTTTGTGTTGTGGGATTAATGGCAGATAAAGCATAATTGGTGTAGTTTTGCTAAAGGACTTTAAGGTTGAACTATATATTATATATATATATATTTATATATAATTTGCATGCATATTTTGGAGGTGGATTTTTGTGTCTTAGATCCTAACTTGATATTGCTAAGATCTTAAAAGCATATCATTTAGTTTGAATATTTATATATGTATATATGTGCATGTTTGAGCAAGTCTTAGTGCTAGAGCTAAAGAAAGTGTATGTAGGAATCTCCATCTTCAATCAAAGGGGAAAGTGTATGGTTCAAATGGAAGCACCAAAACCCTAGGGGAGAATCCCAAGAGAAATTTCCTCAACAAGTTGCAATGTACTACACACGATAATTAAGATGTGAGAAAGTTTCAAGTTATCTACTTAGATAAAGATTCAAATATGTGATTCTCTTTTGAAAATCATTTTATTTTTTCTAATTATTTGTTTTGTGTTTTTTTACAAGGCGAAGATGTACCATCAACTTATGTTCAAAATGAAATACTCTTTTTAATTATTTGTTCATGAGAGTAAATTACAAACACAGATGTTCTAACTTTGTATTAGTTTGAACTACATTACATGTTTGAGTGTTTCAGCTATATAATATTTCTTACTTGCAATTTATGGACGCTATTATACCATGAAAAAAAAAATTATGGACACTAAATCATTCTATAAGCTTGAACTCACATGTTCATAGCAAAACTACTCAAATAAGAGATAATTTATAAATCCGTGCATCGCACGGATTAGCGACTAGTTCTTTATACAATGGAAACTCCATGGTTCAACTTATGGGATCCCGGAGGATTTAGAAAGAGTAAAGCTATAATCATCATTGGATATAATTGAAAATAAGTCCAAAAAGAATGCAAATGGATATAGAATGAAGCCCACTCATTAAATGGGTTGTCATGTGCACTATGAATGCCTATGAACCAAGGTTGGGCCTAAGCACAGCCTTCTGAAAATGATGGTTGACGTTACCAACAGTGCCTATAATTGGGTCTTGCTGAAACGCCAAACCCCATGTCCCTGGGTGTGCGACCATGAACCACTACCACCAGGACCACATCTACATGTTGGACTAGCATCACCACCAGTTAGATTTAGATGTACTATAGAGGGCACATCAAGATTCAAGACATGGGGACTGAAAATAAATGATCTGGTATGGTACATGATAATGTCAGAATGCAACATTTTGCATAGATACCTATCATTGCTATGATTTGAATTTTATTGTTAATACTCCTGGACCATCCTACAGATGCTATAGAAACATCACCCCCCCCCCCAAATAATGTTGAGCAACAGAACAGAAAAGCCTTCCAGTCCATTTAAGGGTTAGCTTACATACATGTTTTTAAAACTTTAATTCTTCTAGGTACATTGTACTTTTACCAACTGTCGGCAAATAAGTTAATAAATTTTTGGCAAACGAGTTAATCCAATGCACAGACTAAAATGTAAAATTCTTTGACGTTATTTTTGGAGTGTTTCCAAAATTAATTTTTTTTAAATGTTACCATTCAGATGGCTGTTTAGTTCAGGGTAGCTAAAACAAAACACACTACATCTCACAACTAACAATCAGCAGAGTTCTCATGCCATTCCAAAGTTTCTACTAACACTGACAGTGATCTAAATTAAAGTAGGAGATATACAAGTCGGCAACCATCAACAGAGCAAGGTCAAGGTCACCTTCCAAAACATCTCATTACTGAAGAGGTAAAGATATAAAACACCAGAACCACTAAAATGCAAACAATGAATGATGAATACAAAACCAAACACTATTCGACCCAGACCAATATAATACAATATAAGTAATGAAATTTGGAACTTTATCTCTTAAAAAAAGAAGTTCCTCCCTCTTTGATCAAACACAAATGGTCAAACCCTAACTCCCAAACTGTTTTAGCCGTCCTAACCAAATGGTCAAACAAAGATTGGGGGTGTGTATCTTCTGATTCGAAATTGAAGATGCAGATCACCAATTGAAGAACTCGATATCATCAACGTCGAGATCAGCCTTGAATTAACTCGGATAAATATGGGCGCTTCGCCGTTTCGCTTGGATTTTCGATGACTGGGAGTGCTGCGATGTCATCGGAAAAAAGAGCACGAGAGAGGGAGACTAAGACTGAGAATGAGCGCGATAGCGAGAGTGAGAGCGAGATTAAGAGTGAGACTGAGACTGAGACTAAGAGCGAGAGGGAGAGTGAGACTGAGATTGAGAGGGAGAGTGAGAGCGAGATTGAGATTGAGATTGAGATTGAGTCTAAGAGTGAGATTGAGAGCAAGAGGGAGAGTGAGAGTGAGAGCGAGATTGAGATTGAGTTTGAGAGTGAGACTAGAGCGAGAGTGAGTGTGAGACTGAGAGTTAAAGTGACATTGAGAGTGTTATAACCTCAAGTATGTAGTTACACAGTACTTGAGTTTAGAACAATTGAGTACTGTGTAGTTAAAACTCGAGTCATAAAACTCGAGTACTATCAAGTCAAAAACTCGAGGTCCTCAAGCTTGAGTTCAAGGCGGCATTTTTTAATTATTGAAATTCTAGCTTAGCCATACCACGGTGACAAACTGAAGTGGAATTCAAGTTCAAGGAACTTGAGTACTATTAGAAACTTGAGTTCCTTCAACTCAAGTACCCAAAAAGTGGTACATTCCTACATATTTCTGAAATAGTGAAAGATTGATATATATTTTGGAAAACAGTGGTATTTGGCCATTTTGGCCTGCACTTTTCTATAACTTATTGTTTGATGAATACAAAAAATTCTATAATTTACTGCTTGATGACATAATACAAAATTTTCTATAATTTACTATTTGATGATAGTATACAAAAATGTGTAGTTGGAATTATTACCATATTCTTCAGGTACTTTTTTTAATGGAAATATTTGCTAAAGAGAAAATCTACTAAATAGCAAGTTTGACAAACTCAAGTTCTAAATAAAAAGAAAAATACTACATAATTAAATAAGTTTGACCGTTTCTCAAATAACAAAAAAGTTTGACCTGGTGTTTTTTTTATATATAAATATTTCCTAAAAGTGTGCTATTTGACAAAAAATGCCTGATTCTTTTAGGTGGCATGTGGTATGGGATAATGTTTTAGAATTCTTAGAAATGTTGAAAGATTCTCATGTTTGATTGCAAATCATATCAAGGAATTAGATGTCAAGGGTATGTGAATTCCCCCTCAACACCCTTTTTGCAGGAATGTTTAAAGGAAATTGTATTTTTTATAAATTGACAACTTTAACCCTTTTTCCTTATCATTTAAGAAATGGAGATAAAGTATAAAATAAATCATCAATATCTCTTCCCTTCTCTTTATCTCTTCCCGCCAAAACAACATAAACAGGATAGACAGCTTTGTTGATATATTCATTAACAAAGTTCTATTCAAGTTTCACGTGTGAAAAAAAAAAAAAAAAGGTTAGAAAGGGACCCTTCATTGTTGCCAAGTATTCACTTTCACTGTTGTGTGTGTGTTGCTCAACAAATTATTAATGGATCTATTTTCATGAAAATCTGTTAATGTATCTATTCGTATCTCAGATCTTGGTTTTGGTTAGTTGCTAGAAATATGGATCTACATTGGTGGCTTCATTTGCTAGAAACCCATTTTTCAACCAAAACTCACAAGAAACACCAATATCTCGATTGATAATGACAAAAAAATATGGAGCAGGTAGTGCCAGTGGTTTTGAAATCATTCCAAGATCCCCCAACTCCGGTGCGATAGCCAATTGTAGAGAATGTGTGTAACAATTTGTCTATTACCAAACTTCTTGTCCTTCTTCAGGTATATGAATATTATAATCATCCTCGTCCTCAACATTGAAGACCTTGATATAGTGCGCATTTTTCTATAATGTAAATGACAAGGACTAAATATTTAGTTTACTCAAACTCAAAAAAATTAAATAAAAGTAGCAATGTGCTACAGCGAATTGCTATTGTAGCACAATGTCAAACTTTTTTAAATTTAGCACAAGGAATGTAGAAGCTTTTATTTTTATTTTTTATGTTTGAGTTGGTAAAATAGCTTTTTCAACAAAGCAACTTCGAATAGGGGCTACAAAATTTGAGAAACAAGTTATGAAAATTGAGTATTGAGTGATGAAAATATACAAACCAAACATGGTCTAGAAACTCCGATATGAATGCTCTTACTTTTTAGAGGTTTTTTTTTTTTTTTTTTTTTTTTTTAGAAACAAACTAACTACTAAACACACACTTAATTACATTCTCTCACCAAACTCATGAGGAGTATAATTTAATGTTTTTACTTTTACTTTTTTTAGATGTAGCATCAATTAAAAGATGAGCGTGGGATACTCACACTGCCCATTAGACATGGCAAAACGGGCAAGTCGGGTTGGGTCAATCGGGTTGCGGGTCAAAAATGGTCATTTTAAGCAGGTTAAAAACGGGGTTGCGGGTTGGGTCGAGTTGACCTGTATTTTTCATATGAATTTTTTTTTATAAAGAAAACAACATTTATTTGCCATTTGGAAAGTCATGCAACAATACTTGATGCAAAATGCATTAATTTGAATTCGCCACTTATATCATAAATGAACTACACTTATTAATACTTATTCAATAATTTTAAAATTATATTTTTTTTAAGAAAAGAAAGAAGAATAGGAACGAAAAAAAAAATACAATTTCTTTTCTTCTTTTCTTTTTCAAAATTGAAAACGACGGATTATTGATATTTCTACGAGCAGTATTTTATTAAAGACTCAAAGTTATTACTCAGCAAATAATTATTTCTTAATTATTAATTAAATAAAGGATAAGATCAATTCAGACGTCGTTTTTTTAGTTATTATAGAACATACAGAATTTAAGTGGTCGAATTCGGGGCCGTTTACTCGATTTTGAACCCATTTATCTTATAAATCAAAAATACAAAACCTAACATTGCTATTTAAAACAAAATAACACAAAGATAAGTTAAAAAAATACACAAGTTTTATTTCTACACAATATCCACATCCCAAAATATAAAACAAAATCACAAATGACTTATTGGATAATTCATTTGACAAAGAATAAAAACATATAAGAAATTTACAATCTAGAAAATTAATTTTATAATCTATTGTCAATTGTGGTTGGCACTCTATTTCAATTTGAGATATATATATTAAAGTTTGATTGTTTACTTATTTATATGTGGTCTCTTTCATGAATATCATATCATTGTTAAGCAACACACACTCTAGGAAATATCATAATTTACTTTTAAAAGCCGTTTATTTTGGACATAAATTGTTAAAAAATAGGTCTAAGCATTCATAATTTATATTAATTTGATACTTTGGCTTCACTATTTTCACACTTATGAATGTTTCTCACACATGTCTACAATTTTAAATCTATATTTTTAACTGTATTATAACCAGATTATCTTGGCATGTATTTTGCTATTTGATATCTAAAAATCTTTACTCATTACAGAATGCTCAATCATTCATCTTTCAATTAATTTGCATACGGTTATGTAAATGTCTTAATTGTTTCATTAAAGCTCACAAAAAACAATTAAACCAATATTGTCTTAATTTCATTATTTTTTTTTTTACCAAAAAAAAAAGTTTTAAAAAATGGCTCGGATTCGGGTTGGGTCGCGGGTCGGGTCGGGTTGACCCGCAAAAAAACACGGGTCGGGTCACAGATCAATCCGTTTTTTCTTCAGGTAAAAAAAAAATCGAGTTCGGGTTAGGTATTTTCTAGATTGGGTCAGAAATTTCTGACCTGTTTGCCATGTCTACTGCCCATGATGCTGAGATAAAATATATGGGAAAGCAGGTTGACATGGTCAAAAACCACTTTCTAAAAAAATTGTCAAAGACCACAAAATACTTTTAACATGAATGATCAGGTTGTTTGATTTGTTTCGGAGTAGGTAGGTCAGTTGTAAGCGGGGATTTAAAATACAAGGGGTGGTTAAGCATTAATTTTCACTCATCTTTTAGGATTAGTGAATTAACAATTTATACATTGTCAAATTCCCAAAAAAAATTTCTTAATTATAAAATTGACTTTCTCAATATCAAGATGAAGAGAATATTTAGGTGGCGTTTGGTATAGGAAAATTCACATTACCCCAGGCATTCAAGTTCTTGGGAATTCGATATCTGGCAATCTGGATGTCTGAGAATATGATTATTTCTATGTTTGGCTTGATTTGGAATCAATAAAAATCTTAAGAAAATGAGATACTTATAATTGGTTTATTTCTAAGAATATTATAAGAATTATTTATTTTTTCCAAAATACCATTTGATTTGTATATACAACGCCTAGTGCTCGTTTTTCTTATAATCTTCTTCCAAATTAATTATGAGAAACAAAATACAAACTATTATAGAAAATTCAATGACACTATAATATAAATTTTTTTAAATGACATGTATAATTCAAAAATAATTATTTATATTGTTAGTTTATAATAATAGTTTTTTTAATTTTTTTTTTAATTTCTATTGATTAAAGGGTAGATAGAATGGGTAAAATTAACAGCTTATACAAAATGTAAATTTATCCAAGCATGAGAATGTGAATACTCACATGTTTTTAAAGGGAATCCACATTCCCACAAAAAGTTGCATTAAGCAGGAATCCAAATATCCCTATCAACTTATTCTTTTATGTGATTTGCAATCAAACATAAAAATATATTAATATTTCCAAAAATCCTAAAATATTAACCTATACCAAATGCCGCCTAGGGTTGAGGCACAGGTCCCCTTGATTTTGCCTTTATTAGACAGAAGTCGTATAAAACATTACTAATATCCCGATTGATAACGTCGTGTATCCCAGCTGATTGTCTAGTGGATCGATTACCGCTTGGAGGGTGGCGGAGAGGTTTTACGCCGAGTATTTCAGTTTCCTCTTCGAAAACACATCGGCGTGTTATCTTGTGTTTGCATTCTTCTTCCTTACTCTTTTACCTTTCATTTTACTGCTGTGTTATAATGATTATGGGTTAGAGTAACTTATTTGTTTGTACGCTCGCATTTACTCTTTTCTGCACTTTGTATAAGTTAGAGTAAAATCAATCGAGCCGTAATCTTTAATTTGAGGGGTCTAAACAACTCTTGTGTTTTAACACATTTTCGAGCTTTCAGAAAATTTTGCTAAATAGCAAATTTGCCAAATAGCAAGTTTGATAAACTCAAATTCCAAAATATATATATACTAAAGTATGACCGTTTCATAAAAAAAAAAAAAAAAAAAAAAAAGTTTGACCCAGTATTTTTTTTTTCTAAATATTTCCTAAAATTATGCTATTTGGCAAAAAATGACTGATTCTTTTATGTGACATTTTGTGTGGGGTAATGTTTTAAGATTCTTAGGAATGTTGAAAGATCCTCATGTTCGATTGCAAATCATATCAGGGAATTAGATGTTAGGGGTATGTGAATTCCCCCTTAACACCCATTTTGTAGGAATGTGGATTCCCTTTAAAACAAGTAGGTATCCAGATTCCCAAGTTTAAAGAAAATTTTATTTTTTATAAATTGAATATTTTAACCCTTTTTCCTTATCATATAAGCAATGGAGATAAAACATAAATCAAATCATCAATATCTCTTTCTTTGTCATTATCTCTTCCCGTCAAAACAACATAAGTAGGATAGACAGCTTAGTAGATATATTCATTAACAAAGTTCTATTCAGGTTTCCTGTGTGAAAAAAAAAAAAAAAAAAAAAAAAAAAAAAAAAAAAAAAAAATTGAAGGGACCCTCCACTGTTGTCAAGTATTTATTTTCACTATTGTGTGTTTGTTTCTCAACAAATTATTAATGGGTCTATTTTCATGGAAAATTGTTAATATATCTATTCATATCTTAGATCCTGGTTTTGTTTAGTTGCTAGAAATATGGATCTGGATTGGTTGCTTGATTTGCTAGAAACCCATTTTTTAGCCAAAACTCACAAGTAGCACCAATATCCCAATTGATAATGATAAAAAAAAATAAATAAATAAAAAATAAATAAATCTGGAGCAGGTAGTGTTAATGGTTTTGAAACCATTCCAAAATCCCCCACCTTCGATGCAATGGCCAACTGTAGAGAATGTGCGCAACAATTTTTCTGTATGCCAAACTTCTTGTGCTTCTCCAAGTATATAAATATTATAACCCTCCTCATCCTCAACGTTCAGAACCGAGCTTGTGCACACTTTTCTATAATTTACTGTTTGATAAAAACAAAAATTTGGATTAGCATCCAATGCAATTCACCCTATCCCAGTAACAAAATTTTTTACTTTTCATCTTTTTAACTTTCACTTTTTACTTGTTATAACTTTTTTCTTAACCTTTTTTAATCAATGGTTGAGATTGAAAGTTGATTTATGCAATTCTCAATCTCAACCATTCATAAGAATTGAATCAAGTCCAATACCCTAGGTATTGCACCTAATCTCAATCCCAAAATTTTCTATAATTTTCTGTTTGATGACATAATACAAAAATTTCTATAATTTACTATTTCATGATAATATATTGTTAGGTTCTAATGCTTTAGGAACTAATGTATTAGAATTTCACTTTGTATTTGTTGACAAACCATGATCAAAACATAGAGTCTAGGTTTAGGCTTGCTCAAAGTATGGTTTGATGTAAAGTTGGAATCAAGTAATTGTAAGAATTACTATTCAAAATCTGCAAGGCTCGATCAATCGAAACACGTGCATCAGTAATTTTCTACAGAATAATTAAACCAGCCCAAGCCCATATGACGTGTAGGGTTAAGTGTTTCACTCCAAGTATAACCCTAGCTACGTTTTAGAAGTCTTTGTTAAGATGTGTATTGAATCCTTTATGAGATTTGAGAGATGTTTACCTTTATACACACACATATATTTATCAAGATCAAGATTCATGTCAAGAACTTGATGACTGCTTCAGTTGCTGCATAAAAAACTTTAAAGAAGATCTGAAACCTTTGAGTGGGGTCTCAAAGTCACAAGTAGGAGAACTTGTGGTTGCTGCAGATCAAGGAAAGAAGTAGTCCATGGACTTGGAGTTGTCACGTGGTCGTGGTAGTAAGTTTTCTACATGAGGTAGCAATAGGATGTTAGTGGTCTAAGTCTTATTATACAAACTTCAATTCTTTCATAGTGGATCTATTTTTACCTTGAGGACAGCTAGGTTAAATCCTCTCCAGGTTTTTTACCGGTTAGGTTTTCCTAGGTCATCAGATCTGTGTGTTCTTTATTTTTCCGCATTATATCTGTTTTACACATATTGGTTTAACCTAGATCTAATTAACAAACTTGTTAATCAACTTGGCTTAATATTAGGTTAAACATAGTGTGTTAAGGGGTCTAAAAACTAACATATACAAAAATGTGTAGTTGGAATTCTTACCATATTCTTCTAGTACTTTTTTTTGGAAAAAATTGCTAAATAGCAAATTTGCCAAATAGCAAGTTTGACAAACGTGAGTTCCAAAAAAAACAAATTCTATGTAACTAAATAAGTTTGACCGTTTCTCAAAAAAAAAAAAAAAAAAGTTTGACCCGGTAATTTTTAAAAAAATATTTCCTAAAATTATGCTATTTGGCAAAAAATGCCTAGTTCTTTTATGTGTCATTTGGTATGGGGTAATATTTTAGGATTCTTAGGAATGTTGTAAGATTTTCATGTTTGATTGCAAATCATATTAGGGAATTAGATATCAGGGGTATGTGGATTCCCCACAACGCCCTTTTTGCAGGAATGCGAATTCCCTTTAAAACAAGTAGGTATCTAGATTCCCAAGTTTAAAAGAAATTGTATTTTTTATAAATTGACAATTTTAACCCTTTTTTCTTATCATTTGAGAAATGGAGATAAAAAATAAAACAATTTATCAATATCTCTTCCATTGCCTATATCTCTTCCCGCCAAAGCAACATAAACAGGATAGACAACTTTGTTGATATATTCATTAACAAAGTTCTATTCATATTTCACATTTGAAAAAAAAAAAAAAAAAAAAAAGGTTTGAAGGGGACCCTTCATTGTTGCCAAGTATTCAATTTCACGGTTGTGTGTTTGTTGCTCAACAAATTATTAATGGGTCTATTTTCATGTAAATTTGTTAATGTATCTATTCATATCTCAGATCCTGGTTTTGTTTAGTTGATGGAAATATGGATCTGGATTGGTGGCTTCATTTTCTAGAAACCCATTTTTCAGCCAAAACTCACAAGAAGGAACAATATCCCAATTGATAATGATAACAAAATTTGGAGCAAGTAGTGTCAATGGTTTTGAAATCATTCCACGATCCCCCACCTTTGATGCAATGGTCAATTATAGAGAATGTGCGCAACAATTTGTCTGCACGCCAAACTTCTTGTCCTTCTCCAGGTATATAAATATTATAACCCTCCTTTTCCTCAACATTGAGAACCAAGCTTATGCGCACTTTTCTATAATTTACTGTTTTATAAATACAAAAATTTGGATTAGGATCCAGTGCAATTCACCCTATCCCACTTACAAAAATTTTTTACTTTTCACTTTTTATTTATTATAACTTTTTTCTTAACCTTTTTTAATCAATGGTTGAGATTGAAAGTTGCTTTTTGGAATTCTCATTTTTAACCATTCATAAGAATTGCATCAAGTCCAATACCCTATGTGAGAGACCACAAAAAGGTGCCTCTCAAAAAAAGAGAATTTTGAGTGCTTTTAAGGGCACCTCTCTTTTTGGGTAAGTGATGTGGAGTCGCCAATTATTTTTTATACAAAAAAAATAAGAAAAAACTAAATACAAAATACATGACTAAATTGTTCCATTCTTATTGATTGAATAAAAAAGAATACATATTTGAAAAATTGAAAATTATTTGGCTTTGGGTCCTAGTTACAAACAACCAAAAATACATGGCTTTTTGTCCTAGTTACAAACTACCCAAAATAAAAAGAAAGATAGAGCCTAGATCTATCTATCCAAAGACACTAAATATGAAGGCTAGGTTACGGAGTGGGAAGGTGTTAAGCACCCATTCTTCTCAGACAGAGTCTGGTCTTTTAGACTCTTATGACCAATGTACCCCTTTATGCATGCTAAAAATGATATGTTGCACACAAACTAAATCACACAAGTTTATTTATGAATGCATCCTCTTCTTTGTTAAAAATTCAAATCTGTTTTAGTGAGTAAAAAAAAATTGATTTGGGTTTAGAAAAAAAAATCAGATCTGTTTTTAAGAACTAAAAAAATTGGTTTATGTGTAAAAAAATTCATATTTGGGTTTATTAAATAAAACAAAATCTTTTGATTTGAAAAAATATCAGATATGTTTTTTGAGAACTTAGAAAAAATGATTTTGATTTATAAAAAATCAGATCTGTTTTGTAATGAGAAAATTTATTTTTGTAGAGACTTAAAAAAAATCATATCCATTTTTATATGTGCAAAAGAAAATAAAAATAAATAAAATAAAATAAGAAAAAGATTTTTTGAGAAGAGGAATTTATCCATAAAATAAATTTATGCTACATGCACAAAACAAAACAAACACAACCATTCATGATTTTTTTTTTTTTTTCAAAATTTTCTATGTTAAAAAAATCAAATCTACATCTAAAGAAAACATAGATCAGTTTTTTAAATAAGAAAAATTTAGATTTGTATCTAAGGAAGATACAAATCAGTTTTTGATTTGAGAAAAATTCAAATCTGAATCTAAGGAAGATGCAAATAAGTTTTTGATTTGAGAAATTCAGATCTGCATCTAATGAAGATGCAAATCAATTTTAGATTTGAGAAAAAAATGTGATGACATGCAGATTTTTGAAATTAAGTAATAGATCATGACAATAGTAAAAAGAATCAAGAACATACTTCAACAAAATAAATTAACAATTCATGATATGAATATTTAAAACAACTGAAAGAAATATATAAACATGCATCATCACAACAAGAGAAACATAAGAAAAAGGGTTAATAAGAAACAACCTCTTACATGGAGCACTCTTTTTCTTGAGGGGATATTTTAGAGTTCAAATAAATATATGCAATTATCTTTGAAACCTAAAAACCCTAGCTTAAGAGAGAATATCTAAAAAGGGGAGTCAAAAATATGAGAAATTTGAGAGTGTGAAAAGGTGTCTCTCCAAGAGCGTAAAAGAATGTGCTAAATTTTGAGATCCAGTCTCTATTTATAGAGACTAGGAGACTCGGAAAAATAGCCCAGATGATTAGAATACAAATCGGAACGCGTCCTTTTGTGAAAAAGTAAAAAATGATGTGTTTTATCGTCACCCAAAGAGCGTTGGGCCAAAGCCCTTACAGGTGCCATTCAGCACTTCGAAAGTGCCGATCGGCACTCCAAAAGTGCCGAATGGCACTCTTGGATGCCAATCACACTTTCGTGTTCGAGTGCATTTTGGACTCCCTTTTTAGGTTTTCTTGAGTCGGGACTTGCACTTAGACGTGTTTTCAATATGTATTCTAAGATTTTTAACCCTTTTTTGGATAATTCAGGTCTTTTCAGCAACAATTATCTTGTAGATAAATACTCTAAAATAAATCTTGATAAAGTCTAAATTATCCACAATATTATTGTTATCCAACTATCCTCTTTATTCCCATGCAAGCAATCCTATTTTGGATCCTAATTATCAACCAATCACAAAATTATTTAATTAATTTTAATTGTTTAATCAATCAGAATTAATTTAAATTAATCATGCATGGTCGACTCTACTTAGACACAATGTATGCTGACCGTGCAAACTTGATCATGTGATATCTTTCGATCCAACGGTCCGATTCGGAAACCGGGCATACCATCGCGACTGTTAGAATCTCAAGATTATTTTTATGATATGCAATGAACAAATTAATGCATTTAATGCAATCATGGTTTTTGGGGTACATGAATGATCATTCCAGTCATCTTCCTTGATTAAATCATGGGTGTAAAATCGAGTGTTTACAGAATGCCCCTCATTGATAGAGCTTGGAAAGCGAATGTCAATGTAAAACAAAGACACTGATTTTAGCGGCCATGATTTAATTGAGGTTGAATTTTCAAAGATTACCTAGCCCTTAAACCTAAAACTTTGGAACATATAACTAGTGCCTTACCTTTTGACAAAAATGAAAATTGTGAATACTTGACCTACTTGATAGCTGATGACTTTTGAAATGATTCTTGACAATTGATGTGACCAAGAGGCTTTTCAATCCTGATCTTGAATGTTGAACTGACCAAGAGACTTTTCAATCCTGATCTTGAATGTTGAAGCGACCAAAGGGCTTTTCAACCTCGATCTTGAAGAAAGGGAACCAATGGGCTTTTCAACCTCGGAACTGGAACTTTGACGACCAAGGGGCTTTTCAACCTCGATCTTGAAGAAAGGGAACCAAGGGGCTTTTCAACCTCAAAACTGGAACTGTGGCGACCAAGGGGCTTTTCAACCTCGATCTTGAAGAAAGGGAACCAAGGGGCATTTCAACCTCGAAATTGGAACTATGACAGCTTTTCAACCCCAATCTTGAAGAAAGGGAACCAAGGGGCTTTTCAACCTCGGAACTGGAACTGTGACAACCAAGGGGTTTTTTAACCTCGATCTTGAAGAAAGGGAACCAAGGGGCTTTTCAACCTCGGAACTGGAATTGTGGCGACCAAGGGGCTTTTCATCCTCGATCTTGATGAAATGGAACCAAGGGGCTTTTCAACCTCTATCTTGAAGAAAAGGAACCAAGGGGCTTTTCAACCTCGAAACTGGAACTGTGGCAACCAAGAGGCTTTTCAACCTCGATCTTGATTGCTGAAATGTCGATTAAAGGGCTTTTCAACTTTGATCTGAACTGCTGAAATGTCGATCAAAGGGCTTTTCAACTTTGATCTGAGTTGTTGCCTGCAAAAAGTCAAAATTTGGGATTAGACTTTAAATGCTGAGTGCTTTATGGTCTCACTGTTTTTTGAGATGTGTGATTTCTATTTGTTTGATAAAAAATTTTTATCAAGAAAACTTTGATTGATTTTTGGTAGTTCTTTGAAAAAGATTTTATTTTTGAAACTCGACGCTTGGAATTGGAAATTGGAAATTTTGAATTTGAAATTTTGGAAATTGAAACTTTGGAATTTTGAGACTTGAGATTTTGGATTGAAATTTGGAACATGAAATTTGAAATTTTGAAATCTTTGCAACTTGAAATTTTGAAACTTGAAATTTGGAACTTGAAATTTGAAATTTGAAACTTGAAATTTTGAAACTTGGGATTTGAAATTTAAGATTTGGAATTTGAGATTTGGAACTAGAAATTTTGAAAATTTGTAACTTGAAATTTTGAAACATAGGATTTTGAAAACTTGCAACTTGAAGTTTTGAAAGTGGAGACTTTAAAATTTGAGATTGAATTCAAATTTGGAATTTGGGAATGAAAATTTGGGATTTAGGATTTGAAAAAAATTTTGGAATTTGAATCTTCTATCCTTAATCCGCTCCAAGAAATTTTTTTTTTTCCTACCTTTTTTTTTTTTTTTTTTGAATTGATATGACCCTTCTCTTTTCATGAAATTTTTTAGAAAAAGAAAAGAAAATAAAATAAAAAGAAGAAAAAAGAAAAAGAACATGATTTTTTTTTTTTGGAAGTTGACTGAGTCAACTCAGTCAATAGTTTGACTGAGTTGACTTAGCAACTTACTAAGTTTTAAGTGTGGGGGCCAAACCACTTTCCTTTGTCTCTCTTTTTCTTTGCTTTCTCTTCCTCCTTCATCTTTTCCTCCACCATTAATACTATTCACCCTCATTTTCACCTTGACTTTTCTTCTTCACCTCACCATTTCTTCTCCAAAATAAAATTTTTATAAGCTTCTCAACCTTCCTTCATTCATCTCCTTCAATATTTTTTAGATCCTTGTGTTCTTGAGCACTTTTACAGCACACCCATTTTTGGTGAAACCCATTTTCAAACCCATCTTTTCTTTGCACCAACATGTCTTCTTCTTCCAATGGACCCTCTTTTCTTACTTTTCATGGCAAGAAATATGATCCAACATTTGATTGGAATGATGAGGAGGGGCTCCTTCAAGACCCCAAAACCCATGCTCCATATTCTCACATGGACATCAAGGTGAGTTTTTCTTTGATTTCTTTGTTTGGAAAAATATTGTTTCATGCTTCATTGAAAGTTTGATGGTGGGACATTGTCATTTTATTGTGTGATCTTGTTGGAATTTGGGACATTGCATGGTTGATCATGTTGTAATCTTGGCTTTGGAGCATCTTTGAAGTGTTGTATTTTTGGTCATGGTGTAATTTGGACAATGTTGACTGCTTATGGAACTTTGTCAATGTTGGAAATTTGTGATGTTGTTGGATGAATTTTGGCTTGGATTTTGGGGTATGTTATTGTGAAAAAATTGTGTTATAAGCTTAGATGAATTTATTCATGATGTATGTGGGAAACTTTGTTGGGATGTGTAAATTTATTTCATGGACATGTCAAAATTTTGTGGGTATGAGTATGGATAAATTTTGGCTATAGAAAAAATTTTGTGGATATGGAAGAAATTTTTATGGGCATGAAATTTTTGTTATGGAAAAATTTTGTTGGGTATGTGATGTTAGATCATGGAAAATTTTGTGGTTATGATTTTGGATATGTGGGAATTTATTTGTTGTGCATGGACATGTAGGATTTTTTTTTTTTTTTTTTTTTTTATGGCTATTTTGGTCATGTAGGAATTTTCGATTGTGTATGGTTATGGGAAAAAGTTATTAGTTGTGTATGGACATGTGGAAATTTTTTATTAGGTAAAATTTTAGAGGGGCGTTGATTGATTTTTTTGTGGGACATTGATTTTTTTTTTTGGGCGCATGATTTTTGGTCATGGGAAACTTTTTTATTGGCATGTGATTTTGTACATGGAATGAGATTTTTGTTGGCATGGAGATTTTTGTCATGGAATGATGGGCTAAATTTTTGTGTTACAGAGCCTCAAGAGTTGAGGTAGTCTCCAAATGTTGAAGAACATATAGGAAGCATTGTCTCCTGACATCAGAAATATCATCGATGATGCGGGCTTTGGTACTTTCTTTGAAACTTTATTAAATCATGATACTCATGAATACAAGGACCTCCAATTACTCCTTGCCTTGTCGGAACCCTTTTGGGACACCACATGTACTTTCCATTTTCCAGGCATTGGTGAGGTAATGTTGACACCTTACAACTTTTTCGTCATCACCAGCTTGAGGTTGGGCGGTGACAAAATCCATGTCAATGACTCCCTTACTTCAAATGAGATCAAGAAACTTCTAGGCGTAGTGCCTTCCAAAATGAGGAGTACAAATGTTCCTTTGTCATGGCTATGTGAGAACATTAGGAAATGTGATACTGTGGCAAAGGGTATCCGCATGTTCATGCTTCTTTTCATTGGAACTTTCTTGTGCCCATATTTAGGCAATATAGTGAATCTGCGTTATTTATGGAGCTTGAGAAACATTGAGCAAATCAAAAATTATGATTGGGGTGATATGGCCTATGCTACCCTTTTGCATTTCATGACTCAACTTTCTAGGCGTAGCCTTTCAAGCTTGGGTGAGGCTCCATTTGTATGGCAGGTAAGGTTTGGAATTTTTGGCTATGTGTGGGTTTTGGAAAGTTATTTTGGCTATATATGGTAATCGTGTTGTGAATTTTTCTGGTTTGGATGTATGAATACTTTGGAGTTGGTCTTGAAATTCGGGAGGAAGTTAATGGCATTTTTCCTAGATTTCTCTGTTGGTTGCCCAAACGCCGTTTGTCAACGCCCTCCAGACGTTCTTTGGAAATTTGGCGCTTGGTAATAGACAATTTGACTGCTAATGATGTGAGTCTTTCCCCCCCTCCCCTTTTTTTGTGCGGGAGCTTTGGTACTTGATTATGGTTCGGTCTCTTTTCTCATCTTGGGTTCTTTTGTGATTTTTCAGATGTCTTTAAATCCTTGGGTTAGATGTGAGGAGTATGTAGTGTGTGAGCGGGCTTTGGAGCTGAATAGCCATCAGATATTGTTTGAATGTGGGCATGGGAGGTATTGGTATCTTGGTGATCGGGTGTTGCCTCAGGTTTAACATGTGTATCCTCCTACAACAATCCCGGTTCCTCCTTATCCTTCCATCTGGTTGGCTGACCTTCTGACTAATGAAAAGATCGCTCGGGCTCATGTTGGCTAAGTTGTTCCAGGAGTAGCAGGGACTTATTCTGAATTTATTTGAACTCATTTGCAAGGTTGCTTGGCTAGCATATTAGTACTTCTCTTCCTTTTTGAAGTCAAATTTTCATCTTGTATATTCATTGTCCATATTTTTGCTTGGTGATAACATTTGTATGTTTATCTTTCAGACTCCATCCTCTGAAGGAGAGGAAGAGGAAGAAATTCCCTCTCCTCACCATGCTAGTAGCTCTTCTAGTTCTTTCATGGAGACTTATCCCCATTTTCTGGCATGGCAATATGAAGTGATGAATCCTGATGGAACATATAGTTCCATGCCTTTGAATAGGCCAAAGCACACACCGAATGTTCCTTTATCCTTATTTTTCTTGGCTCATGGAATGGTTCATGATCTGGTGGATTTGTGCTTCAGGTTGATGTTGATCTTGTGAAGGAAAGTATGCAAATGATTGGAGGTTTGCAACTGTTGGCTCATGCTCAGTCTTCCCAATATGTGATAATAAGGCGAGCTGGGTATGCAATGATGCTTTCTGAGTGTTTTTAGCTTGCACTTTTCTTGATGATGGACCTAACACTTGATTTTGCTGACTTTTCAGGGGAATCGAATGGAAGCTATTGATTCTGCCAGAAGAACTTTGGAGGAAAGGATTAGAAACCTTGAACTTGAGAATTGTTAGTATGATCCTCGATTTTATGCAAGTCAAGAGGGAAATACTAAAGGCAGCTCCTCTAAAGGTGGGTCGAGGAGGTCTTCACGCAAGCGGACTCGGAGTCCCAATTTTGATTTGTATTTGTAATTTTTCATACAAAACAAAAGGGAGTGTTCCTCAAACAATCTTCTATTCATTTCCATGTTTAGCTCTTTGTCCTTAGAATTGCCCTTGATCATGTAGAAACTTTAAATGAGACAAGTTTAGAATCCACCTGATGAGGTCTTGTAGTACCAATTTAAACTTATCTTGATTGGCTCTGATGGAATCTGCACTTACTTGAATGAGGCGGAGCCGAATGCCCCTAGTTTAAAATGAATGCATGATTTTTGGAAATTTTGATGATTTTTTTTTTTTTTTTGGAAAAGATGATGATGGTGGTCTCTCTTTTTTGAAAATGAATGAGGCATGGTCGAATGCCCTTAGTTTGGAACATGAATTCATGGGCTTGGAAAAAATCTTGATTTGATCAATTTTGAAAATGATGATGCAGGCGATGATTTTTTGGAAACAAATGAGTTAGGCGTGTTTGACTGCCCTAGTTTAACCAACAAAAATCTTTTTGAATGTTAAATGGTCTTTAAAAAATTCCTTAAGAATGCAAAATTGCATGAAATTGCATGGTGGGCCAACTCCTTATGTTGTTCCAATGCGTGTTTCGCGTTTTCGTGTTTTTGAAAAATATTTTCTTCGTTTGTGATCATGAAACACTCTCCTACTCAGCTATAAACTCTTTGAAACCTATTTGAAACCTGATTAAGAACTGATGTAGCTCATATAAATGATTTTTCCTGCGACAAATCTTTGCATAAAGGTTAGCAAAACACAATAATCACAAGCAAAAGTCATCTATTTCTAGCAATCAAAATTTTTCTCATTCAACAATTCATGATATCAACAGATGGGTTCATAGCTTTGATTTCAGTACCAAGACCAATTTTACAGCCTACAAACTGGAGGGAATTAAGGCTCTGAGGAATGTCAAAATCAAGTAGGACTTCCTTCGTGCTGCTGTGAAATTCTGGGATCCCGAAGGTCACGTGTTCCAGTTTAAAACTGCTAAACTTTGTCCCACAATTGAAGAATTTTCCGCTATCTTGGGCTATGATCCAAGCAAAAAATCTGAAGCTGTTTCTTGTGATCCCAGGCATAAGGAATCTTTGTCTAATGCTCTCGGTTTTCCTACTTCTATCACTAGTAGTATGGTCGATGGAGATATGGTAAATCTTCGTGCAATTGTTTCTCGGTTGATTAACAAATGCACTTATGGAGTGACCGACAATATGCAGAAAAACTTTGGCTTGGCCCTATGCTTCGTGGGAGAATTTTTGCTTTGCTCTGGAAGGCATGGTTTTACGGATGCTCGAGCCATAAGTGTTGTGAGTCAAATTAAGGATGGTGATAATCCTGTTTCTTTGATATTGGCAGAAACTTTTCTAGTACTGGATGTTGTATTTCATGGTGGAAGTCTCAAAATTTTCTTGGGAGTCCCTTGACTTTGCAAATATGGCTAATGGAACGACTGAATATGATTGCCAGGCCTACAACTGGTAATTATGGTCCTAGCAGTTTTCTTAGCAAGACTGTCATCAAAACTGAGTGCCAAACTAAGAGTGACTGGGTGAAGTTTTTGAACAAGAAATCCAGTGCTTTAATTCGATGGAATTGTTATTGGTGGAGGTGCCCACCCCCTCTACTGCGGTCTCTAAGATCAGATCACATCTTCATTGTTGGGTTGCAGAAGGCAACTTTCTATAAGGCGGATAGACTCTTGAGGCAGTTCCAATATGAGCAAGGGATGCCTAGTGGAAAAAGAAGAAGACATTTCACTCCTGTGCACACAAATCCTACTTCAATAAGGAACATGCTGTTGGGCTTGGAGATGGCTGACCGAGTGGACCAGTCTTTTGTCAAAGTTCACTTTCATAGGATGACTACAGAATACTCTAACTGGTTGGTGGACAAGATTGCTGACAAGGAAGCTAAGATGGTTGCTATGAGAAAGCAGTTTCTCAGAGATAACCAGGAAAGACACGATGATGACAACTATGAATTTAAAAGAAGGGTCAAGGATGACGAAGTACTTAGCATAGAAGAAGTCAATGGTCTACCAAAAGAGAAAAGACTGAAGACAGAATGACCTTCTTATTCTTGGCTTTGAACATGTTTATTTTAAAGTTGATATGAAAACTCTTATGTTTAGGAATTATTAGGACTTGCAGGTTAAGGGTTCTGTTTAAGGTGTAGGTTTTTAGGGTTTGGTTTTTTTTTTTTTAATTTTATGGTTTGGTTTAAGGTTTGGGTTCTTGAGGCTTGGTTTGGTTTTTTTTTTATGATTTGATTTAGAGTTTGGGTTCTTGGATTTTGTGTAATGACAAGGTTTAATGGAATGGTTGAATTTTTGAAAACTTTTGGTTAATGGGCAAATGATGGTTTTGGGGAATTGTGACCAGACCAATGCATGGTTGCCTACATACCTCCTTTGTAGAAGGATCAGGTCATCATGTAGTTCATTGATAATGATTTTTTATTTGCCTTAATTTTTGCATAGGCCGTCCTTTTGGGTTTTCAACCTAGCAGACTCTCTCACTCTCTTTTATTTTCACTCTCCTTTTGCATAGATTGCCCTTTCGGGTTTTCAACCTACCTTCTTTTTTTCTTTTTGGCTTTTTAGCTCTAATTTTTGCCTAGACTGCCCTTTCAGGTTTTCAACCTAGCGAGCTTTTTTTTTTTTTTTTTATGGTATCAAGCCTAAGAAGGAAATAACATAATTTACAACCACTTTAGACGTGGTACTTCTTCAATTGATCCATGTTAATTGGCAGAAAGGGTTTGCATCTATCTCCATCAACCTCACTGCTCCCCTAGAGTATATCTGTTTGATAATGTATGGGCCTGCCCAATTTCGCTTGAACTTCCCGTTTGCATCTTGAACCGAGTCTCGGATTTCTTTCAACACTAAATCCCCTAACTTCAAATTTATGGTTCTTACTTTCTTGTCAAAAGCTTTCCTAAGCCTTCTTTGGTAACCTTGAATATGATACAAGGCTTTGAGTCTCTTTTCATCCAGCGTGCATAATTGGTCATATCTGTTTTGCAACCAATTTGCTTCAGGGATTTCACTTTCCAATACTATCCTTAGTGAACAAATACCCATTTCAATAGGAAGGACTACTTCCATCCCATACACCAATGAATAAGGAGTGGCTCTTGTGGAAGATCGAATTGATGTTCTATACCCCCAGAGTGCATAGGGCAATTATAGGTGCCAATCCTTTTAGTTCTTCGTGCTCTTCTTCAAAATTCGCCCTATATTTTTATTAGTTTCCTCAACTACTCTATTAGTTGCCTCAACTACTCCATTAGTTTGAGGACGGTAAGGTGAGGACTTATGGTGCTAAATATTGAATTGTCGTAGCAACTTCTCTGTTTCTCCCTTGAAATGCAGCCCATTGTCGAAGATAATTTCAGGTGGTACCCTATATCTACAGATGATATTGGTCTAAATGAATTAAGCAACTTTCTTTGAGTTCAACACCTTGTATGAGGTAGCTTCTACCCATTTAATGAAGTAATCAATGGCTACGAGTATGAATTCATGGCTATTGGATGCTATTGGGTGAATCTTCCCAATATTGTCTATCCCCCATGTAGAGAACGACCAGGGTGATGTCATGGTATATAATGGCATGGGTAGCATGTGTTTTAGATCTCCATGGACTTGGCATTGATGGTATTTTCGAACATGAGCCGCACAGTCAGCTTCCATAGTAGTCCAGTAATAGCCTTGTCTCATTATCTTCCTTGACAGCATGTGTGCATTCATATGTGGCCTATAACTTGACTCATGAACCTCTTCAATTATTTGTTGTGCTTCCTAGGCGGCTACATAAAGGAGATGAATTCCATCATATGATCTTCTGTAAAGCCTTTCACCACAAATGATGTAATTAGTAGACAACCTCCGGATGGTCAATTGATCATTCTTATCTGTAGACTTCGGGTATGTCCCATCCTTGAGGTATTGTAGGATGTCTGAATACCATTAACCTTCTCCAACCTTTCCCTCATCTTCTTCTATTGTTATGCAATAGTCTAGTTCTTCTTTTTGTTCCAACACTATTGGTCTAGCTTCATCTTCTTTTGGCCCATCCATCAAAGATGCCATGGTTGCTATAGCATCTGCAATCTGATTCTGCATCCTTGGCACATATTGGTATTGGATCTTGCTGAATTTTGAGGCCCACCTCTAAAGAAATTCATGATAAGGCATCAACCTTTCTTCTTTAATCTTCCATTTATTCTGAATCTGGGAGATTATCAAAGCTGAGTCACCATACACCTCCAACTCTTTCACTCCAAGGCCTAGGGCTGCTCGTAACCCTATAATGCAAGCTTCATATTCAATGGCATTATTAGTGGCAGGAAAGTTGAGTTTGCCAGAAAATGGGATGTGTGTCCCTTTTGGAGAAATTAAGAGAACTCCAATACCACTCCCGTTTTGATTTGTTGCTCCATCAAAGTACATCTTCCATGATTGGACCTCAATCCCTATGATATCTTCATTCGGAAAGTCTCCTTGGATCTCTTCAGCTTCTTCTAGTGAACAATGGGCTAAGTGATCGACAATTGCTCTTCCCTTTACAGATTTCTGAGTCACATACTTAATATCAAATTTTGATAGAAGCAACACTCATTTAGCAGTTTTCCCATCTTGCACAGGCTTTTCCATTAAGTACTTCATAGGATCCATTCTTGCAATCAACAAAACCTTGTAAGCAAGCATATAATTTCTGAGTTTGCGGGTTGCCCATACAAGTGCTACGCATGTCTTCTCTAATGGTGAATACTTCTCTTCATAAGGTAACATCTTCTTACTGATGTAGTAAATTGCATTCTCTTTTCTAGTCTCCTCTAGGTATTGAGCAAGTAGAGCCCCCATTGCTGCATCTGTAGTGGTGAGATATAACAACAATGACTTTTCAGGTACCGATGGGACAAGTATTGGTGGCTTCATCAGATAATTCTTGATCTTTTCAAAGGCTTCTTGGTGTTGTTCATTCCATACTGTAGAAACTTCCTTCTTAAGCAGTCAGAAGATTGGTTCACATGTCATGGTGAGCTGAGATATAAACCTGCTAATGTACTGTATCCTCCCCAGAAATCCTCGGATCTCCTTTTCAGTTCTTGGAGGCTTCATCTCTACAATGGCCTTAATTTTGTCAGGATCAACTTCTATTCCTCTTTAGCTTACCATAAACGCTAACAATTTTCCAGATATGACTCCGAAAGTGCATTTCTTTGGATTCAACCGTAACTTGTAGAACCAAATTCTTTCGAAGAACTTCCTCAAAGCCAGTATATGCCCTTCACGGTCCTTGAACTTGACTATCATATCGTCAATATAAACTTCTACTTCTTTGTGGATCAAATCATACAACAAAGTGGTGACTGCACATTGGTAAGTAGCACCAGCATTTTGAAGGCCAAATGGCATGACCTTGTAGCAATATATTCCCCATGGAGTAATAAAGGAGGTTTTCTCCATATCTTCTGGAGCCATCTTAATCTGATTGTACCCTGAAAATCCATCCGTAAATGATAGCAAGGCATGTCCCACTGTATTGTCCACTAGGATGTCAATGTGAGGTAAAGGAAGCTCATCTTTTGGGTTGGCCTTATTCAGATCTCGGAAGTCTACACACATTCTGACCTTCCCATCCTTCTTTGGTACTGAGACCACATTAGTTAACAACTCTGGATAGTTGACCACTCTTAGAAATCTTACATTGTACTGTTTCTCAGCTTCTTCCTTGATCTTGAGAGTCCACTCTGGCTTCATCCTTCTCAATTTTTGCTTGACCTGCTTCATGGTTGGATTTGTTGGAATGGAATGCAATGTTGTACTATATCTGTATCAATCCCAGGCATGTCTTAATATGACCATACGAATTCCTCTTTGAATTCTGTCAGTAGTGCCACTAATGCATCTTTCTCAGAAGTGGTTAAGGTATTGCCCACTTGTATTATCTTAGGTTCATCATCAGTTCCCAGGTTAATGGGTTGGGTTTCTTCTTTTATGGGTTCTAGGTGTCCATGTTTTAATTCCTTATTATTAAGAGTTTCTTTACCAATTTCGAAAATAAAAACATTCAAAGCCAACAAATAAGCAGAATCAGAAATCATATTATAAGGAAAAGAGTTCTTAACATACTCAATAGACTCAATAGACTTAACTAAATCAGACTCAACTAGAAAACTATCATAAATAGACTTAACAGGAATAGAAATACTAGCAAAAATAGAATCAATAGGTATAGAAACAATGTTCTTGGCAGGGGTGACTAGCTCGATGGTCTTGATCTTCTCGGCAAGAGTGACTGACTTGACGGTCTTGACCTTCTTCACAAAGTCCTCCATGGGGTGGGCGGCTCCCTCCCATGCCCACTTCTTCAATTCGGTCATGGCTTCCACAATGGCAGGTGGCTCCTAGTAAGTTCCTCCTTCCCTTAGCATCAATACTACGGGATCTTCATCCATATAATCTGTGGCTTCTACATCAATCTCCATGTCTGTAGGCTTGTTAGTCGCAAAAGCATCCAGGCGCTCTATGTTGTCCATCCATTCATCAAATAAATTGTGCTTCCCTTTGTTGCCCAAGTAGGTGTGTTGAGGGAGATGCTCTAACTCGCCTCCTTCCATCCTCTCATTATTACGTTTAGCATTCTCAAGTGTCATGATTCTGAGACTGTGGATCATCAGTTTTTGGTCTAGAGCGGCCAACCTAGCATCTATATCATCCTCTTCTTTGGTTTGTGGAGTCGGTGAACCAGGTTTTGAATCGTAATACAACCCCAATTCTAGAATCTCTCTTCCATGCTTGTCATAGCAAGGACCAGACCTTAAGATAACATCAGTGATACAGCTCCAATCTGAGGGTCGCCCATAGGGATAATCATTATAGTCCACATCATTGGCTTGTCCATTCTCCTCTCTTGCATCTTCTAATACATTTATCAGCCTATATTGGTCACCATCAATGTCACTCCACTTGTTAGCTTCAGCATCATCTTCAATCTCTTCATCATAGTAGTCCACATCATCGTCATATTCTTCATAGAAAAGATCTGCATCTTCATCTACTCTATCACTAGGAGCTTCACCCCAGTCATTGCCACTGTATTGGTTATCATAGTCTTTGCTGTTGTTGCTCTCACTATCAGTGTTGTTGTCATCATCATCATGTCCACTATCACTACTGCTGTTGTCACTACTACTATCACTCTTGTCATTGCTTCTTTCATCATCATCATTAGGGGCAGCTCTCCCTTCATCACCTTCATTATTGGCTCTTGTTAGGTTCTAAAAGTTTAGAACAATTGGCAAATCGTGAACACAAACTTGTCTAGATATAGATCCTAGAGTCTATAAGTATTATTAGATAATGTTTAAGGTTATTCAAGTCAAGATTCAAGAACATACAAGCTATAGAAAGAAAATTTCAGAATTTGCCTAGTTCGACCGATCTAGAGACAGGCTCGACCGATCGAAACACATATCTGCAGAATTCTATTTTAGCTCAAATTCTACTTAAACGTATTGGGTTTCAAGTAAATCACTACTAGTATATAAAGGAAACTCTAAGCACGTTTTTACAAGGCTTTTTAGAGAAAGAAGAGTGTGCCTCTTTTTGTATTTAGGGTTTTTTACCCAAAAGCTCTCTCATATCTTCTACCGGTGTTATTCCTTAAAGAATCTCAAGATCTGGTAGATCTGAAGTTGCTGCATCAAGATCAACAATAGTTGAAGATCTAAACCTTCAAGGGTGGTCTTGGAGTTACAAACAGGAGTGTTTGTGTTTTTTATCACAAGTATGGGTGATTGTGTTGCAAAGGTCAAATAGAGAAGGAGTCCGTGAATTCGGAGCTTGCACGTGGTCATGTCAGTAAGTTCTACATGTGGTAGCAATAGAATGTTAGTGGTCTAAGTCTTATTGTAAACTTAGATTCTCTATAATGGATTTGCTTTTTACCTTGAGGATAGTTAGGTTAAATCCTCCCTAGGTTTTTTACCGGTTTGGTTTTCCTGGGTCATCATATCATTGTGTTCTTTATATTTTCCGCTGTTTTACATGATATAATTTTTTTGTTTTAACCTAGATCTGAATAATAAACCTAAGTATTCACTTGGTCAATTAATTAGGTTAAGCAATATTGTGTTCAGGGGTCTAAAAACGAACAGCTCTTAGTTCTACGGGCTTTTTAATGCATGCTGGCAAGCCTCCCAGTACTTTTCTTCTTCTATATTACAAATAGCATCTCCAAGGTGTGTAGTCATGGCATCAAGGTCCATATAATCAGCCCAATCAGTAGGAACCTAGGTTGTATCTTCCTTCTTCAATTCTGGAACCTTGTTGTTGCAGTCAAGCAGTATCTCGAACCCAAGCACCATTGTCCTTGTCACAAGATCAAATCTCGGTTTAGGGAATCCACAATAGCATTGACTTTCTCCAATTTTGACAAATTTTCAATTCAATGTAGGAGTATATGGCTTCAGGAGTTCTAGGGGACAAGGAAGTCCCTTTGCTTTAGCTTTGGCTCGAGCCATCTTTCTCACCTCCATCTCTAACAAATCATCATCAGCAAGCTTATAGCCTAACCCAAAAGGTGGTGTGGCAGTAGGAATCATCAGGACTTTAACAGTAGGCTTTTTCACAGTTCTTCCCAAGTTCATCCCCGGAGGGTAATTCATTTTTCTCATCATTGCCACCACATTGTTGTTGCTGTAGGGAGCAAAGTCCATTGAGATTTTCTCCACTTCTTCTTCTCTTCTTTCAAATCTAGGCCTTTCAATCTCAAAGCCGTCCAAGGTCAATGGCTCTCTCTCAGAATCAATACCAAAAATAGGCTTAGGCACTATCAAAGTATCACCATATATATTCACAATAGCTCCGTTATGTGTAAACCGAACCTTTTGGTATAGAGAGGAAGGTACGACCTCTGTGTCATGGATCCACGATCACCCAAGGAGCATATTGAAGCATGCAGCTATGTTAAGGACTTGAAACTCTACCTTCTTGATCATCGGTCCTATAGTGAGCTCTAATGTTATGGTTCCCAAGACCTCTCTTCTACTGTTGTCGTTTGCCCTCACATGTTGGTCAATAGGCACAAAATCTTCAATGTTTAGACCCAAACAACTTGCAGTCTTTAAAGGACACATGTGCAAGGCACTTCCATCATCTATCAAGACCATTAGTATCCTCTTCCCTATGGCATCTACAGTGATGTGCAACGGGTCATTGTAGTACTTCTCCTTCTTGGTCAGATCCTTGTCAGGATAGGAAATGGTGAGTTCCCTATTTATGGACCCAATCATATCATTCAGATCTTGGGAAGTTGTGGTTGTAGGGACTTGGATTTGGTTGAGCAGGTCCACTAGGTTTTGACGGAGTTTGTATGAGGCAATGAGTAAACCCCATAAGGATATGTTGGCTTGTATCTTCTGTAGTTTCTTGAGGACCTCATCTTCTTCGGCAGGTGTTTGTTGGGTAGGTTTATTCAAGGCTTCTACCGGGTTGTCTGTCTCCAAATGTGAAGGTTTGAAGTGTCTCCCCCCCTTGTGTGGGCAATTTTTTTTGGGTCATTAGGATCGGTATCTTGGGGTTTGAGGTGTCTCCCCCTGTTTATGGATGTCGGGTTACTGAATTAGGGTTCGAAGTGTCTCGTCCCATTTGTGGGTGTTTGGCTATTTACTTGGGGTGTGAAGTGTCTCTCCCCTTTTGTGGGTGTTTGGTTATTTGATTGGGGTTTGAAGTGTCTCCCCCCCATTTATGGATGTTGAGTAGTTTTTGGTTTATGGTACTTCTTCATTCCATATATCATATCCTGTGGTGGCAGCGGATGTCCTACCCATCAGTTCTTCCTATGTCATCATAAAACATTCGGGTAGTTCATAAATCAGGTCAGATAGGTCTTCTTTACTTTCCTCTTCGGTCATCAAACAATTAATCCTTGGTCCATTCCTAAAATTGTGATTGGGTAAGGGATTATTAGTGATGCTAGGCCTTATAGGCGGCACAATCACCTTGCTATCTATTAAGTTCTGAATTGCATGACGAAGGCCAAAACAATCGTCAATATTATAGCCAAGGCCTTGGTGGTAGGCGCATCTCTTATTCACATCAAACCTTGAAGGTAACGGGTTTGCAATCGGTCTTAAGTCTAAAGGTTTCAACAACCCTTTTGCTTTTAGCTTGTCAAACACTTGACTTATAGGTATATATAACTCATGAAACTCCCTCCTAGGTCTAAGCCCTTATGATACTTGTACGAGTGCAATGGGTGCAATTAATTGATAAGGATCATTTTTATGGATGTTAGAAATTTCTGCAACCTTAGAATTAGATCCTACATTCTTTTTAAACCTTGGTGGGTCATCATTCTTTATAGTGCCATTATTTATTGCATCCTCAATTTGGGTTCCAGCAGCAATCAAAGCTTTAAAATTAGGACAGTATTGTGCAAACAAGTACTTATGGTATACAGGTAATAAATTCTTTACAACTATAGCTAACTATTTCTCTTCACTTGGCCTATTCATCACCTGTGCTGCCTTGGCTCTCCACTTGGTAATGAAAGTAGAGAAGGATTCTTTCAGCTCTTGCTTGGTGGTCTCAAGATCTCTCCTTATTACGTCCACTTCTATATTGTACTTGTATTGCTTGTGAAACTCTCGGCAGATGTCCTCCCAACTTCTTGCTCTAGCGTCATCCATGTTGAGGAACCACTTAAGAGCGGCTCAGGTTAGAGTGTTCTGGAACACTTGAGCAAGTACTTCTTCAGTCGCACCTAAGGACTGCATACCCTCATATACATCTTCAGATGGGACTTTGGGCAACCGGTCCCGTCAAACTTGTCCAAGGTTGGCATCTTGAACTTAGGAGGCAATATCACATTAAGAAAAAGCGAGAGGGATTCGTAGTCCATGAGGTCTTCCATCTTACGAGCTCTTCTAATCATCTCCTCCATTTTGCTCATTCTTTCGTTGATCTTCTTCTCATTTTCCATGGTTGGTGGACTAAGGTCATCCTTGTTCTCCTCTTGGTTACTCTTCAGATTCTGAAACTGTTACACCATACGGTTCATGTCCTCCCTCAACTGGATTTGACTAGCAACCATGGTGTTGAGTAGCTCTTATGTTTTCATAAGTTCCTCGGTTTTCGGATGTTCTCCTTCTTCTGCCATAATGTTAGGAGGTTTAGACTTCTTGTGGCTTGAACTGTCTTGTAGGTCGAAGATGGGATTGTTATGTTGCAGCAGTGGAGTTTCTTCTATGCTTACGGACTTCAGTATCATAATGGGAGTGGTGGGCTTGAAACTGGAGCTACTGGCTTGAGTGTCGGCCTTAGGTTCTCTTTGCAGCCTTCCTTCAAATCTTGACCAAATTCTCCCCTAATGACAGACTTGGTCGGGTTAATCAAAGCTAAGTCCCCATCCACATCAATCAACCAACCAAACAAACACAGGCAACATGCAATGCAATTTTAACATGGACCGGCCTAAGGGTAGGTTTTAAGTCATTACATTGTACGGTGGGTTTGTTGTAGGGTGGGTTTGTTGTTTCATTGTTTCCCATAGCTAGGACGTTACACCTCCCAACTTGTAATGTAATGAACATTGCGTTGGTCCAAATGGCATGGTCTATCCTTTACAGTCAACAAGAACTGATCCAGTGACTTTAGGCTATGAGTTGGTGAGTTCACCACTAGGTACCCAAATCTAATGAAGACCGGTGATCCATGGTTACTACCACCACATCTTGTTGAAAGGAGTGCATACATATTTGTTGTTTGGATGGCACACACTATGACAGTTAGGGAAAGTTTTTAACAAACAATATATACACCAAAATATCATACAACAAAATATCATACAATATCTCAACAAACATAAATAAACAAACAAACAACAATATCATGCAAGACCATGCAACACAAGGGTACATATTTGGTCACTTGAGTCTAACATGAAGCTTAGCCCTCGACATCCCCAGTGGAGTCGCCACTATGAGAAACCACAAAAAGGTACCTCTAAAAAAAAAAGAGATTTTTGAGTGCTTTTAAGGGCACCTCTCTTTTTGGGTAAGTGGTGTGGAGTCGCCACTTATTTTTTATATCAAAAAAAATAAGAAAAAACTAAATACAAAATACATGACTAAATTGTTCCATTCTTATTGATTGAATAAAAAAAATACGTATTTGAAAATTTGAAAATTACATGGTTTTGGGTCCTAGTTACAAACTACTAAAAATACATGGCTTTTTGTCCTAGTTACAAACTACCCAAAATAAAAAGAAAGATAAAGCCTAGATCCACCTATCCAAAGACACTAAATTCGAAGGCTAGGTTACGGAATGGGAAGGTGTTAGGCACCCATTCCGCCCTTCTAGACTCTTATGACCAATGTACCCCTTTATGCATGCTATGAATGATATGTTGCACACAAACTAAATCACACAAGTTTATTTATGAATGCATCCTCTTCTTTGTTAAAAATTCAGATCTGTTTTAGTGAGTAAAAAAAAATATTGATTTGGGTTTAGAAAAAAATCATATCTGTTTTTGAGAACTAAAAAAATTGGTTTATGTGTAAAAAAATTCAAATCTGGGTTTATTAAATAAAATTGATAGGCCAAGAATGTATTGACTCCTTATGATAAATTAACCAATTAATTAGCCAAGTTAATTAATTAAGTCAATTAACATGCAATATGCATGGTAGCACAAACAAATCACCAACTAAGTTAAATGCAGTGGAAAATAAAGTTAACACAGTAATTTGTTTACGAATGGGGAAAACCTCCAAGGCAAAAACCTCACTAGGTGAATTTAAGGTCACCACTCCCGAGAATCCACTATTATTAAAACAAGCGGTTACAAGTAAAAGAATCCTAGTACCTTATACCAACCTACAGTTGAACCCTTACCCCAATACATAATTAGACTTGTAATGTAGTGACAATCTCTCCTTTCAATGTATGGCTCCCAGTACATGACTAACCAATTGATGCACGAATCCAAGTACGTGACTAACACACCAACTTGAGAAAGATGTTGGCTGTAAAGTTCTTCAGCCAGACGATGAAGATCAAGAAGCTCTCTAGTCACAAAACCCTACGGCGTACAAACTCAGCAGCTTCTTCAAGAGAAAGATGAACTAGGGCATATGTCTCTGGTCACAATATGCTTGCATAAAACCTTTTTGCATCTCTTGAGACGGCCCTTAAAATAATCTTTATATATGTCTAAGGTTGTGAGAAAAGAAAGCCTAAACACATACACATGGATATGCGTGAAATTAGATCTGAAAAACTGATTTTCGTAATTCTCGATAGATACAGCTATCAAGCTTATCTATCGAGCTTCACATTTTAAATCTTGATAGATACATCTGTCGAGCTATCTGTCGAGTCTTAAAACATAGTACTTCTTCACTTATTTCTTGGACAGATTTGCATGGCTTCAATACTTGAACTTGAACTCTTGTTCCTTGAAGTATTAAACACATCCTTGATCTACCCAATTACAAGTAAAATGCGTTTTGTCAAAGGATTAGCCAATTCTAAATGACATATGTTCTTAACATGATCCACATATGTCCTAACAAAAACAAAATCTTTTGATTTGAAAAAATATCAAATCTGTTTTTTGAGAACTTAGAAAAAATGATTTTGATTTATAAAAAATCGGATCTGTTTTGTAATGAGAAAATTTAGTTTTGTAGAGACTTAAAAAAAATCAGATCCATTTTTATATGTGCAAAAGAAAATAAAAATAAATAAAATAAAATAAGAAAAAGCTTTTTCTTTTCTTCTAGTCGTCTTCTTTCTTCTTTTTCCACTGTTTTTTTTTTTTTTTTTTTTTGGTTGTTGTTGTTTCTTGTCGTCTTCTTTTTTGCTTGATTTTTTTTCCAATCACATTGCCACCGCTTGTTTTTTCTTGTTCTATACATAGCCCTACGTACACAATGGAGAGGATACTCATGGCTCATGATGCTGAGATAAAATATTGGAAAGCAGGTTGACATGGTCAAAGACCACTTTCTAAAAAACTTGACAAAGACCACAAAAGACTTTTAACATGAATGATCGGGTTGTTTGATTTGTTTAGGAGTAGGGAGGTAGGTCATAAGCGGGATTTAAAATACAAGGGGTGGTTAAGAATGAATTTTCACCCATCTTTTAGAATCAATGAATTAACACTTTATGCACGGTTAAATTCAAAAAAAAAAAAAAAAAATCTTAACTATAAAATTGACTTTCTCAATTTTAAGATGAAGAGAATATTTAGGTGGCGTTTGATACAGAAAAATTCACATTAACCTCGACATTCAAGTTCTTGGAATCATATTTGTCAATCTGGATCTCTGGGAATGTAATTATTTCTATGTTTGGCTTGATTTGGAATCAATAAAAATCCTGAGACTATGAGATGCTTATATTTGGTTTATTTCTAAGAATATTATAAGAATTATTTATTTTTCCCAAAATACCATTTGATTTGTAAATACAACGCCAAGTGCTCGTGTTTTTTTTTTTTTTTTAATCTTCTTCCAAATAAATCATAGAAAATTCAATGAAACTATAATATAAATTTTTCAAAATGACATGAATAATATAAAAATAATTATTTATATTGTTAGTTTATAATAATAGTTTTGTTTTTAAATTTTTTTTTCTATTGATTAAAGGGTAGGTAGAGTGGTTAAATTGACAGGTTATACAAAATGTAAATTTATACAGACATGAGAATGTGAATATCCACATTTTTAAAAGGGAATCCACATTCTCACAAAAAGTGCATTGAGCAGGAATCCAAATACCCCTATCAACGGATTCTTTTGTGTGATTTGTAATCAAATCTAAAAATATTTTAATATTTCCAAAAATCCTAAATATTAACCTATACCAAACGACACCTAAGGGTCGGGGTGTAGGTTTCCCTGATTCTGCCTTTATTAGATAGAAGTCATATAAAACATTACTAATATCCCAATTCCTGATTAATAATGATAAAAAAATCTAAAGCAGGTAGTGTTAATGGTTTTGAAATCATTCCAAGATCCCCACCTAGAGTGCGATGGCCAATTGTAGAGAATGTGCATAACAATTTGTTTGTACACCAAACTTCTTGGGCCAAAATGGCCAAATACTACAGTTTACCGAAATATATATCAATCTACCACTATTTCAGAAATATGGAGGAATGTACCACTTTTTGGGTACTCGAGTTCCACTTCAATTTGCCACTGTGGTCTAGCTGAGCTGGAATTTTAATAATTAAAAAATGCCACCTTGAACTCAAGCATAGGGAACTCAAGTTATTTGTTGATATAACTCAAGTACTTCATCATCAGTATTATAATTAGAAAACTACACAATACTCGAGTTCACTAAACTTAAGTACTATCTAAGTATATACTCGAGTCCTCTAAACTTGAGTAGTGTCTATGTATTTGAAACACAAATTCCACATCTGCGACTTAGTTTATCTCCTGTCAACAAATTTGATCCATCAGATTTAAATTTGTTGAGAACCTCGATGCAAATATGTAGTTGATGCAAAAATCAATTTTTTGCGAAATGTGTGGGGACCAAACGATCCGTTATAATTTAACTAAAAAAGGTACAATTTTGAAGTGGCCATAATTTTTGTTTTTAACGTTGATGCAAATATTCAGTATTGGTGAAAAACAAATTTTCAGGTTATTTGAAGGATGTATTCAGTTCAAGTTTGGATGTTTACAGGTGAGAACTAATCTTTCATATTACTAAATAAACATCATTTGTCATTTAAATAATTTAACTTTAATTTGGACGTATATAACTCAATGTTATGTTGGAAAATTTAACTGTTGTTTTAATTAGTGGATAACATTAAAATGCAACCCAAGAAAACAGAAATAATAAAAGATAAGTTCCCATAAATTCTCCGTGCAAAATGCAAATGACAATGGATAAAACCTTGTAGAAGGTATTGTCGTAGTCAACACAACTACTGTGTACGAAATTTCAGCATGCACGATCACCTTTTTGTTACACATCATCAATAACGTCTTATGTTGGTAGGAAGAAATTTTTGGAAATTGTCGTTGCTTAAACTTGAGAAGTCTGAAATATCTTCACCATCGTCTAAATTTGTAATCATTAATGGACTTAATGGCTCGGTCTTGTGCTTTTCCCTTAAGATGTTTTCTAGCCTTTTGAATTGCGTGGAAACGGTCTAGCCTCCGCTGCATTTGATTGTTCTCCTTTTCAAGGCGTGCAAGTACATTTGTTGATTCCTCTCTAGGTAACTCCATCGAACGTGCTTTTGGAACTCTTAACCTGTGCCACCTACAATACACCTCCAAGTCACACATCAAGCGAGAACTTGGTAAGATGGATCAACCATTTTCAGGATCAAGAAGTTTCATTGTCACCTCTTGAAACTCTGGCAATATAAGAAGAAACATAATTTTAGTTTATCTGGTGCAAAGACAAACAAAGAGCATCTCAGAAACCAATCTCAGCAACACTAGCAGTCATTTAACACAGTTCAACAAAAACTAAAAAGCTTATAACAAAAAATACAAAAGCCATAATCAGAAGTGTTCATGAAGATCGCATGGTCTCTCATCTGTTGGCTAAAGCAAAATTGTTTCTGGTTAAGTGTAAAATTTAGAATTTACCCACTTATGTAAAGAACACTAGTTGCTAACAGGTGCAATGCACGGGAAAGTTATTGGGTCAATCAATTGACACATAACTTCAATATCAATGTATAAATTATATACCAACGCAATAAAATTTCAATGTAATCTCCCTCCCTCCCTCCCTCCCTCAACCCCATCATTACATACTCATTCAAATATAAATCATACATTACATTAATCATTCTTGATGTCCAAGATGTATCTAAATTCTAATATTGCCAGTAAACAAATATGCTACATCACAATGGGATTGAAAAGGCAACACAATGCCAGACAATGTTGCAAAAATTTGGGATTGATTCACCTATCAAGAAAATTTTGAGATAGTTTTAAATTAAATTTCTATATGAGAACACTACTAGAAATATAGTTTGACCATACTTGCTACTCCAAATAATTCAAATCAAGACGTTTCATTTTTCCCCCTCACCATACTTGCTACTCCAAATACTTCTCTATCAACCAACGAAATAACATGAAGATATCTTGAGCATTGTTAGAGCATTTCTTGCAAAAGGACATTCCCAAAGCAAATGAGCAGCCAAGTTTATCATTGATCCTCAACAAACCCACAAACTTCTCAAATATCAAATACCCATACCCAAATCTAAATGAAAACAAAAACCCAAATCAAATCCATTGATCTCACCCAAAAAAAAATTCTATTCAAAATTTCTGCCATGGATAAGGAGTTAAGGACAGAGCACTTCCTACATGATACAAAAAATAGGCATTCTTAAAGCTTGACAATAACGTTGTGTGGAATTGTATTAAGTGTTAAAAGAGAAGCTACTATTTTATTAAGATAACGAGAGCCTTTATCGCACTGCACGTGATACAATATACTACAATATAAGACTGTATCCAGGTCATATAGTCTCGTGGAGATAAAACATAACTCTAAAAGGGAGCAAGAGATGGGAATAGAATCATCAAATATATTGTTTATACATCAAAGCTTGAAAGTTCCAAGGTTACCTGCTGAGATAGACTATTAAATGCAATATATTCAATAAGCAAGGATAGTATAAGAGACTTGCACTTATATTAAATATTGATTAGTGTCCTTGATCTGCTCGTCTCTAAGAGTAGCATTAGACTAATTAAGTACAGACAATATGCAATCTCACCATTGAAGTTCGAATGGGATAAAATAATTATACCGAGGACGCATCTTCTTCAGTAAAATACTAATAAAAGGTTCAGATCCTTAGGTAAAGGTTCAGATCAGCATGCATCTACAAAGTAAGACCTTAATGAGCTATAATTCGGCAGCCTTAGAAAGAAAAAGGAATAGCTGAGAAACATACTACTTGTAGATCACATTTTTGGTTCCACCCATGCCAATTGATATCAACAATCATTCCCGTTTTCTTCTCCTCACTGGTTCCTTGACTGGTCTCACCTTGCCTGAAAAGAACACAAGCAAATAGTAATCTGCAAATCGTTTAACTATGAAGAGATGTATACGTTATTAGTATGAATCGAAGCATAGTACCATCTCTAGTCCCACAGTCAAGAGCATGTGTCCGAGTCCGTTTCGACCTTCGCGGTCGATCCTCAACCTGCTCAATGTGATCACCATGTATCTCCTCAATGTGTGAAGCCTCTGGTGGGAGGCTGGAGAGTATCTCTACCTGGCTGAGCTTAGTATGCACAAACTCAGGGGTGGGTCACCCAGTAGTGGGCATGAATATCATCTCATCTCTACCATGTACATTAGTGGGGGCAGCACCAAAGGTCGGTGGGGGAGACACACAGGTGGTGGGCAAGGGAGATGCAATACAGGATGTGGGTAGGCAGATATTATCGCGAACCATAGACGGGACTAACATGTGTCCTCATGGGCAAACCTATGGGATGGATCCGCATCATCGTGTGCCATGGATGGCAGTGGATCGATGTCATCGCAGCCCATGTCGTAATTAGTGTCAAGCATCTCATCTAATGACCGACTTGCCTCCTCCATGGTGGGGTCATGTGTGGGCGTGTGGTGACGACCAGATTGACGACTTCCCCAACCTCCACACCCTCAACGTCCAGCAACTCAACGGCCACGCCTTGCAATTGTTCACTCGTGTTGCTCATAGCACATGCACTATTCAAGTTTAACCGACTAAGCTCTTTAACAGCTGTCAAGGCTTTCATACAATTGATGTGGATTTCGGAACCTGGTTCACACTTCACCAATATCATCAAATATGATTCAACCTTTCACTAGTATACAAGAGAGTGTTAGTAGGTTAAACTAAACTATGCTAACCGCAGGACATTTGTAATAGAAGAGACTAACGGTAAACTTACCAAAGTGTCCCAGTAGGAGGTCTCTTTTGTAATAAGGCGTCGAATGATAAGACGAAACCACTCCATACACTCATCATCGTACCTCATATCCCCTTCAAAGATCGGTGCTTCAACAACTTCGGTGTGTGCAGCCCATTTAGCAATATGAGTGGCATGTTCAACAACCCAGTTTCTGTCAAGCAAATTGTAAGTACGACAACTACATGCCAACGCAGTTCCTAGCAAAGGTACGATAGCTGAGTTGGCCGTAGCGAAGCAAGTGACATATGATAGGCACTCAAGACGTGCGTTGCATGTTATGTGATGCACTTAGCCCCTTTCCATCTAGCAAACATCACATACATAACCTTATGTTAGTTACTTACACAGTCCCCATGCGGAAAATTAGTGCATATGTAAACAGTAACTATACAAAAGCTACATACCTAACAGCAAAGTGGACCTAGGGACAATGCTTGGTGTGGATGCCTTATCATCGGACATATGTGTGGAAACTTGGCATACGCCCACAACTGCACCAATAGCAGTGCACCGCCAATCTACTTGGCTTTCTTCTCTGACGCCTTACACAAGTGTCTATATAGCCAACACAGTGCTACACTACCCCAGCTATACTTCTTGCCGCTGTTGATTGGATTTAAGAACTGTAGATACATGACTAAGATCTATTCACTGAACTTGTCCATAAACAGCATACCACCCAATAGCTACAGTATGTAATACCAAGCATACTGCTGCACTCGCAAGTCAGTAGCATCAGCCGAGAAAGGGTCATTAAATTGTGACTCGAGCCAAGATGCTTTTAACCTCACCCCACACAGCACTGCCGTGTTTTCATTAGCACCGGATTCTTTGGCCGGAGGCTCATGGCCTAGTCCATCATATGGGTAATCCCCACCACCAGTAAGCCGTCTACAGGTACTCCCATTATAACCTCTATGTATTGTAGCATGATTGTCATCTCACCGTGGGGCAAGTGGAATGAATGCGTCTCCGGCCGCCATCTCTCTACCAACGCTGTGATCAGTGCATGATCGAGCTCTATATCCAGGACCCAAAGTAGCCCATCTAACCCCGCATCTGCGATATAAGCGGAAACCCATGGATGTAACCCACCTTCGAGCACACCATTGAATCAACGACGACAAGTTAGTACACCTGGCAATTCTTACAAATGGAGCAACGTTATATTAATATAGCATTCAATAACCACATAATAATTACACTTCAAACTTAAATGCCAACGCTAGGGATATTTTTAAAAGAGCATATGTAATAATAAGAAAAATCTTTCTAGTACATAATTTGAGTATGATTTTGCACAAATGCATACCTCGCCTTTCGAAGGACCATCCCAAAGCCAACTTGAACGATGCTCAGGCTGCCTCGTCAAGATAGTACACACAGGCTCCCACTGGATGTGTCCATATTTGGCCTAAATTAAAAAAAGGTGATTAATAGCCCATTAAGTGACTACTGACCGAGTAAACACCGCAGTTACACCAAATTAATATCATAATACAACTATTGCAGAAATGGCTTTAATTGGTGACATGAATGGAAGTAGCAACATACACATACTGGCTAAGGTAATACTAGCATAGAGGTTATCGTCACAACTTGCTAAAGTTTCATGGTATTTATATGTAAGAACTTAGTGAATTATGTACTTATGACCACAATTGATAGATTTGTAAATTAGAGTAACTGTAATTTAAAGTAAAGATAAAATACATTTAGACCTAGTTACACTTCCTTTTACTATTGATTCAATTTTTGTCTTTCATAGTACTAACAAGATTCTCAATGAATTTTCAATAAAGGCGTACAACATGCAAAACACATATATTGAACTCCATAAATAGACAAATACATCATAGACCATTTTGTTTTTCAAACTGATTTTTTAAACCAAGCAAAAATTACATACATAAACATGAAGCCCAACAATTTAGCTTACTGAAAATAAGCTCACTGTCCTCTTTTTTCCATTTCACATAGACTCCTCCATATTAACTTACTGTTTGATGAATACAAAAATTTATATAATTTACTGTTTGATGACAGAATACAAAAATTTCTATAATTTACTATTTGATGATAGTATACAAAAATGTGTAGTTGGAATTCTTACCATATTCTTCAAGTATTTTTTTTTTATGGAAATATTTGCTAAAGAGAAAATCTGCTAAATAGCAAGTTTGACAAACTCAAGATCTAAAATAAAAAGAAAAATACTACATAATTAAATAAGTTTGAGCATTTCCCAACCAAAAAAAAAAAAAAGTTTGACCTGTTTTTTTTTTAAAATATTTCCTAAAATTATGCTATTTGATTAAAAAAAAAAATGCCTGATTCTTTTAGGTGGCATGTGGTATGAGATAATGTTTTAGGATTCTTAGGAATGTTGAAAAATTCTTATATTTGATTGCAAATCATATCAGAGAATTAGATGTTAGGGGTATGTGAATTCCCCCTCAACACCCTTTTTGTAGGAATGTGTAAAGGAAATTGTATTTTTTATAAATTGACAATTTTAACCATTTTTCCTTATCATTTAAGAAATGGAGATAAAATATAAAATAAATCATCAATATCTCTTCCCTTGACTTTATCTCTTCCCACCAAAACAACACAAACAGGATAGACAGCTTTGTTGATATATTCATTAACAAAGTTCTATTCAGGTTTCACGTGTGAAAAATAAAAAAATAAAAAAATTTAGAAAGGGACCCTTCATTGTTGCCAAGTATTCACTTTCACTGTTGTGTGTGTGTTGCTCAACAAATTATTAATGGGTCTATTTTCATGGAAATTTGTTAATGTATCTATCCGTATCTTAGATCTTGGTTTTGTTTAGTTGCTAGAAATATGGATCTAGATTGGTGGCTTCATTTGCTAGAAACCCATTTTTCAACCAAAACTCACAAGAAACACCAATATCTCGATTGATAATGACAAAAGATGATCTTAGCTGGGCAATTAATTCCAAGCAAAAATATGCTATTCGTGTGTGACCTTTCATGACCATTTTCCTAAGAAAGTTGTAGTGAAGAACTTGTTGTTTGGTTTTAGGGTAAGTGGAGTAAAGAAGGGTGGGTAGGGGTTCTGGTGCATTGGTAGTATATGTTAGGTGTGAGTCCCAATTTTTTGAGTTTTTGGAGTTGAAAACAAAACCAGGTTTAGGTGCCAAACCGGCTTTGGAGATATTTGGGGATTTTTGAGTGATAAAAAATGAGTTATAGAGTGAGAGTAATGATATTTTTGTGAGGAGTGATGAGTGATTATTTTTTTACACCCAAACAGGCCCTAAGCCTCGCACATCTTGTTGGTTAAAAATGAAAAATTAATAAATATAAACCAATTTAAGTATCAAATATATTAAAAAATTAAATGGCACATTACGGTTTGACCTCGGTTTAACCTCAGTCCAATTTCAAAAATCTTGAATCTCTCCCTTTTTCAGTTCATTAAAAAGTCTAAGTTTCAAAACCATACACTTGAAGAATATATATAAAATATTGGCGCTTAACCATCATATATTCTTTTTTTAATATATGTATATTTTATATACATTAACGCAAAGTGTCATTTATTTCAACGTATTTTCTTTTTGGGAAATGCTAATGAATACCCTTAGAGTATTGGTTAATAATTCATTTAAAGAAAATTTTCATGGGAAAGAAAAAAAAAACAATTAATGTTTTAACAACTTTTTTTCATTTTTCATAAAAGTGGTATCAAAAAATTCCTAAAATAGATTGTTAACTAATGCCCTAAGGGCACTCGTTAGCATGATGTTCTCTTTTTAATCAAACAAACAATTGCTTTTTCTGTTTTTTTTTTTTTTTTTTTCCTTCTTTAATCAACGGTGTGGATTCTTTTATATCAAATGATAGCTTTCACCTCTATTTTTTTAGAAGCCACCTTTAATTGTGTTTTATATAAATATATATATATATTAATAATGTGTTAATTTTTATAAGATATTATTTTTTTAATTTTAATTGATAATAAGTATTTTTTTAATGATGGTAAGAAAACTTTTTCTTATATAATGTAATAAGAGTACTAAAGGTAATTTTATATAAACTATATTTTCTATCTACTTACTATATTTTTTTTCAACTAAACAATTAATTAAATAAATAAATTTTTCATCTCTCTTTCTTTTTTACCCAAAATCATAACGATGGAAAACTTAAATATCTTTCTATTCTTTTACTTTTCCTAAGAATGAAGGGAGTGGAAGGACTCTGAAGGGCGGATTCTTTTCTTCGTCTTCAGTTTTTAGTTTTCCACTCAAATTAGTTTTCATTCTTTGAAATGCCATGGCGGAGAATACGGTGGTGCTTGATGTTCTTCTTACGACGCTAACTAAGCTTATTGTTGAAGAATTTAATGAACAATTCAAAATTCAATCCGAATATCATCTGGGATCGCTAGAAAGGGAACTGAGGCTGATGCTTGCTGTATTGGAACACATAGAATCGTTGGAAGGACCAGACGAAGCTATGAAAGTTTGGGCAGAAAATGCAAGAGAAGTTGTTCGCTCCGTACAGGATATGATCGACATTTCCATGTTCAAAATAGCAAAGACGAGCGGAGCAAATAAGATGGGATCTGCCTTGACAGCCTTGTATTTTTATCAAATTTTTCTTCCATTCCAGTTTAATCACAAGGTGAAACACCTCTTGCTACGTATCAATGATCTGTCCAAAAAAAGTATAGTCCTTAATATCGGAAAAGATGGGGCAGGAGAAGAAAGTAAAGATGGGGAAATAGCAGAGAGCATTGTAGCTCGACCAACACTTCCTAGTGTTTATTCTTCGTTCATTCCAGTGCATACGGTTTCAGTTGGCTCGTTATTAACTGAGATGCCAGCTTGGATGGCGAATCAAGTGCTGAAGTCTCTTATATATAATCTGCTTAGAGTACATAATCAAATCCTCAATGTCAGAAAAGATCGGGGAGGTTCTGAAGAACGTGAGGTCACCATTTCAAGAGAGGAGACCAACACCATCATTTCTTCTTTCTTAGAGCAGATTGATTCCATGCTAAGTCGAAATTTTCTTTTCTCCCCCCGAGCCACCTCAGAGGTTAAGCAAGTAAAGCAGGATATCAACCGTCTATCTTATCTTCTGAAAAATATGGAAGCCATTAGAGAGCTAGATGAAAGGGAGAAAGTTTGGATGGAATGGGTGTGGGAAATTATTCTTCCTGTAAAGGATTTCCTCTCGTCCTTCGTAAGCATAAGAGAGCAGGAGATAAAGAGTTGGGCAAGACTCAAAGTTCCTGCTTTTCTTGTTGAAGATTCAAAGCTTAGGACGAAGATGATGGTGATGAGGAGAAGGATTCAATATGCATTTAACAGAAGGTGGATATATGGAATGGGAGAATCTGATGAAAAAAGAGGAGAGTTGACACTATCAACGGGTTTTGAACTTGAGTCAATCTCGCAAGAGTTGAAGCTCATGCATGCCCTATTTAACGATCTTCAGGGCATGGAATATCAAGGTAGGAGAGGGAACGCCTGGTTGAAGCAAATGGAAGACCTTGCTCTTGAGGTAGATGATTTCAGTACTCACATTGAACTACAGCAAGGAAAAATGAGGGGACGTTCACCTCTGTCACATCTCAACGGGTTGCTCTCTATAGCAAAGAAGAAAGTAAAAATTAGCAGTAAGTTTTGTGTTATGTCTGAAAGAAAGACAAATTATGACATCGGGAAATTTGAAGTAAAAAGGGGTCAATATTCTCAGATTCAAGACCTGCAGGGAACCATGGCATCTATCTCTAGTACTACTGTTGAAGATGATGATAATCACCTGGAGGAAGCTCAACCATGCTCCTCGCAGCAGCACACAAAGACAACAAGATATGTTGGCGAGATTGAAGAAATTAGCAGTAATTATGACATTGGGAAATTTGAAGGAAAGAGGGTTCAGAGTCCAATAGTTCGAGACCTGCCAGGAACCTCAGCATCTATGTCTAATGTAATTGTTAAAAATGTTGATAACAAGTTGGAGAAAGCCCAACCAGGGTTTTTGCAGCAGGACACAGAGACAAAAAAATACTGTAAGGGCAAGAATGAAGAGGAAGCTGAATCAAGCCAAATGAATGCTTTGATTGCTACATCTGATACTGTTGGAAGATCTTACGCCAAAGGGCAAGTTGAATCAATCAAAAGAGAGCTGGAACTGATTAAAGCTTTTCTTGAAGATGTTGAAGCGATTAAGGAACCAGATGCAAGACTCAATTACTGGGAGGAGGAAATGAGAGAGATTGCTCATGAAGCAGAGGCTATTATTGGCATCTATGAGAACAGGGGAGTGGAAAAGAAGGGCATCTTCACTATGCTTGTATCAATTGCAAGAAATATGAAACTTGATTCCAAGACTAGGCGGAAGATTATTATTATCAATGAAAAAATTAAGAAATTTACACAGAGAAGGATTGCATATGGCATTGAACATGTTGAAGAGTCCAACTTGGGGACTCGAAGAAGATACCAGAGAAGGCCTCCATCTCAATATTCTGAAGAATCTGTTGTTATTGGCTTTGATGACCAAGTAAACGAAATAAAGGAAAGAATATTAGCAGATGATGAACCAAATCTCTGCGTCATTTCAATCGTGGGAATTGAAGGCTCCGGTAAGAAAGCTCTTGCAACATCAATCTATAACGATTATACTGCCCGTTTTGATATCTGTGCTAGGGTTTCAATACCTGAAAAGCATAGTGCTGAAGATATTCTGGAAGAAATAAGAAAGAAAGTAAAAGGGAAGCGGAGCATTAAAGAAGAACTAAGAGGAAAGAGTTACCTCATAGTTATGGATAATTTCTCCATGGCCGGAATCTGGGATGATCTCAAAGACGCATTCCCAGATGAATCAAACAGGAGCAGAATAGTGATCACTACTAGTGACATGGCTGTACCTCCGCATGCTAACTTAAGAATCTTTCAGTACAAACTGCACTTGCTAAGTACTGATGAGAGTTGGACATTATTTACCAATACCTTTCAGAAGGAAGTCCCCAAAGAACAAGAAAAACTTTTAAGAGAAATGTTGAGGAGTTGTGGCGGTTTGTCACTGGCAATCGTAAAACTGGGAAAACTGCTGTCGGAGAAAGTTCCAACCAAATTAACCGATACTGAGTGGTCAACGGTACTAGATAAGCTCAAAAAAGACAAAGAAGAGTCAGAAATCTCAGGCGAGGGACCTTGGTCTGAAATCTTAGACAAGGGACCTTGGGCCGAAATCTCAGACAAGGTCAGTAGGGAATTGCCCCTAGAATTGAAAGGATGTCTAAATTATTTCCTATTATTTCCTGAAGGATTTGACATTCCTGCAAGAAGATTAATCGCGCTGTGGGTTGCTGAGGGGTTTTTGAGGCTAGGCAGGGGTGACGATTCTCCTGAACAATTTGCTGAGAGGTATCTGATGGAGCTGATAGATCAGAACATGGTTCAAGCAACAGAGAAGAAGCCAAATGGTAAAGTCAGAAGTTGTTGTCTTCCTGTTGCATTGAGGAAACTCTTGTTAGAAGCTATGGACAAAGTTTCCAAAGGACAAGTCAACACAATTACCAAATCATCTTCAAGTGACAAAGTTTTCAAACGACAAGTCAACACAACTTCCAAATCATCTTCAATTGTTGAACTCATAAGTCATTTTCTTCTTGCTGCTTTAAGTGAAATCTTGTCAAAAGCTTTTTCCAAATCATCTTCAAGCCTTCAGCAGAGCCGTTGGATTGTTGATCATTACAATAACACAGAACCCAGCAACACCAGCTTTAATCATATTCATGGTGACAACACTGACATTGCTACTCTGCAAGCCTCTTATAGGAAGTCCTTATCTTTTATGTCCTTTGATTATCGAGAAGGAAGCCAGCCCGGGGATGAGATAGGAAACTTTCTTCAACGGTGCATTTCCTGCAGGTGCTTCCTATTGCTGCGGGTGCTTGATCTTGAACGTGTTTTCAGACCTCAATTGCCAAAGGTACTGAGTAAACTGGTTTTGTTAAGGTACCTTGGCTTGAGATGGACTTACCTAGAGTCACTTCCATCATCCATAAGCAACTTGTTGAAACTCCAAACACTAGATGTGAAGCACACTTACATCAGTACTCTCCCTCGTTCTATTTGGAAGATGCAAAGACTGCGGCACTTGTATTTGAGTGAGAATTATCGCAGTAGATTTGGGCCTCGACCAAGAGGTGTCTCATTAACAGACCTGCAAACTTTATGGGGTGCATTCGTGGATGAGAAAAGTCCAGTAAAGGATGGCTTGGACACATTGATCAATCTTAGAAAATTGGGTGTGGCATGCCGGTGCATGTCAAATCAAAAGGATGAAATGTCATTGCAACTGGAAGCAGTGGCTGAATGGATTCAAAAACTAGAACATCTTCAGTCTTTAAGGCTGAAATCACATGATGAAAACAATCAACCTTGGTATCTAGACTTACCGTCTTTGTTAGACCACACGAATCTCTCCAGTATATATCTTCTTGGAAGGTTAAGAACTCCATCTGTCATCTCTAAATTTCCAGAGAACCTTATTGAGATTACCTTGTCAGCATCAGCACTAAGTGAAGATCCAATGCAAAAGTTAGATAAACTTCCAAAACTGAGGATTCTTCAGTTATTCTCTGAATCTCATGTGGAGAACAATATGTGCTGCCCTGAAAACAGCTTTCCTCAGCTTCGAATTCTTAGACTATGGAAGCTAGAGGCACTGGAGGACTGGATTGTGCAGGAAGGAGCATTGCCTCGTCTCAGAGTTTTACAGATCAGATCATGTTCACGTCTGCATAAGCTTCCTGATGGATTGCAGCATGTTAAGACTCTCCAAGAATTGAAACTGTCAAACATGCCAAGGGAGTTCACAGAACGGATTAAGGATAGTAACAGTGAGGATTGGGGCAAAATAGCACATGTGCGCCATGTTAGCATTGAACCCTGAGGTACCTCCAGTTCTTATTAGTACATATTCCTTTACTTTTACCAGTAGCATTGTGAACCTCAAAATTTATAGTTTGATTTTCTTACTGTTAATTTGCAAGCTAGTAATCTTTTCTAGATTATTTACATGCTAGTAATTGCTCTTATTAATCAATTGCTAAATTAGTGTTCCATTTCTTTTGTTGTGAAGGAATCAATGCAGCGATTCATTACATATGATAATCTCCAGTATCCAGAGATTTTTTTCTGCCTTTTATTCAAGTTTCTTGTGTTTCCAGAGGATGACAGACTTCTGCAAAATAAATGTCAGTTATTCTAACTGCTTGGGGGCGGGTGAGATAGTAAGGCCAATGCTAATACAAGGAATGGGAATTTCAGAAACATTGTGGAGGATATCAAGCTCACTCCAAGGACACTATCAGATGTTAGCTCTTCCTTTCATGTGATGATTTATTTCAGAGGTATCACCAATAGTAGGCTTGGCTGCAGCTATATCATTCCTTGATCCTCTTGTGTGTTTTTTTCTGTTCTTATTGTTATTTGTTGCTTCTCTTGTTGTTGTTGGAGAATGGAGATGGTGATGGTGATGGGGAAGGTTTATTTATTTTTATTTTTAAATGTGATTGTTGTGATGTATTCTAAAACCAGTGCTTATTTTAGAACCTTTTTGTTTTTCTTTCCTGAAAATTCTGCATGTTAGAAATTTTGGACGGGCCTAATGAATGAGTAAACTCACAATGGAGTTGGTCCAATCCATAACCAAGACTTATCTGATATTTCCCTTGGTTTCCTAAAAGTAATCATATATCCATGCAAAAATCTATAAATAAAGGTAGTATAACCATTGTGTGTGCGCGTGTATATGTGAGAAATAGAAGAAAAACATTCTCCATCTCTTACCTTCATTTCTATTATCTAGAAAGTGTTTCTAGACTGTCGATTAGAGTGTTTTTCTCTAGAGTCATCATCTTCTTCTGGGGGCTACTCAAACTCACAGCTCTCCCTTTACTGTGTAGCTCTGGCTTTCCTGGGTTTGCCAAAAGCTCTCTTTTGTATTCAATTCAACTTTGTCTCTAATCCTAGGTCTCTCCATCTTCCTTCACTTCATCTCATTCTCTGTTAGGAGTCCTAATCTATCAATTTGTAGTGTTCTTCTCAAAGCACTCCATATGTTTGTGCTGCTTTTGCCTAAAAGAGTTTTGTAGGCTGTCGCAAAAGATTGTGTTAGCTGAGCATTTTTTTTCCAAGTCTGTTGGATTAGTGGTTGTGTGTAGAAGATCGTAAGGAGTAAGAGGTTTACAATGAAAGGGAAGCAACATGCTAAACGAGGTTGATGACATCTGTTGTTGAAGACAAGGAGTAATTTTCTGCTTGCTGTTTCAATTTCCTCTTCCATGATATTAATGTTAACAAATGCGCAGTGGTTTATAAACTATTTTAGAAACATTTTATAAAAAAAATGATAAAATAATTAATTTGTTGACTGCTTTTTATATTTTTTATAAAAATTATGTCAAAATTTTCTTAATATATTTTATTAACAATTGCTAAAGATACCAGTTAACATGACCCTTAAATAAATATCTTTGAAATTGCCGTGAGCTTTTACTAGACCAACGACAATATCAAACCTAAGAGCCTTGGGTAGGACGTTTGCCCCCAATGTTTTTATTTTAATGGAACTACAAAGCTCTGTTTGTTTTTCTCAACAACATAAAATAAAATCGTAAAAATTAAAATTAAGAAAATAAAAAATTAGTAAAATTATTTTTTTTATATAAAAAAGCCCTGTTTGTAATTGTATGCAATGAGGATCTACAAGGTGTCTTTAGTAGAGTTATTAAATGTTTTTTTTAGAAGGTAGTTATTAAAAGATTTAAATCCATATTAATGTGGCTCCTCCTTCAGGTATATGAATATTATAATCCTCCTCGTCCTCAACGTTGAAGACCTTGATATAGTGCGCATTTTTCTATAATGTAAATGATAAGGACTAAATATGTAGTTTACTCAAACTCAAAAAAATTAAATGAAAGTAGCAATGTGCTACAGCGAATTGCTATTGTAGCACATTGCCAAATTTTTTAAAATTTAGCCCAAGGAATGTAGAAGCTTTTTTTTTTTTTTTTTTTAATGTTTGAGTTGCTAAAATAACTTTTTTAACAAAGCAACTTCGGATAGGGGCTACAAAATTTGAGAAAAAAATTATGAAAATTGAGTATTAAGTTATGAAAATATACAAACCAAACATGGTTTAGCAACTCTGATATGAATGCTCTTACTTTTCAGAGTTTTTTTTTTTTTTTTTTTTTGAGAAACAAACTAACTACTAAACACACACACTTAATTACATTCTCACACTAAACTCATGAGGAGTATAATTTAATGTTTTTATTTTTACTTTTTTTAGAGTTAGTGTCAATTAAAAGATGAGCATGCCTTACCCAAAAAAAAAAAAAAAGAAAGGAAAAGGGAAGAAAAGGGGGATACTCACACTGCCCAAGATGCTGAGATAAAATATATGGGAAAGCAGGTTAACATGGTGAAATACCACTTTCTAAAAAAATTGACAAAAACCACAAAATATTTTTAACATGAATGATCGGGATGTTTGATTTGTTTCGGAGTAGGTAGGTCAGTCGTAAGCGGGGATTTAAAATACAGGGGGTGGTTAAGCATTAATTTTCACTCATCTTTTAGGATTAGTGAATTAACAATTTATACATTGTCAGATTCCAAAAAAAAAAATTCTTAATTATAAAATTGACTTTCTCAATATCAAGATATGAAGAGAATATTTAGGTGGCGTTTGGTATAGAAAAATTCACATTACCCCAGACATTCAAGTTCTTGGGAATCCGATATCTGGCAATCTGGACGTCTGGGAATATAATTATTTCTATGTTTGGCTTGATTTGGAATCAATAAAAATCTTAAGAATATAAGATACTTATATTTGGTTTATTTCTAAGAATATTATAAGAATTATTTATTTTTTTCCAAAATAGCATTTGATTTGTATATACAACGCCGAGTGCTCTTTTTTTTTTTTAATCTTCTTCCAAATTAATTATGAGAAACAAAATACAAACTACTATAGAAAATTCAATGACACTATAATATAAATTTTTAAAAATGACATGTATAATACAAAAATAATTATTTATATTGTTAGTTTATAATAATAGTTTTTTTATTTTTTTTATTTCTATTGATTAAAGGGTAGATAGAATGGGTAAAATTAACAGCTTATACAAAATGTAACTTTATCCAAACATGAGAATGGGAATACCGACATGTTTTTAAAGGGAATCCACATTCTCACAAAAAGTTGCATTGAGCAGGAATCCAAATATCCCTATCAATTGATTCTTTTGTGTGATTTGCAATCAAACATAAAAATATTTTAATATTTCCAAAAATCCTAAAATATTAACTTATACCAAATGCCGCCTAGGGTTGAGGCAAATGCTGCCTAGGGTTGAGGCACAAGTCCCCTTGATTTTGCCTTTATTAGACAGAAGTCGTATAAAACATTACTAATATCCTGATTGATAATGATAAAAAAATCTAGAGCAGGTCGTGTTAATGGTTTTGAAATCATTCCAAGATCCTCTACCTCCGGTGCGATCGCCAATTGTGGAGAATGTGTGCAACAATTTGTCTGTTACCAAACTTCTTGTCCTCCCTCAGGTATATGAATATTATAATCCACCTTGTCCTCATCATTGAAGACCTTGAGCTCATGCGCATTTTTCTATAGTTTACTATTTGATGAATACAAAAATTTGGATTAGGATCCGGTCCGAGGGCAATTCAAGCTATTCCACTCACAAAATTTTTTTACTTTTTACTTTTTAAATTTTCACTTTTTCCTTCTTATAACTTTTTTCTTAAATGTTTGAAATTGAAAGTTGTTTTTTGCAATTATAAATCTCAACCATTCATAAGAATTGCATCAGCTGCAATACCCTAGGTATTGTACCTAATCTCAATCCCAAAAATTTCTATAATTTACTGTTTGATGACAGAATACAAAAATTTCTATACTTTACTGTTTGATGATAGTATACAAAAATGTGTAGTTGGAATTCTTACCATATTCTTCTAGTACTTTTTTATGGACAATTTTGCTAAATAGCAAATTTGCCAAATAGCAAGTTCCAAAAATATATATATATATATATAAATATATATATAAATATATATATATATTTATATACACACACTACATAATTAAATAAGTTTGACAGTTTCTAAATAAATAAAAAAGTTTGACCCAGTATTTTTTTTCGAAATATTTCCTAAAATTATGCTATTTGGAAAAAAATTACTAATTCTTTTATGTGACATTTTGTATAGGGTAATGTTTTAAAATTCTTAAAAATGTTGAAAGATCCTCATGTTCGATTGCAAATCATATCAGGGAATTAGATGTCAGGGGTATGTGAATTCCCCCTCAACACCCATTTTGTAGGAATGTAGATTCCCTTTAAAACAAGTAGGTATCTAAATTCCCAAGTTTAAAGAAAATTTATTTTTTATAAATTGACTATTTTAACCATTTTTCCTTATCATATAAGCAATGGAGATAAAACATAAAAATAAATCATCAATATCCCTTTCCTTGTCTTTATCTCTTCCCGCCGAAACAACATAAGTAGGATAGACAGCTTTGTTAATATATTCATTAACAAAGTTCTATTCAAGTTTCATGTGTGAAAAAAAAAAAAAAAAAAAGGGTTTGAAGGGACCCTATACTGTTACCAAGTATTCACTTTCATTGTTGTGTGTGTTGTTCAAAAAATTATTAATAGATCTATTTCCATGGAAATTTGTTAATGTATTTATTCATATCTCAGATCTTGGTTTTGTTTTGTTGCTAGAAATATGGATCTAGATTGGTGGCTTCATTTGCTAGAAACCCATTTTTCAACCAAAACTCACAAGAAACACCAATATCTCGATTGATAATGACAAAAAAATCTTGAGCAGGTAGTGTCAATGGTTTTGAAATCATTCCAAGATCCCCCAACTCCGGTGCGATGGCCAATTGTTGAGAATGTGTGTAACAATTTGTCTATTACCAAACTTCTTCTCCTCCTTCAGGTATATGAATATTATAATCCTCCTCGTCCTCAACGTTGAAGACCTTCATATAGTGTGCATTTTTCTATTATGTAAATGATAAGGGCTATATATGTAGTTTACTCAAAATCAAAAAAAATAAATGAAAGTAGCAATGTGCTACAGTGAATTGCTATTGTAGCACATTGCCAAATTTTTTTAAATTTAGCACAAGGAATGTAGAAGATTTTTTTATTTTTTTATTTTAATGTGTTTGAGTGGATAAAATAGCTTTTTTAACAAAGCAACTTCAAATAGGGGCGACAAAATTTGAGAAATAAGTTATGAAAATTGAGTATTGAGTTATGAAAATACACAAACCAAACATGGTCTAGCAACTCCAATATGAATGTTCTTACTTTTTGGAGTTTTTTTTTTTTAAGAAACAAACTAATTTCTAAACACACACACTTAATTACATTCTCTCACTAAACTCATGAGAGTATAATTTAATGTTTTTATTTTTACTTTTTTTAGACGTAGCGTCATTCAAAAGGTGAGCATGGCCTTACCCCAAAAAAAAGAAAAGAAAAAAAAAGAAAAGAAAAGGGGATACTCACACTGCTCAGGATGCTGAGATAAAATATATGGCAAAGCAGGTTGACACGGTCAAAAACCACAAAAATATGTTATCGGATTATTTGTCTTGTTTGGTAGTGGGTTGGTAATATGTTTTTTTATTTTTTCGCTGAATGGGTTGGTAATATGTTAACACCCACTTTCCAATTTCCACGTATCTTTTCTGGTGCTTTTTGGTTGGGGATGATTATTGGGTGAAAAACAGGAGAAAAAAATATTATTTTTTATTGTTTGGTTTGAGACTTTAGAGAAAAAAAAAATACGGAAAGAATTTTGGTAGAGTTAGGATTTTTTTTTTTTTTTTTTTTTTGGCCCACCAAAAATCAACCTCCTCCGATTTTGGAAGAAAATTGGATAGATTTTGTGTACCTTTAGCTTTAGCAGTTCCAATTACGTTTCTATTCTTAATTATAATGTTCAACTACTTCCACCATTCACATCTCCCATATCGTCTCCTTCTCCTTTCTTTCTTTTTCAAGTTTTCAATTACGTTGGTTTCTTTCTTTGCTATTCAGCAGAAAGAGACAACCAGTATCTCTCTCCGCTGAAGCTTTTTCTTTTCTTCTAGTCCTCTTCTTTCTTCGTTTTCCACTGTTTTTCTTTGGTTGTTGTTTCTTGTCGTCTTCTTTTTTGCTTGATTTTTTTTCCAATTACATTGCCACCGCTTGTTTTTTCTTGTTCTGTACGTAGCCCTACGTACACAATGGGGCGATACTCATGGCTCATGATGCTGAGATAAAATATATGGGAAAGCAGGTTGAAATGGTCAAAGACCACTTTGTAAAAAAATAGACAAAGACCACAAAATACTTTTAACATGAATGATCGGGTTGTTTGATTTGTTTCGGAGTAGGTAGGTAGGTCATAAGCGGGATTTAAAATACAAGGGGTGGTTAAGCATGAATTAACACTTTATGCACTGTTAAATTCCAAAAAAAAAAAAAAAATTCTTAACTATAAAATTGACTTTCTCAATTTCAAGATGAAGAGAATATTTAGGTGGCGTTTGATGCAGAAAAATTCACATTACCCTTGACATTCAAGTTCTTGGGAATCATATTTGGCAATCTAAATCTCTAGTAATGTAATTATTTCTATGTTTAGCTTGATTTGGAATCAATAAAAATCCTGAGAATATGAGATGCTTATATTTGGTTTATTTCTAATAATATTATAAGAATTATTTATTTTTCCCAAAATACCATTTGATTTGTAAATACAACGCCAAGTGCTCTTTTCTTCTTCTTTTTTTCTTTTAATCTTCCTCCAAATAAATCATAGAAAATTCAATGAAACTATAATATAAATTTTTAAAATGACATGTATAATACAAAAATAATTATTTATACTATTAGTTTATAATAATAGTTTTTTTTTAATTTTTTTTCTATTGATTAAAGGGTAGGTAGAGTGGGTAAAATTGACAGCTTATACAAAATGTAACTTTATATAGACATGAGAATGTGAATATCCACATTTTTAAAAGGGAATCCACATTCTCACAAAAAGTGCATTGAGCGGGAATCCAAATACCCCTATCAATGGATTCTTTTGTGTGATTTGCAATCAAATCTAAAAATATTTTAATATTTCCAAAAATCCTAAATATTAACCTATGCCAAACAACACCTAAGGATTGGGGCGCAGGTTTCCTTAATTCTGCCTTTATTAGACAAAAGTCGTATAAAACATTACTAATAACCCGATTCTCGATTGATAATGATAAAAAAAAATCTAAAGCAGGTAGTGTCAATGGTTTTGAAATCATTCCAAGATCCCCACCTCGGGTGTGATGGCCAATTGTAGAGAATGTGCGCAACAATTTGTTTGTACACCAAACTTCTTGGACCAAAATGGCCAAATACCACTATTTACCGAAATATATATATATATATATATTAAACAATCTACCACTGTTTCGGAAATATGGAAGAATGTACCATTTTTTGGGTACTCGAGTTTCTAATAGTACTCGAGTTCTCTGAACTCGAGTTCCACTTCAATTTGCCACCGTGGTTTGGCTGAGCTAGAATTTTAATAATTAAAAAATGCCACCTTTAAATCGAGCTTAGGGAACTCGAGTTATATATTGATATAACTCGAGTTCTTCATCATCGAGTATTATAATTAGAAAACTACACAGTACTCGAGTTTACTGAACTCGAGTACTATCTAAGTATCTACTTAAGTCCGGTTTTGCAGCTCAGTCTCTTCTTCCGATCTCACCTGAAACACAAATTCTACATCTGCGACTTAGTTTATCTCCTGTCAACAAATTTGATCCATCAAATTTAAATTTTGTTGAGAACCTTGATGCAAATATGTAGTTGATACAAAAATCAATTTTTTACGAAATGTGTGGGGACCTACCAAACGATTTGTTATAATTTAACAAAAAAATGTACAATTTTGAAGTGCCATTGGGTTTAATTAAATTTTTGTTTTTCACGTTGACGCAAATATTTAGTATTGGTGAAAAACAAATTTTCAGGTTATTTGGAGGATGTATTAAGTTCAAGTTTGGATGTATATAGGTGAAAATTAATCTTTCATATTACTGAATAAACATCATTTGTTATTTAAATAATTTAACTTTAATTTGGATGTATATAATTCAATGTTATGTTGAAAAATTTAATTGGTTTTAATTAGTGGATAACATTAAAATGCAACCCAAGAAGACAGAAATAATAAAAGATAAGTTCCCATAAAATCTCCATGAAAAATGCAAATGACAATGGATAGAACCTTGTAGAAGGTATTGTCGTAGTCAGCACAATGGCTGTGTATGAAATTTCAGCATGCAAGATCACCTTTTTGTTACACATCAACAATAACGTCTTATGTTGGGAGGTAGAAATTTTTGGAAATCGTCATTGCTCGAATTTGAGAAGTTTGAAATATCTTCGTCATTGTCTAAGTTTGTAATTTTGTTAATGGACTTGATAGCTTGCTCTTGTGCTTTTCCCTTAAGATGTTTTCTAGTCTTTTGGATTGCGTGGAAACGGTCTAGCCTCCGCTGCATTTGATTGTTCTCCCTTTCAAGGCGTGCAAGTAGATTTGTTGATTCCTCTCTAGGTAACTTTACCAAACATGCTTTTGTAACTCTTAACCCGTGCCACCTACAATACACCTCCAACACACACATCAAGCAGGAACTTCGTGAGATGGATCAACCATTTTCAGGATCAAGAAGTTTCCTTGTCACCTCTTGAAACTCTGGCAATATAAGAAGAAACATAATTTTAGTTTATCTAGTGCAAGGACAAACAAAGAGCATCTCATAAACCAATCTCAGCAACACTAGCAGTCATTTAACACACAGTTCAGCAAAAACTAAAAAACTTATAACAGAAAATACGAAAGCCACAGTCAGAAGTATTCATGAAGATCGCATGGTCTCTCAATTGGCTTAAGCATAATTGTTTCAGGTTAAGTGTAAAATTTAGAACTTACCCACTTATGTAAAGAACACTAGTCGCTAACAGGTGCAATGCATGGGAAAGCTGTTGGGTCAATCAATTGACACATAACTTCCCTAATATGAAAAATCATATATTCGATATCAAGGTATAAATTATATACCAAAGCAATAAAATTTAAACGTAATCTCCCTCCCTCCCTCCCTCAGCCCCATCATTACATACTCATTCAAATATAATTCATACATTACATTAATCATTCTTGACGTCCAAGATGTATCTAAATTCTAACATTGCTAGTAAACAAATATGCTACATCACAATGAGATTGAAAAGGCAACACAATGCCAGACAATGCTGCAAAAATTTGGGATTGATTCACCTATCAAGAAAATTTTGAGATAGTTTTAAATTAAATTTCTATATGAGAACACCACTGGAAATATAGTTTGACCATACTTACTACTCCAAATAATTCAAATCAAGACATTTGATTTTTCTCCCTCACCATACTTGCTACTCCAAATACTTCTCTATCAACCAATGAAATAACATGAAGATATCTTGAGCATTGTTAGAGCATTTCTTGCAAAAGGACATTCCCAAAGCAAATGAGCAGCAAAGTTTATCATTGATCCTCAACAAACCCACAAACTTCTCAAATATCAAATACCCATACCCAAATCTAAATGAAAACAAAAACCCAAATCAAATCCATTGATCTCACCCAAAAAAATAAAAATCTATTCAAAATTTCTGCCATGGATATGGACAGTGCACTTCCTACATGATTCAAAAGATAGGCATTCTTAAAGCTTGACAATAACGTTGTGTGGAATTGTATTAAGTGTTAAAAGAGAAGTTACTATATTATTAAGATAACGACAGCCTTTATCGCACTGCATGTGATACAATATACTACAATATGGGACTGGATCCAGGTCATATAGTCTCGTGGAGATAAAACATAACACTAAAAGGGAGCAAGAGATAGGAATAGAAGCATCAAATATATTTTTTACACATCAAAGCTTGAAAGTTCTAAGGTTACGTGCTGAGATAGACTATTAAATGTAATATATTCAATAAGCAAGGATAGTATAAAAAGCTTACACTTATATTAAATATTGATTAGTGCCCTTGGTCTGCTCATCTCTAAGAGTAGCATTAGACTAATTAAGTACAGACAATATGCAATCTCAGCATTGAAGTTCGAATCGCATAAAATAATCATACCGAGGACGCATCTTCTTCAGTAAAATACTAATCAAAGGTTCAGATCAGCTTGCATCTACAAAGTAAGACCTTAATGAGCTATAATTCGGCAGCCTTAGAAAGAAAAAGGAATAGCGGGGAAACATACTACTTGTAGAGCACATTTTTGGTTCCACCCATGCCAGTTGATATCAACAATCATTCTCGTTTTCTTCTCCTCACTGGTTCCTTGACTGGTCTCACCTTGCCTGAAAAGAACACAAGCAAATAGTAATATGCAAATTGTTTAACTATGAAGAGATGTATATGTTATTAGTATGAATCGAAGCATAGTACCATCTCCAGTCCCACAATTAGGAGCATGTGTCCGAGTCCGTTTCGACCTTCGCGGTTGATCCTCAACCTACTCAATTTGTTCACCCTATATCTCCTTAATGTGTGAAACCTCTGGTAAGGGGCTGGGGAGTATCTCTACCTGGCTGAACTCAGTATGCACAAACTCAGGGGTGGGTCACCCAGTAGTGGGCATGAATATCATCTCATCTCTACCATGTACATCAGTGGGGGGAGCACTAGTGGTCAGTGGGAGAGACATACAGGTGGCGGGCAGGGGAGATGCAATAGATGCACGGCTCTCAGTACGTGACTAACCAATTCGATACGCAGATCGCAGTACGCAACTTACTCACCAACTTAAGAAAGATGTTGGCTGCAAAATTCTTCAGTTCATCACACAATGAAGATCACAAAACTCCTTGGTTACAAAACCCTACGGTGTACAAACACAACAGATTCTTGAAGAGAAAAATGAACTAGGGCATATGTCTCCGGTTCACAATATGCTTGTGAAAAACTTTTACATTAAGTTGCATCAGCTGTGATGGCCCTTAAAACAATCCTTATATATGTTTAAAGTTGTGAAAAAAGAAAGCTCAAACATCTATACACTGATTGGATGAAAATCAGATCTGAAAAACTGATTTTCTTAAACTTCGATAGATACCCTATCTATCGAGTAGCTGTCGAGCATCGGGCTTAAACGGCCTTTCAAACCTCAATAGATACTAGCTGTCGAGCTTTAAAATCCAACACTTCTTCACTTGGTTCTTGGACAGATTTGCATGGCTTTAACACTTGAACTTGAAACCTTATTTCTTGAAGTATTAAACACATCCTAGATCTACTCAATTACAAGTAAAGTGTGTTTTGTCAAAGGATTAGCCAATTCTATATTTTTGTATATGTTCCTAACATGATTCACATATGTCCTAACAGAGACTAACTGTAAACTTACCAAAGTGTCCTAGTAGGAGGTCTCTTTTGTAATAAGGCGTCGAGTGATAAGACAAAACCACTCCATACACTCGTCATCGTACCTTATATCCCCCTCAAAGATCGGTGCTTCAACAACTTTGGTGTGCGCAGCCCATTTGGCAATATGAGTGGCATGTTCAACAACCCAGTTTTTGTCAAGCGAATCGTAAGTACAACAACTACATGCCAACGTGATTCCTAGCAAAGGTATGATACCTGATTTGGCCATAGCAAAGCAAGTGACATACGATAGGCACTCAAGATGTGCGTTGCATGTTCTGTGGTGCACTACAAAAGCTACATACCTAACAACATGTGGACCTAGGGGCAGTGCCTGGTGTGGATACCTCATCATCAGACATATGTGTGGAAACCTGGCATACGCCCACAACTGCACTAATAGCAGTGCACCGCCAATCTGCTTGGCTTTCTTCTTTGACGCCTTACACAGGTGTCTATATATCCAACATAGTGTTGTACTACCCCAGCTATACTTCTTACCTCTGCCAATTGGATTCAAGAAATACAGATACATGATTGAGATCTGTTCACTGAACTTGTCCATAAACAGCATACCACCCAACAACTACAGTATGTAATACCGAGCGTACTTCTGCACTCGTAAGTCAGCGGCGTTAGCCAAGAGAGGGTCGGTAAACTGTGACTCGAGCCAAGATGCGTTTAACCTCGCCCCACATAGAACTACTATGTTTTCATTAGCACCGGGTTCTTTGGCCGGAGGCTCATGGCCTAGCAAATCATGGCATAAGACGCCCCAGTTTGACATATAGGTAATCCCCACCACCAGTAAGCCATCTACAGGTACTCTCATTATAACCTTTATGTATTGTAGCATGATTCTCATCTCACCGTGGGGCAAGTGGAATAAGTGCGTCTCCGGCCGCCATCTCTCCACCAACGCTGTGATCAGTGCATGATCAAGCTCTATATCCGAGACCCAAAGTAGCCCATCTAACCCCACATCAGCGATATAAGCGGCAACCCATGGATGTAATGCCCCTTTGAGCATACCATTGAATCAGCGACGACAAGTTAGTACACCTGGCAATTCCTGCAAATGGAGCAACATTGTATTAATATAGCATTCAATAACAACATAATAATTACACTTCAAACTTAAAAGCCAACACTAGGGATATTTTTAAAAATGGATATGTAATAATAAGAAAAATCTTTGTAGTACATAACTTGAGTATGATTTTGGACAAGTGCATACCTCGCCTTTCGAAGGACCATCCCAAAGCCAACTTGAACGATGCTCAAGCTACCTCGTCAAGATAGTACAAACACAGGGTCCCGCTGGATGCGTGTCCATATCTGGCATAAATTAAAAAAATGTGATTAATAACCCATTAAGTGACTACTGGCCAAGTACACACCGCAGTTACGCCAAATTAATATCATAATACAAATTTTACAAAAATGGCTTTAATTGGTGACATGAACGGAACAGTTAATTTGAAGTACTAAAGTCAATCCTACTAAGGTATAAAAGTAGCAACATACACATACTGACTAAGGAAATACTAGCATAGAGATTATCGTCGCAACTTGCTGAAGTTTCATGGTATTTATATGTAAGAACTTACTGCGATTATGTACTCATGACCACAATTGATAGAGTTGCAAATTAGAGTAGCTATAATTTAAAGTAAAGATAAAATACATTTAGACCTGGTTACACTTCCTTTTATTATTGATTCAATTTTTGTCTTTAATAGTACTAACAAGATTCTTAATGAATTTTCAATAAAGGCGTACAACATGCAAAACACATATATTGAACTCCATAAATAGACAAATACATCATAGACCATTTTGTTTTTCAAACTAATTTTTTAAACCAAGCAAAAATTGCATACACAAACATTAAGCCCAACAATTTAGCTTACTGAAAATAAGTTCACTGTCCTCTTTTTTCCATTTCATATTCCTAGCAACCAGACTCCTTCATATTTGGTAATATAAAAAATCTCAAACTTTACAATTTAATAATAGACTAATTTTCTAGAAAACCAAACAAAAACCCCACGTAGAATTAAGTTCAATACAACAAAAAGTAAACTAATCCCATACAAATAAAAATGTCATATACCTGTTTCTTCTTTCTTTATAATTTAACATTCTCAATATACAATGATCTTTACCATCCAAATAAAAACTTCACACATAACAAAACTCATTACAACAAAAAGTACACTTATCTCACACAAACCAAATCATCATACATCTATTTGTCTTTCTCTGCCATTTTTTTATTTATATAAACCAATCACCTTTAATTGATTAAAATAAACAAACAGACCCTCCAACTTCACAATTTACTAATAGACTAGTTATACCAAACGAAAGCTTCACACATAACCAAACTCATTACAACAAAAGTAAGCTCATCTCACATCCCTAGCCAACCATATTTCTCTCTTATAAACACATAAAAGGAATGTAACTGTAGGTAAAGAAAACAACCAATACTCATGAATTAAACATTTTAGTATCCAACATTGTCAAATTTTATTTTTTTAATTTAGGGTAGATAGAAGTTTGTCTTAATATTGAGTCATTGAATTCATGAACATTATGTAATTCAATTTAACAAATGGCCAAAATCCCAAAACTCAAAACCCTAACTCATTTTGTTTCCTCTCCCACAATACCAAAACCAATTGAAATTGAAACATCATCCCACCCATTTAAACCAAGCTCCATCTGAATTATGTATGCTTCACTAAAACTTTAACAAAAATCTCCCATTTCTATTCGTAAACTAAACTCAAGTACTCTAGAATATTTAAAAAAAAGCTTTCACGAAAATAAGCAATGACATAAATGGGCATCTATCTTGCAAGTTAGTATACAAAAAGATACAAATAAACCATATCAGTACTTTTGTTTTATTTTTTAGTACTAATAAAAGATTATTTTAAAGACAAATACCAACGTACCCTTGTTCCTTGACCTTCTACTGAGCAAAATATGCAGTCTTTTTTTTTGGTTAGCCAAACCTGTTACAATTTCAGAGAAAAATAAAAAAACTCATCAAGCTTACAAACTTAATTCACTAACTATTGTAAGGAAACTAATTACAATCAAAAGACAGACAATATATCAATCAATTTGTCAGATTCACTATGGTCCTGTGTATGCTTTTTTAGGTATTGACTTTATTTTCTAAAATATTTATAAAAAATTATTTAATAAAGAATTAAATGCACTTTAACCAATACATTTAAGACATTTGTCAACAAAAACCTTCAAATGTAGATGGTTTTGAGTTTTGACTTTCAAACTTTCAATTATTTAAATGAAAAAAGGTAGATGGCCAGCCAATCATTAAAATCCTACAAAATCCTATGCGTGTTATTAGTAATTTCTACTTTAATTGTTATAAGTTGAGTAATGTTAGAGACACAATTTCACAGTTTAATTAGGTGGCAAGTTGGTATTGGTGCAAATATTATTTTTACATAAAGAAGAAGTTCTAGCTTCTAGAAGAACTAGAGTAGATCTAAGTGAGTCTAAACCTAAGAATCTCAATCAATCTAGAAGCAAGAAACACCACAAACCTCAGTGGTTTTGTCATTTTTGTGGTGGAGCTGGGCATACTAAGCCAAATTGCTTTAAGTTGCAAGCTTCAAAACAAGCATCCAAACAAAAAGTGCCTATGTCAAAAGCACAAGATCCTATGACACTTATCCATGAACTGGTAAAGGTTCTTAACCTTTATGCAAATACTGGAGCTGAAATTAGGGCCAATTCAAATAGAATCCCAACCCCAAGTTTACATCTAAAAGAGTCTGGATGCAAAAGACTCAGCCTCAGTGAGTCTGTCTAACATGGTCCTTGTGTTAATTCTTTCAATCTCTTGTAACCAAAATTGTTTTTCTTTAGAATTTGCATTTGCATATCATTCATACATTGCATTCTAGGTTTGTTTTTGATGTTGTTCAGTTTATATATATAAATATATATATAAATATATATACATATAAATTAGAAAACAAAAAAAAGGAAGGTTTTTGTGTTATAGATCTTCAAGATGTGTACTTGAGGTTGGCCTATGAAATTTACATTTCATGACTGTGTACCTTGTTTAGCTTTGATGAGCTTTATTTTTCTGCGCTTTGCTAGTTTGTGTTATGTAGTGCTTATATTATGTGAGTTGTTTATGGTTTTTAAACACATGCTCTTGATTTTGAAGTCACATTCTTTTGATTGTAAAGACTAAAAAATCCTAGGAGAAAGGCATAAATAACCATCTCACTACTGTTACTCACCAATCATGAACACCTGTGTGCAAATCATAAAAGCTGTGCTCGATAATGTGTAGCAGTTGCATAACAAAATACTTAAGGTGTTACTGTACAATAGATAAAAAAAGCAAAATGCAAAATGAAAAACAAAGAAAAATATGCTTCAAAAGAAAAACAAAAACAAAACTAATAAAAAAAATTAATAATTGCGTGGTTGCAAGCGTGTTTTCTAGGAGATGTGGGAGTTATATGCTGTAACTCTTTAGGAGATAGTCACTTTCAAACTTATGTGATGAATAATGTAGAAATTGTGCTTATTTTCTTTCTACATATCACCTTGTGAGTATCTCATACACTTACTAGTTGCACACACCACAAGCAAATTTTTGTTAAACTCTGTACATGTGATTGTGTGTTAAGTTTTTGTGGCCTTCCAAGATTTAACTTCTTGATGTGTTTAATGCATTTTGGGAGAGTGAGGAAAGAAAAGATTGAAGGAATTTGCTAAGGTTTGAATTTTTTTTGAAAATTTTGGTTTTGTAAAACATTTGAAATCATGAACATACATCTCATTTCATAAAAACAGTTTTTCAAATGGTTCTGCAGAAAAAAGTTTTCCAGAATTTTCAAATTTTCTAATTCTTCTAGATTCGATCGATCGAGTCTGTTTTTCGACTGATCGAAATGGCAAAAGGAAAATTCATTTTTTAAGCTTAAACTTTCGGCTTGCTCGATTCCTTTCCGATTCCCTTCGATCAGTCGAGCCTATTTTCATGTACATTTCAATTCCTTCCCAATTCCTCACAACCAATCAGATTTCGAATTTTTAAAACATATAGGAATCAGATCAACTTTTTAAAACTATTCCTTTGTCTTTCTCTCCGATTCCTCTCTCGATCCCTTCTCACGAAAAAAAAAATTTTGTCATTTTTCTTGGTCAAAGATTCAAAGGTTTTCTTCAAAATTCTAAGGTAAGACACTTTTGCCCTTTCTTTTTTATCAAATTACATGATTTCATGCATTCTTCATGCATTTTTTTTTTAATTTTCGCATCATTGAAAAATTGGGGTTTTTGATGTTTTTGGGCATTTTGATCAAAACTGAATCATAGGTTTTTCTCCATACATCATTTAAACATGATTCCCACACTTTAATTTCAAATTTTTTATGGTTTATAAAAATTTTCGAAATTAGGGTTCTTATGTTCCTGAGAGATTTTGGGATTTTGTGAAATTGGGCAAAATTGAGTAAAATTGGCTTGTGTTATTGATAGATTGAGTGATTATAACATGTTTTATACTTGTTATGTTGTTCAATTGATCAATATGAGGATTTTTTGAAAATTAGGTTTCTCAAAATTGGGGATTTTCCAAAATTCTTAATTTTCTTGGTAAATTTTCAAGATTGTGATGAAATTGGACTGTTTTAGAGCATTAGAACATGTATCATATGTATTCTTATATCATGCATCATATAGTTTTTCAAAAATTTCATGTTATCTTGTCTCTAACCCTTCTTAATGCAGTCTGCCCTTGGTTTTGTTGTGTTGTTTTTGTTTTTGTCTTTAGTCATGGCTCCTAAGGTTGGTAGGAAGTTTAAGACTAGAGCTAATAGGAACCCTGGGTCATCCTCTTCTAGTTCAACTTTAGTTGATAGAGATAGGTTTTTTTCTGCGAAATGTGAGGAGATTTATGAGACCTTGACTAAATATAGGTCTATATGGGGTGAAAGGGAGATTGTCTTGAGTGAGTTAGATCCCTCCATCCATAGGAACTTTGTGTCTAGGAACTGGGTATCTCTGTGTGAGGTGTCTAATCCTCCTCCTGCGGCTTTGATTAGAGAGTTTTATTCAAACCTCTCTTTCTATTCAAAGGTTACAAGTGGTCATTACTTGACTTCTTGGATTCGAGGTCAAGAGTTTGCCATCTCTAAACAAACTGTTTCTGAAGCTTTAAGAGTGCCCTTAGTTCGTAAACCCACTTACCCATACACTAATTTCCCTTCTATTGATGATATCATGTCTCTTCTCTGTGGTAGGTCTGTTTCTTGGGGTACTGAACCAAGAATCAATTCTTGTGAATTTACTAAGCTTAACTTTTTATATTTGATGATTTCCTATCATAACATCTATCCTATATCTCATGTTCATACTGATCCCATAGATAGATGTGCTTTTCTTTATGCTCTTATTACTGATGGTTCTATGTGTTTTCTCTCTTTGTGTATCCAAACCATTGTTAATATTTCTAGGAGTAAGAGTAAAGGTCAGAAATTGTTATTTCCTATGTACATATGGATTTTGAGGTTTTTAAGGTTGTCAGATTTTCCTCTAGAGTTAGTTCACATCACTGTTCCCATAGGAGCCACCTTTCTTAGACAGCGACACACACAGATGAAGAGTGTTGAACCAAGCACTAGGACATCAAAGAGATCACGAGGAGAAGCTTCTACTATAGCTCCTGCATCTAGTACTATGCCTACTACTGAGGAGACTTTTGTGGATCCGACTGCAGCTGTGGATCCGTCTAGTGGTGCTGATGATGTAGACCCTACTGTTGCCCCTCCTCTCTCGCTCCATGCTATGGTGGAGTCTTTCATGACTACTCAGGCAGCTCATGGACAGCTTCTGGTTGATTTGTTGATGGAGGTTGCTTCCTTGAGAGCTGATTTTGCCGAGTATAGGAGTGTGTTTCCACCTCCTCCACCCTTTAATGATTGATGTTGCCCTTGGCAATTAGTAACAAAAAGGGGGAGTAGGTTTTAGGTTTTTGTACTTAGGGGGAGTAGAGTTATTGTATTTAGAGGGAGTTTGATGTATTTGATTTTTTTTTTCATTCTTCATATTTCATTGTTTATATCTATTTAGTGTTCTGTTCTTGTTTCACAAACATTGATGTGCTTATTGTTTATGATAGTTATTGATGATGAGGTTACTCATTATGATATTACTGTCTCTTTATATGTTTTGTGAATTAAAGATCATATTTTTAATTAGATTATGGTACTGTATTTTCCACACATGCATTTATGGTTTGTTTTCAGTGTTTCAGGAATTTACAAGTTAATTCTTTCAACAGCTGCTATTTATACTAGCAACTAATAGTTAGTAGTTGTGTAAGAATTGTATTAGGGCAATATCTTGTATTTGGGCTGGTATTTAATTTAACCATTACATTTTGTATGTGTGTTTTGTCACATGTTAGGAACATATGTCACTATTTTATGTAATTGGCTTATCCTTTGATAGAACGCATTTTACTTGTATTTGGGTAGATCTAGGATGTGTTTGATACTTCAAGAAACCTTATTTCAAGTTCAAGTGTTAAAGCTATGCAAGTCTGTCCAAGATTCAAGTCTGAAAAGTTCTTGTCATTAAAGGTCGACAGCTAGCATCTATCGAGACCTGCAGAGCTGTTCTAGCCCATGGCTCGACAGCAGCTCGATAGATAGGCATCTGTCGAGGTTTATGAAAAACTGAGTTTCAGTTCTATTTTGACTCCAATCCGTGATTGTATGTTTGGGCTTTCTTTTCTCACAACCCTAGACATATAAAATGATTATTTTAAAGGCCGTCAAAGGTGACACAAGTTGCACAATTGGGATGATGCTAAGATCAAGGCGGAAAACTTTAACAACAGGGCATTGAATGCCTTATTTAGTGCGGTCACAAATGAGGAGTTCAAGAAGATATCTTCCACTGAAACTGCAAAGGAAGCATGGACCATTCTCCAGACAACCTATGAGGGAACCAAGGCTGTCAAGGATTCAAAGCTTCAGAGGCTCACTACAAGCTTTGAAGAGATCAAGATGGAGAAGGATGAGTCGTTTGATGAGTTCTATGCTAAGCTCAAGGACATAGTGAACTCAGCTTTCAATCTTGGGGAAACCATTCCAGAACTCAAGATTGTGAGAAAGGTGCTCAGATCTCTACCCGAGAGATTCCATGCCAAGTTCACCGCGATCGAGGAATCAAACGACATTGACAAGATTCCTCTAACAGAGCTGGTTGGTAATCTGCAGACTTATGAGTTAGGTTTAACGAGGATCGGGAAGTCGAGCAAAAGCAAGAGCATGCCATTAAAGGTCAAGAGCAGTGATACTGATGAGTCTTTAGACGATGAAGATTCTAAAATGAAGTCCTATATTACAAGGCAATTCAAGAAGTTCATGAAGAATGCCAATGGGAAGGGCTTTGACAAGGACCGTAGGCAATCCAATTCTTCTCAGTTCAAGAGCCAAGACAAAGGGAAGAAGGATGCTAATCAACAAAGGACCGTAGGCAATCCAATTCTTCTCAGTTCTGAGTGATCTGGAACTTGATCGAGAAAAGCTTTCCACAAAGTTTGATGAAGCTAATCAACTATTGGAGCACTGCGATTTGAGAATAACTTCTTGGCTGAGAAGACTAAGAAGCTTGAAGCAGAACTATTCCAAGTCAGAGCTCAATTGAGAGGACTTCAAGTGCAAAGCTTGATGAGATGCTCAGTCTTCAAAAATCTACTTCTGATCGAATAGGTTTAGGGTATGGTTTCTCTTCTTCTAATATTGCTTCTACTAGTACTACTGTTTTTGTTCCTCCTAGTAATAATGTTGAAATTGAGAACAAAGTTGTTAAAAATGAATTAGCTAGTGAGAACTTAGACAAGGATAAATCTATCTTAGGAGCACCCCCTAAGCAGGATAAGAAAGAAGCTAGAAAAACTAGGACTAAGAAGACTAACTCTCAAAAGCCTAAACAGAAGAAGCAGCATCTCTGTCATCACTGTGGAGCAGCCGATCATACTTGACCCAATTGCTATAAGTGGTTAGCTACTCAATAGAGTAATGGCATGATTGCATCGGGAAACCAGAATCAGTTTCCATCCTCTTTTGCTCCTCTTGGAGATCTTCTCAAAGCCCTCATGTTCCTTTCGAACTTGAACGGTTTCAATTCTTCCCCCTCACCTCCGGTTCAAAGGTTTAATCAAAAGAAAGGTTCTTCCAAGGTGTAGAAAGAAAAGGGCTCCAAGTGATTCTATCATTTTTTCTCTCTCCTCTTCTTATTTTTGTTTGCATTACTTGAGTGTTTTGCTTTACTATTTTGAGTCAGTCTAGTTTTATGCTTTGTTTAACATTTTTTTTTTTTTCAGTTTTGTTTATTTTGTTTTTCATATAAAAATAAATAAATAAATTGAAAAATCAGAAAAATACAAAAACAGTGTGTGTTTTGTGTACATTGGTACTTGTGTACTTTGGATGGCCAATGAAACAAAGTTTTCTAAACTTTGTATCGTTTGTAACTTAGATGAGCATCTCTATGCACAACTAAGCAAGTGAGCTTTATGGCTCTTGTTTATGATGAGTAAGATTAATTAATCTCTTGTACTTAACATTCATATCACTCTTTTTTATGAGAAGGACTAGAAAATCCCAAGAGAAATGCATAAATAACCATCTTACCACTGTTGCCCGCCAATCATAAAATGACATATGTATACTTTGGCATAGCAAAAGTGCAGTGTCAAATGCTTAACATCATTGGGTATTTCTTTTCTATCTCTTATATGTCCATGCATGATTTGCTTAAAAAGAAAAATATGCAAAGAAAAATAAAAGTAAAAAGATCAAAATGCTTTATATATGATTGCAAGCGTGTCTTCTAGGAGATGTGGGAGTTATAGGATGTACCTCGAAGGTGATAGTCTCCATCAAACAGTTAGGATTGTGTGTGAGTTAAAGTGATTTCCTCATATCTCAAATCGTCATAACATGTAGACACTTATGCAATCTTGCGATGTTTTTCACACACAACATGCAATATTCTTTGCTACTCTTAATACATGTGCAAGTACAATGTGATTTGGCCATCACAAGAAATACATGTGTTAATGTATGCTCACTAAACTGTCTTGACTTGTTTTTGAAATATAAAATTGGTTAGACTTGTTTAGTGTGTGTGTGTGTGTGTGTGTTTTTGGGATCTATGTGCTTAACTTTTTATTGTTGAGAGATGATTTTGAGAGTTTAAAAGGTTGTTTAGATCCTTGGTTGAGTTGCATGCTTGATTGCATTCATATCTATGTTTTTCCCTTCTTGAAAAACTGTTTTTAAGTAATCTTGACACCTCCTCAACACCTCTCGATACCTAGCTTATCTATCGAGCTCTTCAGTTTCTTTTTATCGTAATCTCGACACCTCTCGATAGCTAGGTAGATCGATCGAGAAAGTTCCTGTCCCCTCGATAGCTCCTCGATCCATCGAGCTTATTTTGTTGTGGACACCTCTCGATAGCTGCATCTGTCGAAGCCTTTATAGCTCGACACCTCTCGACACCTCTATCTGTCGAGATTTACTGAACTCCTATATATTTGTTCAGCGCGATTCGAACTTCATTTCGCTCAATCTCTCTCAATCTGTCCAAGTCTGTTCATCTCCTAAACCTCTCTCACTCACTCCTAACTTTTTCCCAAGGTGTTTTCGGCCTAGATCAAGTTATTCTTCACTTGGTAAGTGTCTAAATCACTCATTTTCATGCATTTCATGATTTCTAACCTAAGTTTTTGGGATTTTTGAAAATTTTGGGGTTTTTCAAAATCAAAGAGGTTTTTTCAAAATTTTTGGGATGGGTTTTGAAGATTTGATCTTAAAAACTTCATACATTGCATCTCATGTGCATTATAACTATATTTTCATGCATTTAGATGTGTGTCATATATGTTAAACTGCTTGTGTGCTGGTAGGTTTGGATTGGGCTAAGCCCATGATGTAATTATCTTTGCACGTCACATGCTCATGCATTTTCATGCATACGTCCTTTACATTCAATATATTTTTATATATTTGAACTGTTTTGGGACTTTTCTGAGTGTTTCTTTCTTCCCCCTCACTCTCTAGTTTACATTAGTGCGTCATGGCACCAAAACGTAAGTCTGCTCTATCCTAGAACCCTTTGCATTCTAGGGTATCCACTTCTTCTGATCCCACCCCCTCTTTTGTTCAGTTCCGTGATGAGGATGCCCGAAAGGACTTCTCGGAGAACTTTTCTAGACGAGGCATTCATTCGGAATGCCGAGTCATTTTGTCGAACTTCTCCGACACTGACCTACCCACTGTCATTCACAGTCAGGGTTGGGAGTCACTGTGTGACATCCTGGTCACCTGTCCATCCGTGCTGATCTAGGATTTTTACTCCAACATGTATGGACTTGATTCTTCAGTACCTCTCTTCATTACTCGCATTCGAGGTACACACATAGTTGTCACACCGGATATTGTATCCGAGGTGCTCTGTGTCTCAAGGGTAGAGCATCCTGACTACCCTGGTTGTGAGTGTCTGAGGACTGTGTCCAAAGATGAGATGATTTCTGCTTTTTGTGAACGTCCTGCTGATTGGGGCGATCGTCAATTTACTCCATGTTCGACCTTTGCTAAAGGTCCTAGATTCATGAACATGGTTATGACTTTTGTTCTTCATCCTCTCTCTCATTATAACTCTATTACCGAGCCCCGCGCTCGATTTTTGCTTTCTTTGTTAGAGCATCTCACTATAGATTTTCCCTCACATTTCATTCTTTCCATCATAAATGTCTATAGGGATACGGCGTCCCATGATAAGCTCATCTTTCCTTCCGCTATCACGAGGATCTTACGCCATTTTTCTCTTCCCTTTCCTACTTCCGACCACTTTCACGTGATGTGTGCCATTGACACCGCTACCATTAAACGGAGCGAGGCACAGTTTCGTTCGAGGCGGTCTAGTACGGCAACTCTTCCCACTTCTTCTGCTCCATCCACATCCGGTCCCTCTTCTTCTACGGGATGTGTGACACTCAAGGACATCATGACGCAGCTTCAGCGCATAGATGCTTGCCTCGACACTCTCAGTGATGAGTTATGTCAGGTGAACACTCATGTTGGCCACATTGCTCGACGCCAGGCTGAGATGGGCGGTTACACCATGCCTTCCTCTCCTGTGGCCTCTGCGGATGAGAGTGATGGCTCCGGCAGTGCTGATGTTGCTGATGATAATGATGCTACTGCTTCCGATGATGAGGATGATGGAGATGCTAGCTCACCCAGCGATGACAAGATGTCTACTTGACACTCTTACCCTTTGTCACTCGTGACAAAAAAGGGGAGTAGTCTTGGTTATGAGAGTAGTCATAGTTAGGGGAAAGGTTAGCATTGGAGATTTTTGTTAGGGAGAGAGTGCACATTGAGGGATGTAGTGAGGACTTGATGTATTTCTTTTCTTTTCTTTCTATTTGAGATACATTATATCTTGTACATGGGTCTTGTGACCATTATTAACATACATTGTACTTATATTCTTTATATAGTGATGTATGTTTTTCTTTCACCTATCCTTACATGTATTGTTTCTTTTCTTTCTTTATACACATGATTCTTATAACTTGTATGCAATCTATTATTTCTACTTCACACTAAGATGCCTTGATGAATTTTGTTTAAAGTGTTTCAGAAATACAGGTTGTCAAAGTCTTTCTTGCCATAGACTCTCTTCTTGCAAAGTTTTTCAAGAGTCTGTGTTAGGATAGATTTTATTGTATTCAACAAGTGAATATGAGTTGAGTGATTTACGACTTCTCTCATATCTCATTTGTTAGTTGTGGTTTTGTCACGGATTGCCAAAGGGGGAGATTGTTAAGACATATGTGATTCACTTGTTAGGAACATATGTCACTATTTTATGCAATTAGCTTATCCTTTGACAAAACGCACTTTACTTGTATTTGGGTAGATCTAGGATGTGTTTGATACTTCAAGAAACCTTGTTTCAAGTTTAAGTGTTAAAGCCATGCAAGTCTGTCCAAGATTCAAGTCTGAAAGGTTCCTGTTATTAAAGCTCGACAGCTAGCATCTATCGAGACCTGTAGAGCTATTCAAGCCCGTGGCTCGACAGTAGCTCGACAGATAGGCATCTGTCGAGGTTTATGAAAACTAGAGTTTTAGTTCTGTTTTGACTCCAATCCTTGATTGTATGTTTGAGCTTTCTTTCTCACAACCCTAGACATATAAAAGGATTATTTTAAGGGCTGTCAAAGGTGACACAAGTTGCACAAGTGTTAAGCAAAGTTTGTTCAAGCAAATTGTGACCGAAGACAGAATTTGCCCTAGTTCATCTTTCTTGTGAAGAAGCTGCTGTGTTTATGCACCGTAGGGTTTTGTAACCAAGGAACTTCTTGATCTTCATCGTGTGATGAACTGAAGAACTTTGCAGCCAACAACCTTCTCTAGTTGGTGATTGAAGTCGCGTACTGGGATCCACGCAATTGGTTAGTCACGTACTGGGAGTCATGCATCAAAAGGAGAGATTGTCACTACAGAACAAGTCCAATTGGGTATTGGGGTAAGGGTTCAACTGTAGGTTGGTATAAGGTACTGGGATTCCTTTACTTATAACCGCTTGTTGTGATAATAGTAAATTCTCGGGAATGGTGACCTTAAATTCACCCGGTGGGGTTTTGCCTCGGTGGTTTTCCCCATTCGTAAACAAATCACCCATGTCAAATTTATTTTCCGCTGCATTTAACTTAGTTGGTGATTTGTTTGTGCTACCACGCGTACTGCATGTTAATTAACTTAATTAATTCACTTTGCTAATTAATTGGTTAATTTATCACAAGAGATCAATACATTCTTGGCTTATCATCACGGATTGCCAAAAGGGAAGATTGTTAGGTTCTAAAGATTTAGGTTTAAATGTTTAGAATCATATTTTAAATGTGTTGGCAAACCAAGAACAAAACATGTTTAGTCTATGTGTTAGGCAATGCTTAAAAGTGTTGGTTTCAAATTTCAAGTCCAGCTAACTGTAGAAAAAGGAAGTGAGTTTCTGCCTTACTCGACCGATCGAGAAATTAGACTCGACCGATCAAAAATCGTAGGAACAGAAATTTTGTAGATTTTTAAATCAGGCCCAAGCCAGTGAAAACGTTTTGGGTTTCATTCCAACTTCTCCACATATAAAAGAGAAACCCTAGCCACGTTTTTCAGACTTTTGAAAGACTTGTGTGTTACTCTTTGTGAGATCCAAAAGGTTTTGTACCTTCTAACTACACAAAAATCTACCGGAGCAAGATCTACAATCAAGCGTTGGTAGAACATGGTTGCTGCATCAAGATCAATACTGATGGTGATCTGAAACCTTTGAGTGGGATCTCAAAGTCACAAGCAAAGGTGCTTATGCTAGTGTAAATCCAAGAAGAGAAGAAGTTTGTGGATTCAGAGCTTGCATGTGGTTGTGTCAGTAAGTTACTACATAAGGTAGCAATAGATTTAGGGTTAAATCTTTTGTAAAAACTTAGATTCTCTTATAATAGATTTACTTTACCTTGAGGATAGCTAGGTCAAATCCTCTCCAGGTTTTTACCTTGAAACGGTTCGTTTCATTGATTTTCTTGGATCATCATATCGAGGTGTTATTTACTTTTCCGCTACTGTGCATGATATGATATATGCTTGTTTAACCTAGATCTGAATAATAAACCTAATAATCAACTTGGTTAATATATTGGATTAAACAATCTGAGTGTTCAAGGGTCTAAATGATCAAACACTTTTAAAGTCTCTGAGTGCATTCACATTAATTTATACAAAGTGTCCTCTTTATTTTACAATATAAACCTACTTTTTGTACTTTAAATAGTCACTTTGTAAAAGACCCACATCTAGGGGTGTTCATTGGTTGATCTGGATTGGGTTTGTGCTCAACTCGGACTTAATCCGACAACTTGGGAATGCTAAAGAGGGAGACCTGCCACCAACCGCTAAAGAGATATTTCATCATTATCATATTTTCATTTGCAAATCGAATCTATAGCTGTATTTTAAAAGTTATAATCCGAAGATAAATTTCATTGACATTTTCATTTTCCTTTCTGCGCCTCTTTTTTGTTTTTATTAAAAAGGGTAAATTATTATTTTGGTCTTTAACATTTGACCTCTGTGTCAAAAATTAAAATGATTCTCAACAATTCCAAATATGCCAGTTTAGTCTCTAACATTTTAGTATTGTGTCAAAATAATTTCTGCTGTTAACTGATGGATGAAAAAAGTTGACTAACGGTGATGACACCTGTCAATGGTTTTAAAATCATTCCAAGATCCCCACCATGGATGCGATGGCCAATTGTAGAGAATGTGCGCAACAATTTGTCTGTACACCAAACTTCTTGTCCTTCTCCATGTATATAAATATTATAATCTTCCTCGGCCTCAATGTTGAGAACCGAGCTTGTGCGCACTTTTCTATAATTTACCGTTTGATGATAGAATACAAAATTTTCTATAATTATTGTTGGAATTCTTACCATATTCTTCTGGTACCTTTCTTTGATTCTTTTACTGTTTGACGATGAACTATTTTTAATGCTGATATCCCAGGCGATTGCCCACAAGATGAGCTGCCACACGAAGTGACTTCTATGATCTCCTTTGCGGTAATTTATTATTTTTTATATCGTTGGAACGAAACCCACCAGGCCTAGCTTCTATTGATCAGTTGGTCGTGAGGGTGAGGGACAGTTGTTTCTTAATGGATTCAATCAAATTCACTTGTTTGTCCTAATGAATTAATCATATACTAATACAAGTGGCTAATAAAGGATTTAGGGGAAAAATTTTTCCTTAAATAATCAGCGACAAGAAACGGTGGATGCTTTACATGTAAGTTGCAACATAGGGTGATCATATAAAAATTTAAATAAAATAGAATTTTTTTTTTTTTTTTTTTTTTTTTTTAAAAGTTGAACACTGAGAATCCCAAGAAGTTTGGTTCAACAAAAATAATCTTGATTTCACAAACATAATCAAGCATCAGTAGCACTGGCATTAGGTGTGCCAAATGCCAAAAAATTTGGTACTTGGCACTTGGCACACCAAACACCAAAAACCCACCAACATCAGATGTTACAAATGCCAAATAAATTTGGCATTTATTACAGTTCACTTCTACTATTGGCACAATGCGGACAAAATGCTATAAATTTTTCTCTTTTTTTATTCACTTTTCTCTCTCCTCTCATCCTGTCTCACATTCTCTTCTCTCTCTTCTACCTTCTCACTTAGCCTCTCTCACTCTCACTCTCAACTAAGCCACCAGCCTCCCCCCACTACCGACCTCGCCACAACATGTCGATGACCTCCACAGCATGCCGCCGACCTCATCTTCACTCCCAAATTTGGGATTTTTTTTTCTTTTTTTTGGGATTTGGATTTTCTGTTTTTGTTTTTGTTTTTCCAGATTTGTATTTTTGTTTTTTTAGATTTGGGTTTATTTTTTCTTCAGATTTGGATGATGGGGTTCTAAAGTTATGTTTTGCAATGGATTTTTTATTTGATTTGGGTTGTGGTGGTGGTTGGGTAATGGTGGGTTGCGATTTTGGTGGTGGTGATGGTCAATTTCTGGTGGGTTTTATGGTGGTGGATTTCTAATGGGTTTTACAGTGGTGGCAGATTGTGGGTTTATGGTGGTGGAGGGTTGTGGGGATGGGGTGGCTGTTGTGGAGAGAGAGAGAGAGAGAGAGAGAGAGAGTAAAATGAATAAAAAATAATTAGAAGTGAAAAATAAGAGATGTGATGTATAGTGAATTGTAAAATGGTGTGTTAAACTAATAAAGTAACTTTTTGATGTGCCAAATGCTAAATTTTTTAGAAGTGCTGATGCTAATGTTCTTAGGTGTGCTAAATGCAAAATTTTTAGTTTTTAGCATACTAAACACCAAGAAACAAGCTACATGAGATGTCTCAAATGTCAAAAAATTTAGCATTTATGACTATACCATTCTATTAGTAGAACGGTACATACCAAAATGTTAAAAATAAAAACATTTTTTTTATTCCCGTTGTCTCTTGCCTCTCTCTCTCTCTACTCTCCCCTCTAGAGTCCAGATCATGCCCTCTCTCTCTCTCTCTTTGTTAGGGACATATTTTTATGTAATTGGCATATCTTTTGACAAAATGCATTTTACTTGTATTTGGGTAAATCTAAGTAGGTTCAAAATGATCATTACAAGTGGTTAAATTGAAAACATGAAGATTACTCAAGAATTGCTCAAGAAAAGTGCAATTTGCAGGTCTCGATACCTCCTCGACAGAAGCTCGATCTGTTGAGATTCATTAAATTTCGACAGATGTCTCGATCTATCGAACTTACGGAATTCAGACCATAGCCAACAACGTTTTTATTCTAAAAGGCTATTTGTTTATGGATTTATATAATCCTTATAGGACTAAGAAAGTCCAAGGTTTGTGTAAACCTAATTGAAATAGGAGAGCCCATTAAGCTCCTATTTAAAGGAGATGGAAAAAGAAAAACCTAACCCTAGAGAGCTTCATAAGGCTTTCTTTTTGAAACCATAGCCTCCTCCTACAGAAGAAAGAGTTCTTGCTGCATTTCTTGTACGCCTTTGGGTTCTATAACCAAGCCAAGTCTCTTGCACCAACATTGAAGATCTTATTGGTGTTTCTATGTGAAGTTGCTGCAAATCAACTACAACAATCAAACAGTTGCTATGGAGTTAGTCATATACTTGGATCCGTGCAAAGGAGTAGACCGCGTACTGGGATCCGCACATCAGATTCGTTAGTCACATACTGGGAGCCGTGCATTACAAGGAGAGATTGTCACTACAGAACAAGTCCAATTGGGTATTGGGGTAAGGGTTCAACTGTAGGTTGGTATAAGGTACTAGGATTCCTTTACTTGTAACCGCTTGTTGTGATAATAGTGGATTCTCGGGAGTGGTGACCTTAAAATCACCCAGTGGGGCTTTTGCTGTGTAGGTTTTCCTCATTCGTAAACAAATCACCGTGTCAATTTATTTTTTGCTGCATACTTAGTTTAACTGGTGATTTGTTTGTGCTACCATGTGTTTGCATGTTAATTTGATTAATAAGTAAACTTGGCTAATTGATCAATTAATTTATCACAAGGGGTCAATTCGTTTTTGGCCTATCAAGTGATATCAGAGCAGGCACACTCTGATTAGGGTTAATCTTTGCTGTGTGATCCATTGATCCCTATTGTCATGGAAACTCTTGATTGTTTTGATTTGCATGATCTTGTGTTGAATGATGATGATGATATTCAAGATGCCTATTGCAAGCTTTATAATTTTTGTATGAAATATCTTGAATGTTCTACAAAATTAAAAGCTAAATTTAAAAAAGTCAAACTTGAAAAAGATGATTTGATTGCAAAATTGGATGAAGCCAATAATTTGAATGAGAATTTTAAAAATCAAATTTCATCTCAGGTGGATTAAAAGTTTTGAAGAGCAACTAGTTGAATTTAAAACTGAAGTTGAAAATTTAACTAGTGTCAAACTTGTTGTTGAGCCTAACTCAAAAGAAAAAGATTTTTATATTCCCCCATTTAAAAGGAATAATGAAGAGTTGAAGGCTAATATTGCTAGGATAGACAAAGGTAAACAATCTGATGTTACCACTGAAGTTTCTAAACCTATGTCTAAAACTCCTCCTAGGTTGAATAAAAATTCTGAATTTGTCCCCATTTGTCATCATTGTCATATTAGGCCAAATTGTCCTAAATTAAGGTCTTTGTCGATCTATAAGGTTAGACCTCCTTCTAGGAAACCAAGTAATTCTAAAACTACTCATGTTTGTCACCATTGTGGTGCTTCAGGTCACACTCGCCCTAATTGTTTCAAGTTGTTTCCTCATAAGGGAGTGTCAAATAGGTCTCATCCTTTGTCTAAAGGCTCTGTACCTATTCTTGGTGAGTTATTAAAAATTTTGAGCTTTTTGACTCAATTTCAGGGGAATTCTAATTCCTCTATGTTCTTTAGTAATCATACTAGGACACGTGCCCTTTCATCTTCACGGCCAAGGACTCGTGCTGTGTGAGTGATAAAGGATCCTAAGACTTAATTGTCTTTCTATTTGTCCTTTGCTTTAATTCTTTCTATCTAAAGTTGGACTTTCTTTCTTGATTTCTTATTTGTTTTTGGAATCATGCTTTCATGCATTTGCATCTTGTTTTATGCTTTGTTTTGTCTAACATGTTTTTGTTTGTTTGTTTTCAGTTTTTGCTTTGTTTTGTTTTCAAAATTTATAAAATAAAATAAAATAAAATAAAATAAAAAATTGAAAAATCATAAAAATACAAAAACAGTGTGTGTTTGTGTACATTGGTACTTGTGTACCTTGGATGGCCATTGAAACAAAGTTTTCTAAACTTTGTATCTTTTGTAGCTTAGATGAGCATCTCTATGCACAACTAAGCAAGTGAGCTTTGTGGCTCGTGTTTGTGATGAGTAAGGTTAAGTGATCTCTTGTACTTAACACTCATATCACTCTTTTTGATGGGAAAGATTAGAAAATCCTAAGTGAAATGCATAAATAACCATCTCACCACTGTTACCCTCCAATCATGAAATGACATCTGTATGCTTCAGCATAGTAAAAGTGCAATGTCAAAAAATTAACATCATTGGGTATTTCTTTTCTCTCTCCTTTATGCCCATGTATGATATGCTTATTAAAAGAAAAATATGCAAAGAAAATAAAAAGCAAAAAGAATAAAAATGCTTTATATATGATTGCAAGCGTGTATTCTAGGAGATGTAGGAGTTATAGGATGTACCTCGAAGGTGATAGTCCCCATCAAACAGTTATGATTATGTGTGAGTTAAAGTGATTTTCTCATATCTCAAATAGTCATAACATATAGACACTTATGCAATCTTACGATGTTTTTCACACACAACACGCAATATTCTTTGCTACTCTTGATACATGTGTAGGTACAATGTGATTTGGCCATCACAAGGTTTACATGTGTTAATATATGCTCACTAAACTGTCTTGACTTGTTTTTGAAATATAAAATTGGTTAAACTTGTTTAGTGTGTGTGTGTATGTTTTGGGATCTAAATGCTTATCAATTTTATTGATGAGAGATAATTTTGAGAGCTTAAAATGTTGTTTGGATCTTTGGTTGTGTAGCATGTTTGATTGCATTCATATCTGTGTTTTTCTCTTCTTTGAAAAACTGTTTTTAAGTAATCTCGACAGCTCCTCGACACCTCTCGACACCTAGCTTACCTATCGAGCTCTTCAGCTTCTCTTTATCGCAATCTCGATAGCTTCTTGACAGCTTCTCGATCCATCGAGAAAGTTTATGTCTCCTCGATAGCTTCTCGATAGCTGTTTGATCCATCGAGGTTTGCTCAATAGCTGCTCGACACCTCTCAATCCATCAAGATCCTCCTGCATGCATTGTTTTTCACATGGTTTGCATGTTTCTCTTATCTTTGTGTCAATAGCATCTTGTTTTTCTTTTTCTTGTAGGTCTATGGTTCCTTGTTCTCCTCGTTCCCTCTATATCAATTTTCTGTCTATCTCCGGTCAAGTCTTTTGGCTTTTTATGCCCTTTGACAATCATGTCAAAAAGGGGGAGAAATTTGAGAATTGAATGTCATTCCTCAGAGGGAGTAATAGACTTAGGGGGAGAACTTCATGTTAAAGGGAAGAAGTTTTTGATGTAACTAACTTAGGGGGAGAGTTAGTTTAATACACATTGATATTGATATATTTTTTTGTGTTGTGTATCTTTTGGTTTTGTAACCATTTACATACATCATGTGTTGTTTCTATATTTGATGATGATGTATGTGTTTCACTCTTTATCTCACATGTGTTGTTTCTTTTCTCTCTTTATACACATGTTTCTTGTTTATTTAACTTGTCATTATTTTCCACATGGTACCTTGATGTGTTTTGTTTAGTGCCTTTCAGGAAAGACAAGTTAAAGCCAAGTCAAGATTCCGAACCTTCTTCTTGCAGCAGCTTCCAAGGTTCAGATCTTTTAGACTAGGCTTATTTATTCTATAATCTTGAGTAGAATGTATTCTAGGACATTCAATATACTCTTGTGGTTTTGTCACGGATTGCCAAAGGGGGAAATTGTTAGGGATTTTTTTTTATGTAATTAGCATATCCTTTGACAAAACGAACTTTACTTGTATTTGGGTAAATCTAAGTAGGTTCAAGATGATCATTACAAGTGTCTACTTGAAAAACTCTAATATCGCCATAAAATCACATAGAGAGTCACTCCAGCCAATCATTAGCTGCTTCATACACGTTAAAACTAATGGCCCTCTTTTCTTTTTCTTATTCTTCATAGATCCAACTTTCATACCCAATAAGAACTATTTTCTTTTTTCTTTTTGTAACTTTTCTCTTTTTTGTCCAGGCAATAATTGAACTGGACATAACAGCCCAAACCCTCCTAAAAAGGACACTATTCTGTACCTGTGTCTTCCTAGGATAAAAGCACCTTGAAAAGGATTCATAGTTTTGTTAGAAGGGGGCAAATGCCATAAACAAAGAGATTCATACACTAATATGCCTTGAAGGATTTAGTGGATTTAGGGCTTCCTGAAATCTTTCTCTTAGATATAAGTTATCAGTATTAATGCAGCATCTGGAAAAGATTTAATAGCTTGGCAGGCACCATCCAAATCTCTTTCTCATTCAGAATAGCCGCTGATGGCCATTCGATTTCTGGCTTTTATATATGTGTGTGTGTGTGTGTGTGTATATTTCCTTTGGATTCCTTTATTACTGTTTCTGAAATGTATATTTCATCTTAATGATATGATTTTGATGATGTTCCAACTTATAACTAGCTTCCTATAAATTTTCAAAATGTCTTTCCAACTTCTCATTGTTTATGTGCTTTCACTGATTGTTTAAGCTTACCTCACCTGGTAGCTTTATTGCCTCTTTGATTTCGTTTTATAATTTGTTGAGTTTGACTTTATTGCATAAAATTAACATGTTTGTGTGTGTGTGTGTATTTGACTTGAGAAGTTTAGGAATGGTTTAAGTTGCATATGTTTCATTTGAGTCTCACCTGTACACTATATGATGCTTTTTAGTTGCCTCAACATTTTCTCTCTTACTTATCAATTATGTAATTGTATAATATATGACATCTGTTCAAGCACTGTACTGCATAATCTAGAGCCAGTTTTGTGGATTCCTTTTACCTTACAGTTTGTCTTGTATTTTGCGTTTGTTTCAGATAGATAGCCATGTAAAAAGACTTGATGAGGACCTGAACTATTTTGCTGAAGATCTAAAGCAAGGTAGATAACTTCTCTATTATCTTCTATCATGTCTTGTATAATTTTGTAATAGCTCATTAAAAAAACCAACTTAAATAACAGTGCATTCAAAGAAAAGAGAGACTCATTGACTGGTGGGTGGGGAGGTAATCCTCAACCCAGAGGGAGGTATTCCCCCATTCTCAAACCCAAGTCTTAAAGACTAAATTCTCAGTCAATTATCAAAAGCTTCCTTTTACAAGGCTGTAACATGGCTCTCAATACAAGAAAGAGCTAGTTATGATTACATCATCATAACTAAATAACTAATTCCTAAGCACATGTATATGAATTTGTCACATGCTAAAATAATCTTAAGCTAAGCGAATACAACATTTATCCCACTTCTTAATCAATTAAGCACATGTTTAAGTAACTTCTAAATCAATTGCACATACTTCAAATAAATGAGCACATGTTCTAAAAGATAGCTTTGCTTGGAGGTAGGACTTGTCCACATGACTTACCCTTGTGGAATGGCCTTGATTCAGCCACCTCATCAAGGCATACTTGGCCCCATCGTCAAGCTTTTTTAAAATGAAAATCCTTGCTTAAAAAGTACTGCATTAGGACTCCCCCTTTGAAAGAAACATGTCCTCACGTTTAGCATTCAACTCATGAATAGGGTTCACATGATCCTCCATGACCATAACTCTGTTCTTCATCAATGATCAATCTTTCTAATCTTGACTGTGTGTTTAGGACTCGCTTTCTCCTTCTTGGGCAATGGCATAGGTAGAGTCTTGGTTATCATTTTTGTCATGGCCCTTCCATTCTCAAAGTCTCCTCCACCCTTCCTTCCAAAACGTTATACAATTTTGGGCTCCCATCATTCTTTGACATCCCATCAAACAAGAGCTTGGTTTACCACAATTATAGGACTTTGCGCACCCTTCTTGAGCTGTCTCTCACAGAACCCATGCGGCTGGCTTTAGGTTTGGTTGGTGGAGGCGCAAGAACCTTGTCATTGCTTACCCTTCACTCCATCAAGATTGCCTCCTTGTCCATGCTTGTTGAAGAATCACCTTTGGAGTCACTTTGGCACTTCTATACGGGCTTTGAGACACTTGGATTTTTTGGTCTTTCCACCTTGAGTTCATACCTTTTGTTATGATCCTAGTGTCCCACATGGATTAAGTGTAAGTTTAAGCATGTGTTTATAAGCTCTTGGGCACCCTCCCCTTGCAAGCTGGTTTTCAAGGGTGAGTTCTATCCATGGGTTCTTAAGGGTCTGTTTGGATTAAGGGGGGAGTAGAGGGAAATAAAGTAGAGTTGATTGGAAATTAGTATTTGGTATCATAGCCAACCACCACGTCAAGTAATCGGACGTAGCTCAATGAGTATGGGATCAAATGAGTTGCGGCATTATGGTCAAATCCCGGAGGGGGCAACCTAGAGGCTAGATTAAATTAACTGGTAGGTGAGTGGAGCCGCCAAAAAGAGAAAGGGCTACCATCGAGTCAGTGTCAATAGAGTGAGCCGTTGTGGACATCGACTGCAGAGCGTGATAGTATGTTATGATCCTAGTGTCCCACATGGATTAAGTGTAAGCTTAACCATGTTTTATAAGCTCTTAGGCACCCTCTCCTTCTAAGCCGGTTTTCAAGGGTGAGTTCTACCCATGGGTTCTTAACACCTTTCGATAGAAGATCCAAAGGGAATCTCAAAACAGTGAGAGCATTAATGGGTTCATTGCTTTTTGCACAATGACAATCCAAGTGTTGCTCTACACTTTTTGCCAAGCATTGCACCAGCTTTCTCTAGGCAGCAAATTGCCTTCTCAATTGCATAACCTCATTTTTTTGAAGCCAAGATTGATGAGCATCTTCTAGTTCCATGCAAGGAGAGAATTTCTGCATCTTTGTTGGAATTGGCTTAATTCCTTGTCCCTTATTTTAACAAGCCATTGCTTGAATCACATCAACAAGCATTCAAGTTCTTTGAGAATCCACTCATTGATTGGCGGGTGGGGAGGAAATCTTCAACCCCAAGGGAGGTATTTTTCAACCTCAAATCCAAGTCACAAAGAGTAAATTCTGATTCAATGAACATGGCTATTTAACCAACAAAGAGTTAGTTATGATGACATCATCATAACTAAGTAATTCCTTAGCATATGTTAAAATAATCACAACCTAAGCTAATACAACATTTATCCCACATGTCTAAATGAATTAAGCATATCACTAACTTCCTTCTAAATCAACTAAGCACATGCCTAAAATAATTGAGCACATGTTCTAAAAGATGGCCTTGCTTGGAAGTATGACTTGTTCACATGGCTTGCCCTTGTGGAATGCCTTGATTCGGCCACCTCCTCATTGCTTCCCCCCCCTCCGGTTTCCACTTTCCCCATTTGTTGGACAAAGTAATATGTTGAGGAAGTGGTAAAGTTGTTGTTAGAGTTCTTCATCTTAGAAGCTAAGGTACTTTATTAATTGATTATCTATCTTATGTTTGTTTTATTTTCCTTTTTCCATTTTTTTTTTCAGAGGGAAAAATAGCCCCAGATGAACCAGCAATTCTTCCCCCATTACCTATAGTCCCTAAAAGTGATAAGCGGAAGCCTTTCTATGGAACACCTCAACCAAAGAGGCTGGATTACAATAATAGGGAATGGGATCGGGAGCGTGATAGGGATTTTGAGCTCATGCCTCCTCCAGGAAGCCATAAAAAGGAATTTGCTGCCCCCATGGATGTTGAGCAACCTATTGATCCCAATGAACCCACCTACTGCGTCTGTCATCAGGTCCTGACTTCTTGTTTTTAATTTTTTAATTTTCAAATTGAAAGTTTTTAGCATATTGTTTCAGTAAATTATTTTTTTGGATGAACATATTTTATATTTTTCAGTTATGCTTCAACTGCTTTAACTCATTTACTAAAGTGCAATAATTTTCTTGATTTTGTAAAAGGAAATTGTAAAATTTCATATATTTGTTTTTTCTTCTTCTTTTTATTGTTAAGATATTCGAGTTCTATTTTTATTATATTTGTTATAATTTAAATTTTTTTAATGACTACCTTAGAAAAAATTCCTAAAACCACACGCCACAGACAAGAAGATAATAATAATAAGAAGAAGAAGAAGTAACTACACAAATAAAACACGAATAAGATATGGTATTCTCCATCCTTCATTTTAGGTAACTTTATTTTCTTTCAATTGAGTTCTCTAATTTTTAAATTTATTCAATTTAGGCATTCTGTCCAATTTCGTTAAAAAATTACTGTCAAGTATGAAATTAACTAATAAAAATTTATTTTCCGAAAAAAATGGTAAAATACAGTTGACACTGCTGAGGTTTGGGCTAATGCCAGCCAAGTTCAAGAATTTTCAAAATTGAAAATCTTAGTCCCTAAAAGCATCTCCAACAAGCTCTCTAAACCCAAAATTTGGAGAGCAAACCCACAAAAACGTGCTCTAGCAGTCTCTCTAATTCATTGTTCATTAGCAAAAAATTGGTTGTTAATGAATAGTAGCTCTCTTAGTCTGATGACCTACTATTCATAAGCAAAAGAATTAATTTGAATAAAATATTCAACTATCGATTAAAATATTTAATTTTTACTCAATAATCACAACAGTAACAACAAAACTATTCCAAATCTTTTCTCTCAAACATCTCTAAACTCAGTCTCAATCAAAATACAAACTCAAATCACAATTTTAAAACTAATCAAATTAGAACAAAAAAAGAAAGAAAAAAAAAAAGCATAGCTAACCCATCTGAGCCTCGGTGGGGAGGAGGACAAGCAGTGGTGGGAGGAGGACAAGCGGAGGACAGGCATGCATAAACACCGATTTAAAAGGTTGTCCTCTCTAGCCTTTGTCATCCGCCGACGATCTTTGTGTGTGAGAAAGAGAAAGAAAGAGAGAGAGCTTCTTGAATGTTCTGGAGTAGACGAAGTGGTAGAGAAGAAAAGTGAAGATAGAGATAAGGGAAAGAATATGTGTGGAGGAGAAAAAAAGAGGGAAAAAAATAAAGAAACGTGTGGATGAAAAAAAAAGAGATAAGGGAAATATAAAATAAAGAATAAGAAATTAAAATTGAGAAATGCTACCACAATATTTTCACAATAAACCTTAAGTGGTGGGTTGTTACTAACTAATACTGATGAGAAAAAAATAATTTAAGTAATGTGTTCAAATTAAAATCAGTAATAACTTACCACATGATTTGTTGTGAAGATATTGTAAAATGTTGAGAATATAGCACTTCTCATTAAAATTAGATGATTCTACAAGTCATTATATCATTGCCACAAGTGCTCCACTAGATTTGTTAAAAAAATATCATTGGAAAATTTAAAAATATTACCGTTGGGAGATTTAAAAAAATATAGTTGTTGAGAATTTGAAAAATATGATGAATGAAGGAAGATTGAAAAAGAAAAATTAAAGAAAGAATGAAGAAATAATATTTAAATAAGATAGAGAAATGATAGAGAGTCTGTTGGAATTTGGAAAGTGTATTTGAAAAAGTAGGTAGGCAAAAGGTAAAATAAACTGTTCACTCTCCAAACAGTACAAAAATATGAAGAGGTTGCACAGTGAGAAAGAGAAGAAAAATTAGCAACAATTTAGGCATTAAGTTGGTCAATTTTGAAAAGTTTTAAACCTGGCTGGTATTAGCCCAAACCTCAGGGGATTAACTGTATTTTACCCAAAAATAAAATTTCTCACGTGATAAAAAAATTAATAAAATTGTCGTTGCTCGAGAGCTATAGCTCGAATTTGAAACCAAATCTAACGATCTCAACAAACTCCAAAAAGGCAAGTATTACTTTCAACTCTGTTCTTCCTATCTCTACCTCTTCGTCCAATTAACCCTAACCCTAACATAATTTCCTTCTTATTCAAATATTTGTATATGTATTATGTAAGTGTGCATGTAAAGTTTCTTTATTGAAGCTCTAAGAGCATTCTCATTATCCTGGTTAAACTAACTTAATGCTAAAAATGTAACTAAACAGTCACAAAAACCCCATACACCAAACTGAATAAATTAACGAAAAAAACTTAACAATGAATAGTAATCCATCTCTTATGGTGAGAAATTGTTCCTTGTTACACCAAAATTTATTTAGTTTATCACGCCTAACTTCAACTCTCTCTCTCTCTCTCTCTCTTGTTCAGAATGTTTGACCTTTGCTTCCCCACGCTAAATCTACTCAAATATGAGAGATGGAGGGAGATGAATAGCAAGGTCGCAAATGGTAGTCGACAATGGTGGCTGGATTTGATTTGGGTTTTGGCTGGGCCACCACTGTCATTAGCTTAAATCTCTCTCTCTCTCTCTCTCTCAAATGGTGGTCAACAACAATGGCAAGGTCCGATTTAGGTTTTGGCTTTGAGTGCTTCTATTGGGGCTAGTGTGGGTCGATTTGAATGTTGTGAGAGATCTGGGTCCGATTATAATGTGTATTTGTGAATTTGTGTTTGTGATCTGACTCGAACGATCAAAAAAAAGAATGGTTGAAATTGGGAAGAATGTGAGAGGAAAAAATTTATCTAGAGATAGAAAATAATAATTAAATGAAATGGTGATAGAATATTGAGACTGATGTAGTTATGTGTGATAATATATTAGCTTAAGTAATATTTTAGACCAAATTTGACTAAAATGACATTGAGCTTGATGTGAATGCTCAAAGATAGTATGTACTTTGTCATATATTGCAAAGAATCACCAAGTGAGAAAGAATTGCACTATCCAACTCAGTGAGAATGAGCTCATTCTCAAGGTCTCTCCCTCTTTCTCATGTATTTATTTCTTTTTCTTTTTTAATTTCTCTTTGGTTTTATTAATTTTTTTTTCATATGTGATTTTTTAGAAATATTTTTTTTATTAGTTAACTACTTATTGAAGACTTGATTGAATAAATTTGAAACTTAGATAACTTAATCGAACGAAAGTAAAGCTAAAGGTTTGGAAATGAATTTCAATTAAATTTAAAGGGTGCAATTTGCATTGTGACCTTAAATTTATTATAAAAACCATTATTCATGTGAAATGAGTAAATATGTTGAATAATTTTCCTAATCATTTGGCATGGCATCTATGAGAAGAGAGTATTATGACATCTATATATTTCTAAAACTTGAAGCATAGCATTTATTTTTACTACACTCCAGTTGAGCCACATCAGCGTCCACGTCATTATCTTTTTTTTTTTCCAATTTTCCTATAATTGTTTTTAACATTTATTTTTTTAATATTTACACTTTCCCAACCTTTGTCCCTCCTTTACCTTTTCATCTTCCCACTACTTCTCCAACCTTTCTCCCTTCCTTACCTTTTCATCTCTCCACTACCTTCTAAATTAATATCACTCTTCATCTTTCCCTTCATCTTCCTTTATTTTGTCTTTTCTTATTCACATCCTCTTACTATAAATTTGTCAATATCTCTTCCATTCTATGTATAATTTTCCCTCACAACAAAAGGTTCTCTCTCTCTCTCTCTCTCTCTCTCTCTCTCTCTCTCTCTCAAATTTTTGGTGGATTTTTTATTTTTCTTGCATATCTGCTTCAGGTCGATAATTTTTTATATTCTTTAAAACTCTACTTTGGGTTAATGCGATTTAGTATTTTTTTTTTTTTGGTTTTCTTTTATTGTTAAATGTTATCCTATTGCGTTATAAAGAATTAAATATAGCATATAAAAATATAATATTATTCTATTACATAGCATGATTTGGATAATTTGCTATTTATTGTAAATTGATATTTCTTCTATTACATAGCATAATTTTTTATAGTGCTCAATTTAGATGTTAAATGATGAGACTTTACTAATTTTTGTTTATTCTTTAATCATTTGTGGTGGACAAAGTACTATTAATAGTTGTATTAGAAGTACATTATAATGTCATTTATTTAAAGAAAAGCAAAGGTTAACCAAATGAAAATAATTGGATGGGTGACAAATTTTAGCTTTTGCAATTTTATTTTTATTATTATTATTATTTTATAATTTATTACAATGCATATATAGAAATTTAATTCTTAGATTTTGCTAATAATTGTTTATTTGATAATATGTTTTAGGTGGATGAAATTACAACAAATTGTTTTTCTAATTGGTCCAATTAATCATTGTTAAGTTTTATTAATTTTCTTAGTTACATTTTCAGTATTTTGGATTGTAGGCAGAAAAAATAAGGTTCGAGAAAGTTTGTTTAAAACTAAAAGAATAATTTTCAAATTTTATATTTTTTTTTTAATGATTCACAAAATGTTATAAATAAATTTTATTAAAAAATGAAAATTTTCGTTAACTTGCCTTTTAAATTTCTGAGAAAAATTGTATTGTTTTCATTTTGATACAACAAAATTTATATTTATAATTTAAGATTGTTCATATATTACATTTATGATTGTTCCTATAATAAATAAAAATATGATTACAAAATACATTACTCTTTATTAAGTTAGTTAAAATTGTAAAATAAAAATTAGTAAAACCTCCTTAAAATAATTATCGCCCAATGCGCAGGTTCATGGGTAGTTACTTAATGATTACTCGTAGGTGTTCACTGTTCACCCTCTGCCATAAGCTTCCATTTAAAATACAAAAATGTTGATACCTCCAGCTAAACGGTTAGAACCTACGGTCAGTCCATCTTTTTCAAAAAGTTAATTGCACGCTTATTTCTGGATGTGGTGGCTTCAACAATTCTATTAGGAGCCGTTCAATAATAAGGGGAAAGAGAGAACAAGACTGCTTATCATCGGTAATTAAGCTCACTCCAAATTAATTTCTGCCATTCTTCAATCTAGCTTAAATTTTTTTTCTTCTATAATCTAACGCATTTTTTTCCCCAGTTCTTAGCACTCTGATGTACCAGCACCAGCAGATGACGCTGATTGGGATCTCCTCTGAAAGGATTAGGACAACATGGAATAGATGGGAGGTCCGAGTATTAGTTTTAGTCAGTCTCTTCTTGCAAATAGTTCTCATCCTTTTAGGCAAGCGGAGGAAGTACATACCCAAAAGCGGAGGAATATTCCTTTGGGTTGCTTATTTGTCTGCAGATTGGATTGCGACTGTTTCGCTCGGCGTCCTCTCCCAAAAAGAAGGTGCTAAGAAAACTCAGTCATACGAACCCGACTATGTGATAATGGCATTCTGGGCACCATTTCTTCTCGTGCATCTTGGTGGTCCAGACACCATTACAGCCTATTCACTGGAAGACAATGAATTATGGCCAAGGCGCTTGCTTGAGCTAGTAGTCCAATTTTTTGTGGCATTTTACGTGTTGCTAAGGTCCTGGGTATACACCCCAGTTAATTTTCTAGCAATTCCAATGTTGATAGCTGGAATAATTAAGTTTGGGGAGCGGATATGGGTTCTGCGAACTGCAAGCAATGATGTATTCAGAGACTCAATGCTCCCTCGACCCGATCCAGGACCTAACTATGCCAAATTCATGGATGGATATGATGCCAAGAAAGCTGAGGGATTCAAAATCTCTGTAGGGACAATAATTGATACTTCCACAGTTGTGAGACACAACAATTTTCCAGATGCATTACATGAGGCCTCTTACTTCTTCAGAACTTTCAAGCCTTTATTTGCAGATCTCATCCTAAGCTTCCAAGATCGTGAGAATAGCCGATCTTTCTTCCAACAAAAAGACACTGGCGAAGAAGCTTTTAAGGTGATAGAGATCGAGCTCGGGTTCATGTACGATTTACTTCATACAAAGGCTGGTTTGATCCATTCTTGCCTAGGCAGCATTTGTCGTTTTGTCAGTTTATTATGTACTATTTCTACTCTTATAGCCTTCTTGATCATCGATAGGAATGATTACTCAACCATCGACAAAAGCATCACATTTTTGTTGCTGGGTGGAGCTATTGGTCTAGAAATTTATGCAGTAATTGTACTACTTTCTTCAGATTGGACAAAGCTTTGGCTGAGTAAGCAGAAGAAACCATTGGTGGATCTCATCTCTAAAGCCAACTCGTTTTTTCAATCATGTTTTGGATTATGTTTTCTATTACCTCTGAACAAGAGATGGTCGGATTCTGTGGCGCAATACAACCTAATGAGTCATTGCCTCAAACGGAAGTCATTTAAAGGGTGTCAAAACAGGTACTTCAGTAAAAAGTTTCAGAAATATTGGAATAAAATGTTAGAGAAATATTGGTATAAAATGTTAGAGAAATATTGGTACAAGAATTTGGAGCCTATCCCTGAGGGTTTGAAAAAAAGGATCTTTGACCAGCTTAAGAACGCAAGCAGCATATCAGATATCAGGGTTTCTAAGAAATTATTTGCTTGTACTGAAGATGATGATGAGGCGAAGAAATGTTTTCATAATCTTGCTCAGAGCATGGAGGTAGACTTTGATGAAACCATTCTTCGCTGGCACATTGCAACAGATCTGTGCCATTATAGTGATAGGGACAATGACTCCGAAACTGTCAAAAGTTTAATATGTATGAGCAAATTGTTATCGAATTATTTGGTGTACCTTCTAGTAATGTGCCCTTACATGCTGCCCAGTGGGATTGGTAAAATCAGATTTCAGGACACTTGTGCTGAGGCTATCGAGTTTATTGAAGAAAGAGATTATATATCAGACGAAAACAAAGCTTGTGAAGTGCTATTTAAAGTGAACATGGAAATTCCGCCATCTCAAATAAAAGGTGACAGAAGCAAGTCAGTGCTGTTTGATGCTTGCATAGTTGCACAATCTCTGCAATTCCTGCAGACACAACAGAAGTGGGAAAGGATAAGCCAAGTGTGGGTGGAGATGCTATCTTATGCTGCAAGTCAGTGTAACTGGAATTACCATGCCAGGCGGCTCAGACATGGTGGGGAGCTACTCACTCACGTCTGGCTTCTGATGGCCCATCTGGGTATAACTGAACATTTCCAGATTTCGAGGGGCCATCTAAGGGCTAAGTTGTTTCTGAGTTAGATGTGAAGGGGACTTCATGGCTAGTTGACCTGCCAAAGTCCTATAGAGAAAAGGCTGCATTGATCTCTACAGATGTTGTTTCCAATATTGTTGTTGTACGTAGTAGTTGTAGTTCCAAAGTGCAAAAATGCTTTGGAGTGATTTCAAATCAGATTTGGTAGTGGTGCTAATAGACCCATCTCCAAGGCAAAACGATGTTAATTAATTAATTGCTTTGCCAAAAACTTAGCTGACAGTATTTGTTTTTGGTTTGACTTTTTGAGGAAAATGTTGCTGTGATTCTGTACTTGTTTATTAGTGTTGTTTCCGTAACATCTAGAAAAATTTAACTTCAAACATATTTGGAGTCTCAAATTTCAATCTCTAATAAAAAGATGATATGTGGCTCAGACACATGACTCATTTGGTTAGTTAGGTTAAATGTGGTTAATTAAATCATGCGTATTGCACAGATTAAGGACATATGTCATCTTCCTATTAGGGGTTGCAGTCTAAAACTGCAAACATATTTAGATCCAAACTTTACCCTAATGAAAATCATTGATGCTAATAAGAACTTAAGAACTTTTCAACCAGCCAAACCAATGCACTTTGAGGTTAAGGCAATCAATTACAATGGGTCTTTAAAGAGAGAATAATAAGAGTTTGTGTTTTGATTTGCTTCCTTGAAAATATTTCAAGAGCTGCTTTTATATTTATATTCAAACTTACCTACATATATAGATAAGGTTTGTTTACAAGATAATTATAGACACCTCATTTTGTTTCGACCTATACCTAATCTCCCCAATCTCAATGACAAGAAATTCATTTGCTACTGAAATGATTAGCATCTTGTGTGAAGCACAATGAACAAATGAGTTTTCCATCTCTTTATTTTTTTCATCCTCTCAATCAAACACATACGAAAGAAAACTAAATTTCTTATATCCTCCCACTTTTCTATCTCCTCCCTCATTTTTTATCCTCTCACTTTTCCACCCTTTCAAAAAATCTATTTAGTTGGGTTGAAAAGAGGGAATAATTTTAGAAAAAAAATTTCAACATCTTTTCTTTTTAAGGAAATTATTTTTTATATAATAGAATAGGGGTACTAAGGTAATTTTATACAAACTATATTTTTTATCACCTCACTTTTCTTTCTCAACTAAACAAACAATTAAATAAATAAGTTTTCATCTCCCTACTTTTTTACCCTAAATCATTCAATATAAGAAAAAACTTAAATCTCTTTCTATTTTTTTACTTTTCCTAAGAATGAAGGGAGTGGAAAGACTGAATGGACTGTGAAGGGCGGATTCTATTCTTCGTTTTCAGTTTTTAGTTTTCCACCCAAATTAGTTTGCATTCTTTGGAATGCCATGGCGGAGTATCTCATCGTTGACGCTGCTTTTACGTCATTTATTAAGCTTCTTGTTGAAGAATTAAATGAAATAAGCGAATTTCGATTCCAACGGCAGCTGGGATCGCTAGAAAGGGAATTGAGGCTGATGCTTGCTGTATTGGACCACATAGAATCGTTGGAAGGACCAGACGAAGCTATGAAAGGTTGGGCAGAAAATGCAAGAGAAGTTGTTCGCTCCGTTGAGGATATGATCGACAGTTTCATGTTCAAAAGAGCAAAGGCGGGCGGGGCAAATAATTTGATGGGATCTGTCTTGTATTTCAATGGAATGTTTCTTGGAGACCGGTTTAGTCCCTAGGTGAAACGCCTCTTGCTACGTATCAATGATCTGTCTAAAAAAAGTATAGTCCTTAATATCGTAAAAGATGGGGAAATAGCAGAGAGCATTGTAGCTCGACCAACACTTCCTAGTGTTTATTCTTCGTTCATTCCAGTGCATACGGTTTCAGTTGGCTCGTTATTAACTGAGATGCCAGCTTGGATGGCGAATCAAGTGCTGAAGTCTCTTATATATAATCTGCTTAGAGTACATAATCAAATCCTCAATGTCAGAAAAGATCGGGGACGTTCTGAAGAACGTGAGGTCACTATTTCAAGAGAGGAGACCAACACCATCATTTCTTCTTTCTTAGAGCAGATTGATTCCATGCAAAGTCAAAATTTTCTTATCTTCCCCCGAGCCACCTCAGAGGTTAAGCATGTAAAGCAGGATATCAACCGTCTATCTTATCTTCTGAAAGATATGGAAGCCATTAGAGAGCTAGATGAAAGGGAGAAAGTTTGGATGGAATGGGTGAGGGAAATTATTCTTCCTGTAAAGGATTTCCTCTCGTCCTTCGTAAGCATAAGAGAGCAGCAGATAAAGAGTTGGGCAAAACTCAAAGCTCCTGCTTTTCTTGTTGAAGATTCAAAGCTTAGGACGAAGATGATGGTGATGAGAAGAAGGATTCAATATGCATTTAGCAGAAGGTGGATATATGGAATGGGAGAATCTGATGAAAAATGGATTGTTTAGGTTAAATTCTTCCTAGGTTTTTTACCTTGAAACTAGACTGTTTCATTGTTTTTCCTATGTCATCATATTGTTGTGTTCTTTACTCTTCCCTTGTTTATGATATGATTGAAACTTGTTTAATCTAGATATTCATAATTGACCTAAGTAATAATTTGAATTTAAATTAGGTTAAACATATTGTGAATTCCAAGGGTCTATAATTTAACAAGTGGTATTAGAGCGGGTTAGCTCTTTATTAGGTAGTTTTACCTAGAGTTGATCCTTGACCCCTGCTGTCATGGATTGTGGTCACTCACTGGTGATCCCTCCCAACTTTGATGGAAATAACTATGCTTACTAGAAGGTGAGGATGAAAGCCATCTTGAAATCTTTGAATGAGAGAGTTTGGATGTTATAGAAATTGGTTGGGAAGGACCTGCCACTCATATGGCTCAATGGATTGATGCCCAAAAGGAAGTAGCAAGCATTAATAGCATGACTATGAATGCGATATTCAATACTGTTTCAATAGAAGAAATTAAAAGGATTTCTAATATAAAGGTTGCACACACTGCATGGAATATCCTACAAACTATGCATGAAGGAAAAAAAGCTGTGAAAATAAATAAATTGCAACAGTTAACTTCTAGGTTTAAGAGTGTCAGAATGGCTGATCATAAGACCTTTGATGAGTTTTACTCTAAACAAAATGACATAGTAAACTCTGCTTTTAAATTGGGTGAAGTTGTTGAGGAACCTAAGATAGTTAAGAAAATCTTAAGATTGTTGACTGAAGACTTTAGGCCCAAAGTCACTGCCATAATTGAGAGCAAGGATGTAGACACAATCCTTATGGATGAACTTGTAGGATCCCTTCAATCTTATGAGTCTGACCTATCTAAGAATAACAAGTCCTAGTCTATGGCCTTGAAATATATAGATGATGTTGACGAAGATGTGTTTAATGAGGAGATTTCATCAATTGAAGATTACTTATCTTGCCAAACATTTTAGAAAATTTTTGAAGAATAATAATAGAAGGGCAAGAACAAAAACTTTGCTAACCCTAATAATGTGAAGAAGTATGAACAACCTAGAGGTAATTCATCTGAAAAACCTAATTTTAACAAAGATAAAATTGGTCAATCTTCTTGCAACTCTTTAGGCCAACAATGTTTTGGATGTCAAGGTTATGGACATATTAAATCTAAATGTCCCACATACTTGAAGTCTAAGGGTAAGGTTATGGCTGTCACTCTTAGTGATAATGAAGAGTCTGATCATGAGTCTGATAGTGATCGAGAAGATAATTTTATGGCCTTCACTGCTACTGCTGTGGTAGATGAATCTGTGGTTGTTGATGAGAGACCTTCTGATGGGGAACATATTCACTCTTTTCACATGAATAATGGTTTTTATAATGAATTTAAGGTTAAAATGCAAATTGCACCCTTTAAATTTGATTGAAATTCATTTCCAGACCTTCAGATTTACTTTCATTCAATTAAGTTCTCTAAGCTTCTAATTTATTCAATCAAGTCTTCAATAAGTAGATAACTAATAAAAAAATATTTCTAAAAAATCACACATGAAAAAATATATAAAATTAAGAAAACCAAAGAGAAATTGAAAAAGAAAAAGAAACAAATACATGAGAAAGAGGGAGAGACCTTGAGAATGAGCTCATTCTCATTGAGTTGGATACTGCACTTCTTTCTCATTTGGTGATTCCTTGCAATATAGGCCAAAGTACATACCATCTTAGAGCATTCACATCAAGCTCAATGTCATTTTAGTCAAATTTGGTCTAAAATATTACTTAAGATAATCTATTATCACACATAACTACATTAGTCTTAATACTCTATCACCATTTCATTTAATTATTTTTTTTCTATCTCTAGATAATTTTTTTTTTCTCTCGCGTTCTTCCCAATTTCAACCATTCTTTTTTCTGATCGATCGAGTTAGATCACAAACACATATTCACAAATACAAACTATAATTAGACCCAAATATCTCACAACATTCAAATTGACCTGTACTAACACCAATAGAAGCTCTCAAAGCCAAAACCTGAATCGAACCTTGCCACAGTCGTTGACCACCATTCTCAACCTAGAGAGAGAGATAGAGAGATTTAAGCTTATGACAGTGGTGACCTAGCCGAAACCCAAATCGAACCCAACCACCATCGCCGACCACCATTTGCGACCTTGCTGTTCATCACCATCCATCTCTTCTATGCGAGCAAATTTACCATGGGGAAGTGAAGGTCAAACATTCTAAACAAAAGGAGACCGAGAATAGCTTGAGAGCACCATGGACAAGATGATAATAGATAAAATGACAATCGATCTCAATGTTTTAGTCCGTTCATGGAAGACATCACTATGAGCAATATGAATGGCAGTCTGGTTGTCACAATTAAGAGGAGTAGCAAAGGATGTGGACACACCTAAGTACTTAAGAAGCCATCATAGCCAAAGGAGCTCATATGTGGTATTAGCAAGGGCACGATATTCTGCTTCAGTATTGGAGCGGGCCACAAGGGTTTGTTTCTTGCTTCGCCAGGAAATTAGAGAGGAACCAAGAAGAAAGCAATAACCAGTGGTGGACCTGCGATCAGTGGGATCTCCTGCCCCATCAACATCAGAGAATGCACAGAGTACAAAAGGAGACTAAGCAGAGTAGAAATGACCATGGAAGAGAGTGTCCTTTATGTATCGAAAGATGCGCAGAACAGCAACATCGTGAGTCGATCATGGAGCAGATAGATACTGGCTCACCTAATGGATAGCATAGGAAATGTCTAGACGAGTGACAGTGAGATAAACTATGCTGCCAACCAATCGTTTGTAAAGAGAGGGATTAGACAATGGTTTCCCCCCCGAGGGAGTCAGATGCGCATTAAGTTCAACTGGAGTGTCAATAGTCTTGCTATCAGTGAGTCCAGCTCGAGACAAAAGTTCAGAAGCATACTTACTACCACCCAACCACCACCATAAGCCTTCACAAAAATATGCTCTGTGCAAAAAAAAAAAAAAAAATCGTTGTAAGCTCTCTCTCTTTTTTTCTTCTTTTTTCTTCTTTTTTTTTTTTGTGGAGTAAAGAGTTGTTGCTCAGTTGCTCTGCAATTTTTATGTGGGTACTGGGTATTGTGCTCAGTTTCGTTCTAATATGATTTGTGTATTGTAATATGATATGTGTGTCCACTTACTTGCTTTCCATGGCTTTATATAGCCACTTGATGATCTTAGCTGGGCAATTAATTCCAAGCAAAAATATGCTATTCGTGTGTGACCTTTCATGACCATTTTCCTAAGAAAGTTGTAGTGAAGAACTTGTTGTTTGGTTTTAGGGTAAGTGGAGTAAAGAAGGGTGGGTAGGGGTTCTGGTGCATTGGTAGTATATGTTAGGTGTGAGTCCCAATTTTTTGAGTTTTTGGAGTTGAAAACAAAACCAGGTTTAGGTGCCAAACCGGCTTTGGAGATATTTGGGGATTTTTGAGTGATAAAAAATGAGTTATAGAGTGAGAGTAATGATATTTTTGTGAGGAGTGATGAGTGATTATTTTTTTACACCCAAACAGGCCCTAAGCCTCGCACATCTTGTTGGTTAAAAATGAAAAATTAATAAATATAAACCAATTTAAGTATCAAATATATTAAAAAATTAAATGGCACATTACGGTTTGACCTCGGTTTAACCTCAGTCCAATTTCAAAAATCTTGAATCTCTCCCTTTTTCAGTTCATTAAAAAGTCTAAGTTTCAAAACCATACACTTGAAGAATATATATAAAATATTGGCGCTTAACCATCATATATTCTTTTTTTAATATATGTATATTTTATATACATTAACGCAAAGTGTCATTTATTTCAACGTATTTTCTTTTTGGGAAATGCTAATGAATACCCTTAGAGTATTGGTTAATAATTCATTTAAAGAAAATTTTCATGGGAAAGAAAAAAAAAACAATTAATGTTTTAACAACTTTTTTTCATTTTTCATAAAAGTGGTATCAAAAAATTCCTAAAATAGATTGTTAACTAATGCCCTAAGGGCACTCGTTAGCATGATGTTCTCTTTTTAATCAAACAAACAATTGCTTTTTCTGTTTTTTTTTTTTTTTTTTTCCTTCTTTAATCAACGGTGTGGATTCTTTTATATCAAATGATAGCTTTCACCTCTATTTTTTTAGAAGCCACCTTTAATTGTGTTTTATATAAATATATATATATATTAATAATGTGTTAATTTTTATAAGATATTATTTTTTTAATTTTAATTGATAATAAGTATTTTTTTAATGATGGTAAGAAAACTTTTTCTTATATAATGTAATAAGAGTACTAAAGGTAATTTTATATAAACTATATTTTCTATCTACTTACTATATTTTTTTTCAACTAAACAATTAATTAAATAAATAAATTTTTCATCTCTCTTTCTTTTTTACCCAAAATCATAACGATGGAAAACTTAAATATCTTTCTATTCTTTTACTTTTCCTAAGAATGAAGGGAGTGGAAGGACTCTGAAGGGCGGATTCTTTTCTTCGTCTTCAGTTTTTAGTTTTCCACTCAAATTAGTTTTCATTCTTTGAAATGCCATGGCGGAGAATACGGTGGTGCTTGATGTTCTTCTTACGACGCTAACTAAGCTTATTGTTGAAGAATTTAATGAACAATTCAAAATTCAATCCGAATATCATCTGGGATCGCTAGAAAGGGAACTGAGGCTGATGCTTGCTGTATTGGAACACATAGAATCGTTGGAAGGACCAGACGAAGCTATGAAAGTTTGGGCAGAAAATGCAAGAGAAGTTGTTCGCTCCGTACAGGATATGATCGACATTTCCATGTTCAAAATAGCAAAGACGAGCGGAGCAAATAAGATGGGATCTGCCTTGACAGCCTTGTATTTTTATCAAATTTTTCTTCCATTCCAGTTTAATCACAAGGTGAAACACCTCTTGCTACGTATCAATGATCTGTCCAAAAAAAGTATAGTCCTTAATATCGGAAAAGATGGGGCAGGAGAAGAAAGTAAAGATGGGGAAATAGCAGAGAGCATTGTAGCTCGACCAACACTTCCTAGTGTTTATTCTTCGTTCATTCCAGTGCATACGGTTTCAGTTGGCTCGTTATTAACTGAGATGCCAGCTTGGATGGCGAATCAAGTGCTGAAGTCTCTTATATATAATCTGCTTAGAGTACATAATCAAATCCTCAATGTCAGAAAAGATCGGGGAGGTTCTGAAGAACGTGAGGTCACCATTTCAAGAGAGGAGACCAACACCATCATTTCTTCTTTCTTAGAGCAGATTGATTCCATGCTAAGTCGAAATTTTCTTTTCTCCCCCCGAGCCACCTCAGAGGTTAAGCAAGTAAAGCAGGATATCAACCGTCTATCTTATCTTCTGAAAAATATGGAAGCCATTAGAGAGCTAGATGAAAGGGAGAAAGTTTGGATGGAATGGGTGTGGGAAATTATTCTTCCTGTAAAGGATTTCCTCTCGTCCTTCGTAAGCATAAGAGAGCAGGAGATAAAGAGTTGGGCAAGACTCAAAGTTCCTGCTTTTCTTGTTGAAGATTCAAAGCTTAGGACGAAGATGATGGTGATGAGGAGAAGGATTCAATATGCATTTAACAGAAGGTGGATATATGGAATGGGAGAATCTGATGAAAAAAGAGGAGAGTTGACACTATCAACGGGTTTTGAACTTGAGTCAATCTCGCAAGAGTTGAAGCTCATGCATGCCCTATTTAACGATCTTCAGGGCATGGAATATCAAGGTAGGAGAGGGAACGCCTGGTTGAAGCAAATGGAAGACCTTGCTCTTGAGGTAGATGATTTCAGTACTCACATTGAACTACAGCAAGGAAAAATGAGGGGACGTTCACCTCTGTCACATCTCAACGGGTTGCTCTCTATAGCAAAGAAGAAAGTAAAAATTAGCAGTAAGTTTTGTGTTATGTCTGAAAGAAAGACAAATTATGACATCGGGAAATTTGAAGTAAAAAGGGGTCAATATTCTCAGATTCAAGACCTGCAGGGAACCATGGCATCTATCTCTAGTACTACTGTTGAAGATGATGATAATCACCTGGAGGAAGCTCAACCATGCTCCTCGCAGCAGCACACAAAGACAACAAGATATGTTGGCGAGATTGAAGAAATTAGCAGTAATTATGACATTGGGAAATTTGAAGGAAAGAGGGTTCAGAGTCCAATAGTTCGAGACCTGCCAGGAACCTCAGCATCTATGTCTAATGTAATTGTTAAAAATGTTGATAACAAGTTGGAGAAAGCCCAACCAGGGTTTTTGCAGCAGGACACAGAGACAAAAAAATACTGTAAGGGCAAGAATGAAGAGGAAGCTGAATCAAGCCAAATGAATGCTTTGATTGCTACATCTGATACTGTTGGAAGATCTTACGCCAAAGGGCAAGTTGAATCAATCAAAAGAGAGCTGGAACTGATTAAAGCTTTTCTTGAAGATGTTGAAGCGATTAAGGAACCAGATGCAAGACTCAATTACTGGGAGGAGGAAATGAGAGAGATTGCTCATGAAGCAGAGGCTATTATTGGCATCTATGAGAACAGGGGAGTGGAAAAGAAGGGCATCTTCACTATGCTTGTATCAATTGCAAGAAATATGAAACTTGATTCCAAGACTAGGCGGAAGATTATTATTATCAATGAAAAAATTAAGAAATTTACACAGAGAAGGATTGCATATGGCATTGAACATGTTGAAGAGTCCAACTTGGGGACTCGAAGAAGATACCAGAGAAGGCCTCCATCTCAATATTCTGAAGAATCTGTTGTTATTGGCTTTGATGACCAAGTAAACGAAATAAAGGAAAGAATATTAGCAGATGATGAACCAAATCTCTGCGTCATTTCAATCGTGGGAATTGAAGGCTCCGGTAAGAAAGCTCTTGCAACATCAATCTATAACGATTATACTGCCCGTTTTGATATCTGTGCTAGGGTTTCAATACCTGAAAAGCATAGTGCTGAAGATATTCTGGAAGAAATAAGAAAGAAAGTAAAAGGGAAGCGGAGCATTAAAGAAGAACTAAGAGGAAAGAGTTACCTCATAGTTATGGATAATTTCTCCATGGCCGGAATCTGGGATGATCTCAAAGACGCATTCCCAGATGAATCAAACAGGAGCAGAATAGTGATCACTACTAGTGACATGGCTGTACCTCCGCATGCTAACTTAAGAATCTTTCAGTACAAACTGCACTTGCTAAGTACTGATGAGAGTTGGACATTATTTACCAATACCTTTCAGAAGGAAGTCCCCAAAGAACAAGAAAAACTTTTAAGAGAAATGTTGAGGAGTTGTGGCGGTTTGTCACTGGCAATCGTAAAACTGGGAAAACTGCTGTCGGAGAAAGTTCCAACCAAATTAACCGATACTGAGTGGTCAACGGTACTAGATAAGCTCAAAAAAGACAAAGAAGAGTCAGAAATCTCAGGCGAGGGACCTTGGTCTGAAATCTTAGACAAGGGACCTTGGGCCGAAATCTCAGACAAGGTCAGTAGGGAATTGCCCCTAGAATTGAAAGGATGTCTAAATTATTTCCTATTATTTCCTGAAGGATTTGACATTCCTGCAAGAAGATTAATCGCGCTGTGGGTTGCTGAGGGGTTTTTGAGGCTAGGCAGGGGTGACGATTCTCCTGAACAATTTGCTGAGAGGTATCTGATGGAGCTGATAGATCAGAACATGGTTCAAGCAACAGAGAAGAAGCCAAATGGTAAAGTCAGAAGTTGTTGTCTTCCTGTTGCATTGAGGAAACTCTTGTTAGAAGCTATGGACAAAGTTTCCAAAGGACAAGTCAACACAATTACCAAATCATCTTCAAGTGACAAAGTTTTCAAACGACAAGTCAACACAACTTCCAAATCATCTTCAATTGTTGAACTCATAAGTCATTTTCTTCTTGCTGCTTTAAGTGAAATCTTGTCAAAAGCTTTTTCCAAATCATCTTCAAGCCTTCAGCAGAGCCGTTGGATTGTTGATCATTACAATAACACAGAACCCAGCAACACCAGCTTTAATCATATTCATGGTGACAACACTGACATTGCTACTCTGCAAGCCTCTTATAGGAAGTCCTTATCTTTTATGTCCTTTGATTATCGAGAAGGAAGCCAGCCCGGGGATGAGATAGGAAACTTTCTTCAACGGTGCATTTCCTGCAGGTGCTTCCTATTGCTGCGGGTGCTTGATCTTGAACGTGTTTTCAGACCTCAATTGCCAAAGGTACTGAGTAAACTGGTTTTGTTAAGGTACCTTGGCTTGAGATGGACTTACCTAGAGTCACTTCCATCATCCATAAGCAACTTGTTGAAACTCCAAACACTAGATGTGAAGCACACTTACATCAGTACTCTCCCTCGTTCTATTTGGAAGATGCAAAGACTGCGGCACTTGTATTTGAGTGAGAATTATCGCAGTAGATTTGGGCCTCGACCAAGAGGTGTCTCATTAACAGACCTGCAAACTTTATGGGGTGCATTCGTGGATGAGAAAAGTCCAGTAAAGGATGGCTTGGACACATTGATCAATCTTAGAAAATTGGGTGTGGCATGCCGGTGCATGTCAAATCAAAAGGATGAAATGTCATTGCAACTGGAAGCAGTGGCTGAATGGATTCAAAAACTAGAACATCTTCAGTCTTTAAGGCTGAAATCACATGATGAAAACAATCAACCTTGGTATCTAGACTTACCGTCTTTGTTAGACCACACGAATCTCTCCAGTATATATCTTCTTGGAAGGTTAAGAACTCCATCTGTCATCTCTAAATTTCCAGAGAACCTTATTGAGATTACCTTGTCAGCATCAGCACTAAGTGAAGATCCAATGCAAAAGTTAGATAAACTTCCAAAACTGAGGATTCTTCAGTTATTCTCTGAATCTCATGTGGAGAACAATATGTGCTGCCCTGAAAACAGCTTTCCTCAGCTTCGAATTCTTAGACTATGGAAGCTAGAGGCACTGGAGGACTGGATTGTGCAGGAAGGAGCATTGCCTCGTCTCAGAGTTTTACAGATCAGATCATGTTCACGTCTGCATAAGCTTCCTGATGGATTGCAGCATGTTAAGACTCTCCAAGAATTGAAACTGTCAAACATGCCAAGGGAGTTCACAGAACGGATTAAGGATAGTAACAGTGAGGATTGGGGCAAAATAGCACATGTGCGCCATGTTAGCATTGAACCCTGAGGTACCTCCAGTTCTTATTAGTACATATTCCTTTACTTTTACCAGTAGCATTGTGAACCTCAAAATTTATAGTTTGATTTTCTTACTGTTAATTTGCAAGCTAGTAATCTTTTCTAGATTATTTACATGCTAGTAATTGCTCTTATTAATCAATTGCTAAATTAGTGTTCCATTTCTTTTGTTGTGAAGGAATCAATGCAGCGATTCATTACATATGATAATCTCCAGTATCCAGAGATTTTTTTCTGCCTTTTATTCAAGTTTCTTGTGTTTCCAGAGGATGACAGACTTCTGCAAAATAAATGTCAGTTATTCTAACTGCTTGGGGGCGGGTGAGATAGTAAGGCCAATGCTAATACAAGGAATGGGAATTTCAGAAACATTGTGGAGGATATCAAGCTCACTCCAAGGACACTATCAGATGTTAGCTCTTCCTTTCATGTGATGATTTATTTCAGAGGTATCACCAATAGTAGGCTTGGCTGCAGCTATATCATTCCTTGATCCTCTTGTGTGTTTTTTTCTGTTCTTATTGTTATTTGTTGCTTCTCTTGTTGTTGTTGGAGAATGGAGATGGTGATGGTGATGGGGAAGGTTTATTTATTTTTATTTTTAAATGTGATTGTTGTGATGTATTCTAAAACCAGTGCTTATTTTAGAACCTTTTTGTTTTTCTTTCCTGAAAATTCTGCATGTTAGAAATTTTGGACGGGCCTAATGAATGAGTAAACTCACAATGGAGTTGGTCCAATCCATAACCAAGACTTATCTGATATTTCCCTTGGTTTCCTAAAAGTAATCATATATCCATGCAAAAATCTATAAATAAAGGTAGTATAACCATTGTGTGTGCGCGTGTATATGTGAGAAATAGAAGAAAAACATTCTCCATCTCTTACCTTCATTTCTATTATCTAGAAAGTGTTTCTAGACTGTCGATTAGAGTGTTTTTCTCTAGAGTCATCATCTTCTTCTGGGGGCTACTCAAACTCACAGCTCTCCCTTTACTGTGTAGCTCTGGCTTTCCTGGGTTTGCCAAAAGCTCTCTTTTGTATTCAATTCAACTTTGTCTCTAATCCTAGGTCTCTCCATCTTCCTTCACTTCATCTCATTCTCTGTTAGGAGTCCTAATCTATCAATTTGTAGTGTTCTTCTCAAAGCACTCCATATGTTTGTGCTGCTTTTGCCTAAAAGAGTTTTGTAGGCTGTCGCAAAAGATTGTGTTAGCTGAGCATTTTTTTTCCAAGTCTGTTGGATTAGTGGTTGTGTGTAGAAGATCGTAAGGAGTAAGAGGTTTACAATGAAAGGGAAGCAACATGCTAAACGAGGTTGATGACATCTGTTGTTGAAGACAAGGAGTAATTTTCTGCTTGCTGTTTCAATTTCCTCTTCCATGATATTAATGTTAACAAATGCGCAGTGGTTTATAAACTATTTTAGAAACATTTTATAAAAAAAATGATAAAATAATTAATTTGTTGACTGCTTTTTATATTTTTTATAAAAATTATGTCAAAATTTTCTTAATATATTTTATTAACAATTGCTAAAGATACCAGTTAACATGACCCTTAAATAAATATCTTTGAAATTGCCGTGAGCTTTTACTAGACCAACGACAATATCAAACCTAAGAGCCTTGGGTAGGACGTTTGCCCCCAATGTTTTTATTTTAATGGAACTACAAAGCTCTGTTTGTTTTTCTCAACAACATAAAATAAAATCGTAAAAATTAAAATTAAGAAAATAAAAAATTAGTAAAATTATTTTTTTTATATAAAAAAGCCCTGTTTGTAATTGTATGCAATGAGGATCTACAAGGTGTCTTTAGTAGAGTTATTAAATGTTTTTTTTAGAAGGTAGTTATTAAAAGATTTAAATCCATATTAATGTGGCCAGTTGGTTCAATTGTTTAATTGGACAACTTATGTAATTGAAATGGTGAAATTTAATGGAGTTTTTCACAAGCTATACAGCCCTAAAGATTGTTTTCTCCCAATAAATTTTGTAATTTTAAATAAAACTATCTCTATATGTCCATTGCCGTTACAGTACTATTTTCTACTTCTCTACTATTTAAAATAAAACAATTTTTTGCTAGAGTTAAAACCTAGGAATAATTTTAAAAAAAAAACTACATATTAGTATATTACAAATTACAATGTCATAAGTCATGTCCTTATACAACTATTTTTGTCAATGCAATTTTGCAAATCACATATCCCAACGCAGACTATAGAGTGCAAATGGCATGCTCATCTGTTCACTTTCAATCTAAAAATTAAGTAAGTATGTTTCATACGACATGTAATAAGTTTTTATTTAGCAAAGATTTGCTACAATTCTATGACATTCTTTTATTTATCTAGCATTGTTACTTGTGAAACCTCAATTTTCAATTATAATAAGTGGCTGGTTTTTTAAACTTAATTTTAATTAATAATTTAGACATGCCTAGTTTTTCAATTTACATATTTATGCTTTGATTTCTCAAACTTATTTTATTTATTTGTACAGAAGCTATTTGATCCATTTTATGTTATATTTAGTGCTTTTCTAATGAAAGAGTAAAGTGAGTTACGACTGCCTAACATAATTAACTTTAGGCGAAAAACCACTTTTAGTCTCTACATTTTCAGGCGATTCCCATTTTAGTCCCTACATTTTATTTTTACCGCTTTTAGTCCCTATCCTAAAAAACGCTTCTCGTTTTAGTCCCTGTCGTTACATCAGAAATGGAGAAAGCTGACATGGCAAACGGCAGGAATAAATAATAATAAATTAATGTCCACGTGGCCTAAATTAATAATAAAAAATATTTTTTGGCATTAAAAAATGCCACGTCAGCATCTAAATTAAAAAAATTAATTTATTAATTTTAACTAAATAAAAAAAATTAAAAACTAAAAATTACATGAATTGAGATCTAAGTGTGTCTTGAATAAGAACACAAACCCAGATCTAAGATCACTAACCCAAAAATTAAAATCCAAAAATTTAAAATCTCAAAATCACCATTTTCTCAAACCCAGCAATATCATCAAATCCTAAAGCCTCATAGTATCAAATGAATCCAAAAATACAACACAACCAATCCAAACAAAAAAATCTCAAACTCAGAATCAACCACCACGTCTGAAGCAAGCCACGAACCCAGGGACAATCACAGTGACCAAACCCACCAATAAATCACAAACCAAACCACAAATGAAGAACCAAACCACGAAGCAAGCCACGCACCAAACCCAGATCGGAACCACCAACCACCGCCACCCTAACCCAAATCGGAACCACAACCTAACAAAAATTTACCCATGAAACCCACGAATTTAGAACAAACACCGTGGCCCACTCCCAACAAACACAATCAACAAAAACCCCCCCAAAAATCCAAGACCAGCAACAAAAGCCAAATGCGAAAGAGGGAGAGAAAGAGAACTCAACGTCGTCGTGCCGCCGCCTTGGACCTGATCTGGTCGGGCTGATGGGTTCACGATGGGCCGATGGTTTTCAGGTGGATGGGCTATGCGATTTTCAAGTGGTGTTTTTTGGGTTTTTGAGTTGCTGTGTTTGTATTGATGGTGTTTGTATCGATTGTGTTTTCTGAGTTGCTGGGTTTCTCGGCAGCAGTTGGTTGCTGGGTTTGTCTCGGTGGGTCTCGAAGGTTTGGGTGTTTTTTGGTGGATCTCGATCTTGAAGAGTTGCTGGGTTTTTCTTGGCGGCAATGACTATAATGGTGGATTTCTTGGTGGATTGTTTGGGTTTTTTTTGGGAGGTGGCTTTTGATTGTAATGGTGGTTGTTGTGGCTGGCTGTGTTGCTCTATTTTTAATGGGTTTTGAATTTTAATTTTTGGGTTTGTGTTCTTAGATCTGGGTTTGTGTTCTTATTCAAGACACACTTAGATCTCAATTCATGTAATTTTTAGTTTTTAATTTTTTTTATTTAGTTAAAATTAATAAATTAATTTTTTTTAATTTAGATGCTGACGTGGCATTTTTTAATGCCAAAAAATATTTTTTATTATTAATTTAAGCCACGTGGACATTAATTTATTATTATTTATTTCTGCCGTTTGCCACGTCAACTTTATCTGTTTCTGATGTAACGGCAGGGACCAAAACGAGAAACGTTTTTCAGGATAGGGACTAAAAGTGGTAAAAATAAAATGTAGGGACTAAAATGGAAATCGCCTGAAAATGTAGGAACTAAAAGTGGCTTTTCGCCTTAACTTTAAGTGAGTAAAGTGACAATTTTTGAACCACAGGTAGGCAAAGTAAATTTAAGTCTAGTCTTAAGTGGATAATATGTAATTATTACTATATCTTATCTTTCCCCTTAAATGTATTTTGAACCAATTTATAGCTAATGCTTGGGGTGTTAGTCACCAAGATTGATTTACTCTTATTTATGTCTAATGAATTTCCTTTTTCACCAAAAAGTTGTTGTTGTTATTATTATTACTAGCTTGTAACCCCATGCATATGCATGGATATACTTAAAGATATATAATAAGATGCATAATATAATTCCTATATATAATTTAAATACTATTGATAGTCATTTTTATATTTTGTTAACTCTTTAAAAAAATTTGTAAAGATATTATTAGATATAAAATATAAATTGTCCATTTTTTTAAATTATTGTGAAGCACTTTTATTTTTTTTTACGATTCATTTATTCTAGACTCTTTGGTTTTTGTTCTTAATAATTCACTTGAATTAATACTTATGATGTGGTCCCACATTTGATTCAAAAATTAAGAAATAAAACTCTTTAAGAATAAATCATTTAGGATACATGGCGCAAAATTGAAACTCTAATTTGGAATTCTAATTTGAATTTCACTCAGCTTCACCTATTAATATATATATATATATTATTATTATTATAATTAGAGATAAATAGTTGAGCATTTTGTTTTTTTTTTAATTGTTATATATAATAAAGATAAATAGTTAAGCGTTTTTCTTCTTCTTTTTATTGTTATATATAATTCTTACAATAATTTAGAAATTGGATTTGAAGCCTAATTCTCCTTTTAAGAGAGATCAGTATTTTTTTTTTTTTTTTTTTTTTT
>JARYZH020000377.1:0-265150 GCA_030021035.2 Notholithocarpus densiflorus
TGAATGGGGTATCCACATTATATAACATGTTGGCATAATTTTGTAAAAAAAAAAATATAAAGAGAGAGAGAGAGAGAGAGAGAGAGAGCAAATTTCACAATTAAATTGAGTATTTGTTAATCTTGAATCCAGGGGCAGAGCCAGGGGGGGCAAAAGGGGACAACTACCTCCCTTGACTCCACCAAAAATTTCATATACATACTACCGTTAAGCAAATTTTCCCTGACATAAATAACAAAATACTCCACAATCCACACTTGGAACAATGATAGAAAAATGAAACACCCCAGACTTGGGAACGGTGAAACCTGGAATCAAAAAAAGGAAAAAAAGAAAAAGAAAATAGAAAGTTACTACATAGTCTTTACACTCTGATGATGCCGTGAAAATCACCAGTGAGCTACACGATCTTCGCACGCTCGAAAGAGTATCTGCACAATGAAAACAGAAGAGACCTAACAGAGAGCACCGGTGTGGTGCTGGCCAAATACCCTCCGAAGGTCAAGTTAGAACTTATTCTCACAACTCTAGAGTGCTAGAGAGGGTAAATTATACGTACCTTGATTTGTGAAAGTATTGGGCTTTTATAGTAGAGAGTTGACATCCCTTCCTTGGTACGGAAGTCTTTTCCTTTTAGGATTTTACTTGGAATAGTCCTAATAGTGATTCGCAAGATCTTTCCTTATAGAAAAGATCTGCACGTATCCTCCGGGATCCCTACCATGTTAGGACTCTATTCATCTAAGGATTCCACGGCGATCAAATACTTGTCTTGCAAGTATTTTCCATCAAAGGCTTTTGCTATTTCGGACCTCTGGACAGGTTGGGCTTGCCCTCTATCGGCCCAGGATTATGGATCCGTCAGGCCCACTTACAGGCCTCGACAAGCTACATTCTGACCCTCATCAGTTGCTCCCTTCACCCTACAGGTCCGTCATAGTTATAGGAAAGGACCAGTGGGGTGACGGTTAAAGGTTAAGTGGGAGACGGCCCTATCATGAATGGCCAGACGGATCCAAGACCAGTGGGGTCGACGGTCTCAGCGAAGATGCCGTCAACTTGCGCAAATGCTTGACAGGTTGTCCGGAAGCCATTATAGCGCATGACACGTGTCGCACTCTGATTGGTTTTTATCTCGGATCAAAGCGTCGCTTCGTGTTCCGTGCACTCCCTTTATAAATACAGGGGTTTATCCCCTTCATTTCTTCATTTTCAGCGGAAGTATACTGTCAGAGCGCCATCCGTCATCATTGTCAGAGACCTCCCCTTTCAGCTAGATACATCCGTCATCAACTGTTCTTTCCGTCCATTCAAAAATTGGTAAGTATTTTCTATCCATGAATACTGTAAATATGGCGCCCTTATTTTAAGTAATTTAATATCCTGAACTCTATACACCCGTCACAATTTCTAGATCCGTCTGAGTTTTAGGTTTTGTCGTCACATGTAGGCGATGTCTAGTGCGTCGAGTAACCAGTCATTCGTCCATGACGGGGTGGATTACGAGGGAGTATATCCGTCCGGTCATAGAGACTCAGAGAGTCCAGATGAAGAGAGGACCCCGTCTGCCTCTTCCTCGTCCTCAAAAAATGAGGATATGGAGATGGTTGACCAAGAAGAGGTTTCTGATAACGGTGAGGAGCGAACAATAAGATCCGTCGTGGGTGCTGATGGACTTAGGGAGTTCATCATGTTGCCGGAGTGGACGGTGAATAATTTCGTGTCTACTATCAAGGAGAATCACTTCAAAACACTTAGGGATATTTATCAAATTCCTAGTAACATCCCCATCCGTCTGCCCTATAAGTCAGAGAAATGCTACTATGAAGGGGTAGAAGGTGTCGGAGTGTATGAACAGATGCTGAAGGCGGGACTTAGGTTCCCTTTAAGCTTCCTCCATCGTGAGCTTCTCAAATGTTTGGGCCTATCCGTCAACCAAGTGTCACCGAACGCTTGGAGGGTCTTTATAGCAATGGAGATCCTGTACGGTGCCATGTCCGGCGGTGCCAGAAGTCTGACGGTGAGGGAATTCCTTCACTGCTACCGTCCGGACGAGATTGACAGGTCAAGGGGGATGTACAGCTTTGTACCTAGGAGTCCATTGTTGAAAGTAATATACGAAACACCCGACTCCAATAGGGATTGGAAGAGCCGGTACTTCTTCTTAGAAGGTGACAACTGGATGTGTCGCCCAGGGGAGACGGAACACATGCCCGTCGACATAACTTGGGGCATATTGAACCTGTCCAGTATGAACCCGTCCTAAATTTTTTTTTTTTTTTTTTACTGCCGTTCAGTTTATTCCCTTCTTTTTAGGAATTTTGACCGTTCTTCTATGCAGTTAGACGGCGTCCACAAGTTAATATTGAGGAGTTCAATTTTCTTGAGAAGATTTTTGCAAAGACCCAGGCTGAAGAAAGGGCTTGGGCAAAACTAGTCAATCTCAACACCATTCACTGGTACTGCGACGGACCCGAGCCTATACCAGCAGCCGTAAAGTACGAAGAAAAAACACGTAAACGTGAGTCCGTCGTCTTCATTTTATTTGAACGGTCTCCAATTTTTATCAGTTAATTTTACCCGTTCTCTTTTTTTTTTTTTTTAGAAATGGACGACGCCAAGAGGAGAGCACTGATCAGGTCGCAAGAAGCAAAGAAAAAGGAGTCCGGTGACGAGGCACCAGTGGCGACGGTTACAACTAACCCGTCCTCAAAAAGAAAACTTTTGCTGAAAGGAGACCGTCCGGCCAAAAAACAAAGAGTTCCTTTGGAACCCGTCTTAGGGCTAATGGCCGATGTCGAGAAGACGGATCCCCCACTGAAGCACGGGGCAGGCAAAGGCTTTATGAAGGCTCCGTCCAATCAAGAGAAAGCGCCCGTCCTCCTTCGTGAGGATTCTAAACATGCCTTAGAGAAGATCTCGTCCATAATTTCGACAGAGGATTACGAGGACTTGGGGAACCACTCCACGGAAGCCATGGGGGAGTCGGGCCTTTTTGCGGTTGCCTAGGTATCCTACCTGTCATATATGGGTTCGTCTTCTTTCCTCGTCCGTTTTATCAGTTATGCCTTCAAGCTAACCCCCTTTTTTGCACTTGCGTTCTTAGGCAATGGTGATGATGAAAGGATTGATGGGACGGTGTCTCAAGCACGAGGCGACCCTGGAACGTGTACGGACGAAGTCTCAGTAGACGGAGGATGAGCTAAACCAACTACGGAGTTGGAAAACAAAAATGGAGAAAAAGTTTGAACTTTCCGAGCGGTTGAGAAAAGAACTCGAGCAGAGTATGGAGGAGGCGAAGAAGACCCTTGGGGCGAAGGACCAGGAGATTCAAGACCTGAAGGATGGGCTCCGTCAGGTTAAGGAGTTAGCGATCCGTGAATATCGCGATTCCGAAGCCCTTCTGTCTGAGTTGGGTGACTCCTTCTTGGAGGGTTTTGATGACGCCCTCCGTCAAGTGAAGAAGGCCAATCCCGACCTCGATGTCTTAAATATCAAAGTGGGTGACCAAGCTCAAGCTTCCGTCATGCCCGTCGCTTCAGAGGATACTGACTACCTTTTTGCTGACTGTGGACTTATCGGCGACGGGGAGTCTGCCCAAGTTGAAATCGTTCAATCCAAACATGTAAATGAGGGAGACCATCAGCCCGTCATCATTGTTGAACAGCCGACGGAAACTCCAGCTGCTAAATAGTTGTATTTATTTATTATTATTTTTTGTACTGTTTATTGTTGGAAAACAGTTTGATCAGTCATAGATGTTATGTAAATACTTTCTTCAATGGTTTATTTAATATTTATTCGTGGCTTTGTTTGTGGATCTCCTCCGTTCACTTTGTTTTGTTACTTGCCCGCTCATAATGGATCCGTCTGCATTGTGGATGAATTTTACATTTTAGGGGGGTCGTCCACTTTGTGGACTTGTTTTCAGCATTTTCTGTGTTGTTCGTCCTCCTTGTGGACTATGCCAAATTTTTATCGTCAAGGGTGTTTGTCCACTATGTGGACTATCATTTTCAAACCTCTAAGGTGTCCGTCCACCTTGGGACCGAAATTTTCAGCGTTTAGAGTATCCGTCCACTTTTGTGGATTTGTTAATTTTGACCATTAAGTGGTCCGTCCACTTTGGGGACTTGTGGATTTTTCGCCGTCCAGGGAGTCCGTCTACTTTGCGGACTTTATAATTATAACCATTAAAGGTCCATCCAATTTGTGGACTAGATAACTTTTAACCTTTACTGGGTCCGTCCACTTTGTGGACTAGATTTTTCAAAAACGTTCAGGGTGTCCGTCCACTTTGTGGACTAACATTTAACCCTTAGTGGGTCCGTCCACTTTGGGAACTGAATTTATCCCGTCTTGGGGGTCCGTCCACTTTGTGGACTTGATAATTATAACCACTAAATGGTCCGTCCACTTTGTGGACCTGAATTTTTCCCGTCTAGGGCGTCCGTCCACTTAGTGAACTTCATGATTATAACCATTATGTGGTCCGTCCACTTTGTGGACTGGATTTTTAACCGTCTAGGGATTTCGTCCACTTTGTGGACCTGATTCTTATAACTCTTAGTGGGTCCGTCCACTTTGTGGGCCTTAGCTTATACCCGTCCACTTTGTGGACTTGGGCTTTCATCCTATTGTGATGATCCGTCTATATTGTGGACTTTTAGTTTATACCCGTCCAATTTCTGGACTTAGGGCTTTCATCCATTTGGGATGATTTGTCCTTTTTGTGGACTTCAGTTTTTCATCCGTTTGGGACGATCCGTCCATTTCGTGGTTTATACCCGTCCAGTTTTTTGGACTTTGTTTTCATCCGCTTGGGACGATCCGTCCATTTCGTGGACTTTAGTAGAAATTGCAAGTAGAAAAGCATAGTAGTCTGAATATTCCTCTAATTAATTAAAGAAAATAAAAACATAAGCTAGTAAAAAAGTACCTTCCCCCTTGGGCTTAAAAAGGTATGTAAAGTATTGTAGCCGAAGAGATTGCTTAAGTAAAACTAGTAATTGTAGAAAAAACTAAATAAATTGGGGATCTGGAGATCCGTCACTGCTTTTCATTCACCAGTAGTACTTCCGAAGGTGCTCCGTGTTCCATGGGTGCTCCAGCTTTCTACCGTTGAGCGTCTCCAGGTGGTAGGTCCCCTTCCGCTGCCATGATGCAATCCTATAAGGTCCTTCCCAGTTGGGGCCGAGCTTACCTTGTGAAGGATCTCTAGTAGTGCCCATCACTTTCCGCAGTACAAGATCTCCCACTTGAAAGTCTCTATGCCTGACTTTGGAGTTGTAGTGCTTCGCCATGAGATTCTGATATCGCGCCAACCTCTGTTCCGCCGTCACCCGTACTTCGTCTACTAGGTCGAGCTGAAGGCGCATGGCCTCTTCGTTCTTATGCTCGTCATAGTTTTCCACACGGTAGCTTATGAGTCCTACTTTTGCTAGGATAACAGCGTCGCTTCCATACGCTAGTCGAAAGGGCGTTTCCCCTGTGGGGGTTCTTGCTGTAGTTCGGTATGCCCATAAAACGCTTGGTAGCTCTTCTGGCCAGATGCCTTTTGCCCCCTCAAGCCGGGTTTTGATGATCTTGAGCAAGGATCGGTTCGTGACCTCAACTTGCCCATTGGCCTGTGGGTGTGCCGGCAAAGAATAGTGATTCTTGATCCCTAGCTCCGAGCAGAATTCCCTGAATTTGCTGTTGTCGAATTGTTTTCCGTTGTTCGAGACGAGCACTCTTGGTATCCCGTACCTGCAGATGATATTTCTCCAAACAAAGCTTCGAATGTTCTTTTCCGTGATGGTGGCAAGAGCTTCTGCCTCTACCCACTTGGTAAAATAGTCGATACCAACTACCAAGAATTTCAATTGCCTAACGGCCATTGGGAATAGGCCCATGATATCCAGTCCCCACTGCGTAAATGGCCAAGGAGCCATCATAGGAGTTAGTTCTTCGGACGGTTGTCGGATGAGATTGCTGAACCTCTGGTACTTGTCGCAGACCTTGACATAAGCCAGCGCATCCCTCAGCATTGTGGGCCAGTAGTAACCCGCCCGGATCAACTTGTGTACTAATGATCGTGCCCCCGAGTGGTTGCCGCAGATTCCTTCGTGGATTTTTCTCATTACGTACGATGCTTCCTCATGGCTTAAACACCTTAGGTATGGTCGAGAGAATCCTCTTTTGTACAAGACATCTTTTATTAGCACAAATCGCGAGGCTTGGACCTTCAACTTCCTAGCAGCATCTTTTTCGTCTGGTAACGTGCCAGTTCTCAGATAGGTTATCAGTGGCGTAGTCCAATTATTCTCAGAATTCACTTCCTGCACACTTGTTCCGTCATCAATAAGTGAGAAGACTTGAACAAAAGATAATACCTGTTCGGGGACATACATAAATTCTGCTGAGGCAGCTTTTGCTAGGCGATCCGCACATTCGTTTTCCTCCCTTGGGACTTGAACGAATCTGACTTCGAGATTGTTGATCCGACCCTTCACCTCTTCTAGGTACCTCTTCATTCTTTCGTTCTTGCATTCGTAGCCGCCATTAATCTGACTTGTTATCACCTGGGAGTCGCAATACAAGACTACGTTTTCAGCTCCTGCTGCCTTCGCGAGGTCTAGGCCAGCCACCAGTGCTTCATATTCAGCCTCGTTATTGGTAGTGGGGAAATCCAGTCGGATCATGCACTCAATCTTGTCTCCCTCCGGGGTTTGGATGACCACACTAGCCCCTCCGGCTCGCCTGTTGGAAGATCTGTCCGTGTGGATGCTCCATTGTGCTGCGGTTTCTGCCCCCTGGTCTTCCGGATGGGTAAATTCGGCGATGAAATCAGCCACGGCTTGTCCTTTCATTGCAGTTTGCGGACGGTACTGTATATCGTATTCACTCAACTCTACCGCCCATAAAGCCATCCGTCTTGCAGCCTCAGGGCTACACATGGCTTTTTTTAGGGGCCGATCCGTCAGGACTATAATAGTATGTGCCTGAAAGTATGGCTTGAGTTTACATGCGGCAGTTACCAGTGTGAATGCCATTTTCTCCAATTGGGGGTACCTCTCTTCTGCTCCTTGGAACGCACGGCTTATAAAATAGACGGGTTTTTGAGACCCATCTTCCTCCCGTACTAAGGCCGTGCTGACCGCTACTTGCGAGACTGCCAAGTAGAGGTAGAGCTCTTCTCCTAGTTCGGACGGGCTGAGCAATGGTGGTGATGAAAGGTATTTCTTCAAATTTTCGAAGGCTTTTTGGCATTCGTCCGTCCACTCGAAGGATTTTCTTAGAGTGCGAAAGAAAGGTAGACATTTGTCCGTTGCCTTCGAGACGAACCTGTTCAGGGCTGCAATTTTGCCATTTAAACTTTGAACCTCCTTGACCGTCCTCGGGGGTTTCAACTCCATTATGGCCCGTATTTTCTCTGGGTTTACTTCTATACCTCTTTGGGACACCATGAAGCCCAAGAATTTCCCTGCCGTCACTCCGAAAGCGCATTTGTTCGGATTCGGCTTCATGTTATATGATCGGAGAGTGTCGAACGTCTCCCGGAGGTCGTGCAAGTGATCAACTTCGTGCAGGCTCTTCACCAACATGTCATCAACATAAACTTGTACGTTCCTCCCAATCTGGTGCGCGAACATTTTGTTCATCAATCTCTGGTACGTCGCTCCTGCGTTCTTGAGCCCAAACGGCATCACCTTGTAGCAAAAAAGTCCTTGGCTTGTGATAAAGGAGGTTTTCTCTTGATCGGCCTCCTCCATCTTGATTTGATTGTACCCCGAAAAGGCGTCCATGAAGCTCAGGAGCTGGTGCCTTGCTGTAGAATCCACCAAGGTATCTATCCGAAGGAGTGGGTAGCTGTCTTTCGGGCTCGCCTTATTGAGGTCCGTGAAGTCGACACACATTCGCCATTTTCCATTAGCCTTTTTGACCATAACCACGTTTGCTAACCAATCTGGATAGTAGACTTCTCGAATGAAATCTGCCTCCATTAGCTTCCGTACCTCTTCTGCTATTGCTTTGTCCCGCTCCTGAGCGAATACTCGCTTTTTCTGTCGGACAGGTGAGGATGCGGGGTTCACGTTCAACCTGTGGACTATGACTGAGGGATCAATCCCTGGCATGTCCTCGTGGCTCCAGGCGAACACGTCTTGGTTCATTCTGAGGAACGCTGCTAGGGCTTGATGTATTGGCTGGCTGGCCAACGTCCCCATTCTTGTCGTTCGTTTGGGTCTTGATTCGTCAAGGATTAGCTCTTCTAGTTCTTCAATTGGCTCTGCTACCACCCGTTGTTCTCTTATGCACATCGTTTGTTGTTGGTCCTCCATTTCTAACATGGCAACGTAACATTCTCGTGCTGCCACCTAATTTTCGCGCAGTTCTTCTACTCCATACTCTGTAGGGAACTTGATCATTAAGTGGTAGGTTGAGGTTGCAGCCTTCCAGGAGTTAAGAGTAGGTCGTCCTATAATAGCATTGTAAGCGGATGAGCAGTCGACTACGAGGAATGTTACGTCCTTGGTGATTTGTTGGGGGTAGTCGCCTATGGTTACTACCAATATGATAGCACCAAGGGGGAACACTTTCGTCCCTCCGAAACCTACGAGAGGGGCATTTACCGGGATCAGCTGTTCTCTGTCGATTTTCATCTGCTGGAAGGCCGGGTAATACATGATATCTGCCGAGCTGCCATTGTCGACCAGAACCCGGTGTATGTTGTAGTCTCCCACTTGCAAGCTGACCATAATCGCGTCGTCATGCGGATGGTGTAACCTTCGGGCATCCTCTTCTGAGAACCCAATGATTGGATTGTCGATTCGTGCTATCTTTAGTACGGATCCTGTTAATTGGACGCTCTGTACCATCCTGAGATAGGTTTTTCTAGCCTTCTTGGACGACCCAGCGGCTGCCGTGCCCCCTACAATCATTCGTATATCTCCTATAGTTGGCCTTGGACGTTCATTCTCTCGTCTGGGAGCCTGTTCCTGGGGGGGGTCCGTCCTTTCCTTACGGACGAACCTTTGCAATTTTCCTTGTCGGATAAGAGCTTCAATCTGCTGCTTTAGGTCATAACAGTCGGCCGTGTCGTGGCCATGGTCGCGGTGGAATCGGCAATACTTGTCTCTAGACCTCTTGTTAGGATCTGACTTCAGCTTGCTTGGGAAGGTCAGGGATCCTTCATCTTTAATTTGCATTAGGACCTAGTCGACTGGGGCAGTTAATGGGGTAAAGCTTGTGAACCTGCCCAAAGGGGGTTTGGATCATCTATCATCCTTTTGTTCCCCTGTCCTCGCCATCTTACGTCCTCTATCCTGCCACGTATCTTCTTGTCTCTCCCTTTTCTTTGGCTTTTCTTCATGAGCCAGCAATGCATCTTCAGCATTCATATACTTGGTGGCCCTGTAAAGCACGTCCGACATGGTTTTTGGGTCATTCTTATATAAAGAGAACAAGAACTTACCCTTTTGCAACCCGTTTGTGAAGGTTGCTACCAGTATTTTGTCGTCGGCTTCGTCGATCAAGAGGGCTTCCTTATTGAAACGGGATATGTAGGATTTTAGCGTTTCGTCCTCGCGCTGCCTGATACTCATTAAGCAAGCCGTAAACTTTTTGTACCTATGTCCCCCAATGAAGTGCGCAGTAAATTGAGCGCTCAGCTCCTTGAATGTGCTGATAGAGTTGGGCATCAACCGACTGAACCAAATCCTTGCTGCACCCTTCAGCGTTGTGGGGAAGGCCCTACACATGATTTCATCCGCTACTCCTTGAAGGTGCATCAAGGTTTTGAAGGTCTCCAGGTGATCTAGAGGGTCCTTGACTCCGTCGTAACTGTCGATATGTGGCATGCGAAACTTATGTGGTAAAGGGAAAGAGTTGACTGTCGCAGTGAATGGCGAGTCGGTACGATTGACCAGATCGTCAAGATCGCTGGACACCCGTCCCTTGAGAGCGTTCATCATCACCTCCATCTGCTCCTTCATTGCTTGCATCTCGGCGGCGATATGTGGAGGAGTGGCATCCGTGAGGGACGGCATGCTCAGATTTTGTCGCTCTGGTCTACTCGGAACGTTACTGCCCTCTAGCCCTTCTAGTTCCATTCTATCGGCACTAGTGCCTTCTTGGTCCTGCTCTTGAGTGCCATGACCTGCGTTTTTCTAGCGTAACTGCTCCTCCAGATTGTGGTTCTCCTTAGTGAGACGTTCCACTGCGGTGGCCAAGGTCTGAACCTGCCTCTCGAGGGCCGTTGTGCGAGCTTCGTCTTCCTGAATGTTGTTCGTAGTTGCCATCGAGCGAGTTAGCACCATGCAACTCTTTTATTCTGGGAAGCGTTTACTATGGCTTTCGAATCGATAATTCGTCAGTCACTCCTCACAGACGGCGCCAACTGATGATGCTGTGAAAATCCCAGTGAGCTACACAATCTTCGCACGCTCGAAAGAGTATCTGCACAATGAAAACAGAAGAGACCTAACAGAGAGCACCAGTGTGGTGCCGGCCAAATACCCTCCGAAGGTCAAGTTAGAACTTATTCTCACAACTCTAGAGTGCTAGAGAGGGTAAATTATGCGTACCTTGATTTGTGAAAGTATTGGGCTTTTATAGTAGAGAGTTGACATCCCTTCCTTGGTACGGAAGTCTTTTCCTTTTAGGATTCTACTTGGAATAGTCCCAATCGTGATTCACAAGATCTTTCCTTATAGAAAAGATCTGCACGTATCCTCTGGGATCCCTACCATGTTAGGACTCTATTCATCTAAGGATTCCACGGCGATCAAATACTTGTCTTGCAAGTATTTTCCATAAAAGACTTTTGCTATTTCGGACCTCTGGACAGGTTGGGCTTGCCCTCTATCGGCCCAGGAATATGATCCGTCAGGCCCACTTACAGGCCTCGACAAGCTACATTTTGACCCTCATCACACTCCAAAGGCTATATCATACCAATCTTGTCCTATGCTTTTTTTGCCTTATCCCAAATTTACCCTTATCATCACTCACAGACTCATTACACTTTTTCTAACTAATCGTTTTTTTTTTATTTTTTATTTATTTTTTAATACTTTCTTAGTAAACTTCAATCACAAGGCTTAAATTAGTGGGTCCTATACATTTTTTTTTTTTTGGGTGAAAGGTCCTATAATTTACAAACAACAACAACAACAACAACAACAACAACAACAACAATAATAATAATAATAATAAACTAAACTACTTATGTTCTTATACTAATAGGGCAGAAAAACCCTTTGAATTTTTTACAATTACAAATGATGTCTTTTTGCCATAGATCCAAAATTTTAAATACTTTGAAGAATAAAGAAAAAAAACTTTAATTTTCATATATATTTTTAAAGCAATCAAAATGGTGAGACGCGTATACACAATATATTACTATACTAATTGATTTATTTTCTTAATTTATTTGAAGGAACTAAATTAGATGTCTAAAATTTATGAATTTAGATTACTATCTTACATTGATTGTTATTAACAATAAATTGATTATTTTTGTTCATACACTATTTCTCTGTCAATCAAAACCTCCTGACTTAGAAATGTTTGTGGGCAAGTATTCACATTTTGCAGTTTCATGGTAACTAATCCTGTCATTTTCTTTCCTTAATTGTGTTTCTTATTTGGACAAAATTTGGCTACAGCTCTCTTTATTAAAATTAACATAGCTACATATTTTCAAAACCTAATTATTAGATTGTACGTTTTTTATATTCTTAATATTCATGTGAAATTTCTTGTCAAATTATGTTCTTTAGTTGCTTATACATGCTATATGGAATTTGGTTAATCACGTACATTGAACTAAGAGTTAGTTTAAGACTAAAAGTGATTAGGCCGGAAAAATGGTTTATTGTTTCTAAATATGTGCTAGGGTGTTATTAGCATCATTTCAATATAAGTTTCATACACTATTTCTTCGTCAGTCAATATCAGCTGCTTGAAAAATGAAAGCCCAAGTTGGAAAAACAACTTTCAATCTCAACCATTAAATAAAATATATTAAAAGAAAGTAAAAAAGTTAAAGTTAAAAAGTAAAAAAAGTAAAAAAAATTGTGAGGAGAAGGGGTGAATTGCACCAGGTGCAGTACCCTAGGTATTGCACCTGATGCGAATCCCACCTCCACCACCAACTCTTCGTAACTTAGATATTTCCGTGGGCAATTATTAGCAATTTTACGGGACCTATTCCTGTCCCATTTTCTTTTCTTAATTTGATTTTATACTTAATATAGCAAACTAGTCACTAAAATATTACCGTGTTTATAGAGCAAACCAATAATAACTATATTTTGGTTTAAATCCCCAATCTCTCACACCCTCTATAGTCTCATATAGACTTATCAATCCTTGACCCTGCCCTACCACGCTGGTGGGTTAGTTCTGGTCGGCCGATTTTATTTCGCTTTTATGGCGTTGGTGCGGTTAGCTGAGGCAATTTGGGCCGTTCGATTGGACTGGGCTGAAAACAGTTTTTATTTTTATTTTTTATTATTGTGTTTTGATCGGTTGGGTTCCTCTTGGGCTGGGCTGGGTTTACTTAAAAATGAATTCAATAATGAGAAAAAGAAGTAATGGGCTCCTACATAATTGTGTGATAAACATGTAATGAATGGATTTGTGAATAGTCCATTGTCCCTTCTTTCAACATTACATTCCTTTTCTTTGTCAAAAACTTAATGGTGTGTTTGAATGACATGATTTGGGCATTTAGATTTGGATTTTACTGATTAAAATTCAAATAACTTTTTTGGAAAGTATAAAAACTGTCAAGGATTTGGATTTAACAAATCCACCAAGGATTTTAAACTTTTAAAATGCTTGAATTTGAAATAACTCCTAAAATAAATGGATTTGAAATCCCTTGATTTCAAATCTATTTATTTCAAATTCAAATCTAAATCCAAGTTTCCAAACACAACCTTATGTCCTTCCATGAGGAATTCTCAAAATCACAGTGTACTAGTTTTCATTCTCAAGTATATTAACGTTCCGTTTGTTTCAAAGTAAAATATTTACAAATGTAAAATATTTTACAAGTAAAAAATTTTACAATAAAATATTTTCAGTAAAACATTTTCAAGTGTTTGGATTGTCCTAAGCACTTGAAAATCCAAGTACAAATCAGCCACCACCAACCACCACTTGATGCAAGCATAGACCAACACCGGATGTAAGCACAAACCACCACCAACGGTACCAAATCCAGATTCTAGATTAGGAAGAAAAATAAAGAAAAAAAGCCATCATTTCTACTACCACCAAAACCCAACGCTTCAAATCATCGCAATAGCCACCCACACCACCACAACAATGAGAAGAAGAAAAAAAAATCCAAGATCAATGATAAACCCACCCCAATCGGCCACCATCAACATTGGAACCCAACCCCAACGCACCACCATTGAACCGATGAACCATCGATCACCCAACACCATACCCAGCCACCAAACTCAAAATTAAACCCAACAATGCCATACCCAGCCACCAAAACCCAACACTGAAACCCACCTAACAAACTCAAAACTAAACCCAGCAACGCCATACCTAGCCACCAAATCCAAACCCACTAACGATGACCCACCTATCCAGATCTGAGAGATGCGGCTTGAAAGAAATGGACTACCAGAGAGATCAACGCTGACCACCTCACCACTCACCAGTAGGAGTCCCAACGAACTGCCAGAGAGAAAAGAAGAGAGAGGACAAAGAACTTGAGAGTAAGAAGGGATAGTAGTCGTGGGAGAGAGAGAGCAAAAATTGAGAGGGATTGAGGACTGAGGAAGTTGAAGAATCGGGTAAGAGGGGGGAGAGCAAATGTAAAATATTTTACCAAAAATTTAAGTGTACACAAATTTGCCTTGGTTGATTTAGTTGACCGAAACTATTTTACTTTTGACTAAATATTTTACTACAAAACAAACACGGTAAAATGGGAAAATATTTTACATCGAAACAAACAGAGCGTAAGATAAATGTGAAAGTCATAACACAAAACACCAGTCCAGACAAGTTGGAGTAATGAATTCTAGACTTACCAAAAAATAAGAGTAATGAATTAATTATGATACTAGTTCACCATGGAGAATTTTTATTGTGGATGTAAGTTCACCCACAAAAATAATGGATGTAAGTTATGTATTTTATGAGTTTAATAGATAAAAATTCTAAAAAAGTGAGTTTACTTCAAGAAGAAAGCTGAAGTGGAAAGCCAGTTTGGAAGATCAACAAGTGCCTTAAATCTAAGAATGTCATTGAGTTCAAGGATGGTGAGTTTTTGAAGTTTTATGAAAAGCATGGTATCAAGAGGTACTTTACAGCACAAAGAACACCTCTACAGAGTAGGATGGCTGAGAGAATTAATAGAACAATTAGTGAGATAGCTAAATGTATAAGACTGAATGTTGAGCTTTCTAAAGTCCTCTAGACTAAGGCAATGTATAATGCTTGTTACGTTCTTAATTGATCGCCAAAAGCTGCACTTGACAGGAAAGGCGCCGAAGAAGTATAGACAAGGGAAAAAGTTCTTTTTTATTTTTATTTTTAACTCTTTGATGAGGATAATCAGATACCCTGCTTATGTTCATATTCTCATTTGAAAAGATATCAAAACTTTATCCTAAATCAAAGAAGTGCATATATTCAATTATATATGAATCTTTATTATTCTCAGCCATACCTAGACTTGGCAATGGTTCTAGTTGAGCTGATCTTGAGTTCAGATGAAATCTCAACAACAATTTGGGTCTGACCATATTAGTGAATTTGTCCCCAGTAATTGCTTTGTTTTTGAAATCAGAACCTTCATTCAATCGTAGCAAAAACAGCAACAGTTAATACAAGCTATACATTGAGGTAGCTGTAAACCTGTACCATCACCCGGAAATTTCAATAGCTTGTCAAACACGGTGTAAAAAATCATCTTGGTCGGAACTTTGTCAATGTGGAAAAAACCAAAAAGCAAAGTGACAACACACATATATATTGCAGTGTCAAACACGGTGGAAAATGATCATGCTTCAAAGTTCTTCCAATGTGGAAAAGGCAAGGCAACGTGGTAAACAGGGCAGAAAATATATCGTGAAGTGTCTAACACGGTTTGAAAATTATCTGATCCAAAATATTTGATTTGAATTGAAGAAAGGGGCATTTTAATGTGAGACTCCAGCATTTAGCGAGAAATCCTTAGATATTGCTGCCTATTTCTTGAACCCAATGTCCACGCCATTCCTAGTGAACTAGGACAGCTTTTTTGATCAATTGACATATTGATTTAGGTGTCTTTCTCAAGTTCACGTGGTTTACAATACCACAACTTTCCAAACTTATCTAATTGGATGTGGGCTTGACCTATTGGTGCCTAATTCTTGGATAATTTTCTTTCCATTGTCGTCTTTCTTGATTTGCTTTTCCATTACTAATCTCTAAAATATTATTGTATTCATGATTTAATGAAAAAATCAATGTGAATAAAAATTATACTAGTAATTAGCAAAAATATATTAATTAATGTTACAAACAAATACACAATTCTATTCACGCATTACATGAATAAGTATAAATAAAACTACTAATATTTTAAAAATAAAAATAATTAAAAAAGGGAACAACATGAATAAATCCTACTAAAAAAGATGAATAATTTTTGTTGAAAATGGTTTTGTTTATAAACTTATATAATATATAGTTTATTTGAGAAACAATAATTAGGCTTCTAATTATTAATTCAACCAAGACTTAAGGTGGTGTATATAAATGATCCAAAAAATAAAAAATAAAATAAAGCATATTCTTTTGAGCCTAATCACATCTAGCAAAATAATTAAAATTATTGGAGAGTGTCAAACACTGTGGAAAATTATCTAATCCAAAATATTTGATCCAATTTTGATCCAATTTTTTGGTATCTTTAAACCTAATTATGAATAATTTACTTAAATAATCGAAATAATTGTCTATTCTTCGAGAGAGAAATAATTATTTTTAACAATTCAAAATTTCCACAATATCTTCTAAGATTATCACATGCTTGCATATTTGCCATTTAAACCAATGAGAATTATGTCTTTAGTTGACCTTTAATCAATCTTTTTTTAAGTACCAATCAAACTAACTAAATCTAATCCCATGCATGCATATCTTAGGACCATCCTATAGTCAATAAAAATTGTTCGTTTGAATTATCTCTATCAAAACCATGAATTTCACTCAGAAAAGACTATCATGCCTTCAAATTCCATGATGAACTATTAAGATATGAATCTTAATCTTATGTTAGCTATGGAATTTTCAAAACATGTAAATGAAAATTTCGTCAATGCAAATTTTTATGAACATGGAAATGGAGCGTCTACAACACCCAAACTGAATTTGACTTCAAAGAAGAAATTATTCCTCAAAAAATGGGTTGTCGCCTACCACACTTTTTTAGCATCTGAATTTGACTTCCGATTCCTTTCTCACAAAGTAACAGTTCTAAATTTCTAATTTGATTTTCAATTCCAATCAAACTAAGTTGGTGGGCCAAAATGGGCATTTGCCCATTTCGCCAAAACTTTCTAGCAAAATGCTCATTGTCTGAAACTATTTAGGGAAATGCCCCTGTTTTGAAACTCGATTTTCTAAAAATCGAGTTTCAATTTAAAACTCGATTTTTGTACAATCGAGTTATAGTGAACTGAAAATTAAAAAAAAAAAAAAATTTTTTTTGGAACTCGAGTTCTAGTTGAGTTCTTTGAATGGAACTTGAGTTCATGGAACTGGAGTTCCAAAAAAAAAAAAATTATATAAGTACAACTTCGCTTATAACTCGATTGTCCAAAAATCGAGTTTTAAAACAGGGACATATCTCTAAATAATTTCAAACAGGGGACATTTTGTTGGAAAATTTGTGAGAAAGGGGTAAAACCTCATTTTGGCCTAAGTTGGTGTACCGTGTACTTGGGTCTTGAAGTAGACAAAATTACAGGAACTATCCCAGCTTTGATAGTACACTTTTTTTTTTTCTCTAAATTGTATTGTTCTTTTTTTCTCAAAAAATTGTAATGTTCTTAATTTAGCTTCTCCTGGACAATTCATAAGGAAGCTCTCCTAGTCCTAGTTAGCAAGCATGGTCATCATTTGTGTTGGGACTTATAAAATGATAATTTTCTCCTCAAGTACAATTTTGTGCAAGAATGATAGTTTTAATTTCATGGTTGTGAAATTAGAAATAGAGTGTCTACAACGCCCCAACTTATAGTTCTAAATGATTCATTTATAATAAAGTACTAAATTTTAAATCATCCATTAATTTTTGCAATCCTTCTCTTTTTTCTGGACTTGGGACCAACAGTATACCAACCTTTGTTGCCTTGACACAATAGGTCATTGTAAATAAACCTGTGAACTAACACCTCTTTCATAATTTTGAAAAATAAGTAAAACATCTTTCCTGGAAATTATTCCTGGAGAAATGGGTCGTCACCTACCGCGCGCACTTACTGCATCTAGAAATTTTACTTCCAATTCCTTGCTATCAATTCTAATTTGACTTTCAATTCCGCACCAACTCAATAGTACATTTTTCTTCTTTATATATTGTAATGTTCCTTAGCTTTTCCTGGACAATTCACAAGGAAGCTTGTTTTTCTTCTTTATATATTGTAATGTCCCATAGCTTTTCCTGGACAATTCACAAGTTAGAAAACATGGCCATCATCAGTGTTGGGACTTGTAACTTCGTCAACTAGTCTAAGCCAATACTGTCTGTCCGGTACGTATGATCCCTCATTTGCTTTATAATACATATATCTTCCTATACTAGAAATGTTAATAGAGCTACTCTCTAAAATATTACTGCATTTCATTCCATACTAGCTATCTTCCAATTTAATTGCGCGATGTTTCACAGCCTCTAGACTCCCATAAAGTTACCAATCCTTTGGTTCTTGATTATCAAACTTGATTTCGGAGGATCAACACTATCTCATACTATTCGAACTTTTTTTTTTTTTGAGAAACTTAAATGGGGTGTTTATGGTTATATTAGACCCCCGGGCAGGGTGCCAGGAGGCAGTCAAGGGGTAGGGGCCTTTCGTACCTGAACCCGATCTTACCAACCTGTGTGGGGGGCCAACCCCACTAAGAATGCCCACCAACGGACTCCTGCTGGTAGCGGGAATCGAACCTGAGTGTGTTAGGCAGAGCGAACGAACCATACCCAACTGATGTTTGGACCAACTCGTATATAGATACCCGGAGAGATGTTTGGACCAACTCGCCAATTTATTTCATGTATTTATCAGCAATGGTTTTCCCATTAATATAACATAATATTCCTCGCAAAACCCTAGAAATCCAAAAAGAAGATGTTTGAGCAGAAATCAAATTTATTATGTTTGGCCTCTTTAAATGTTGAATGCAAGTAAATCGAAGTAATGGCAAGAGATGAAATTATGGGTCGGAGTAAAATCTAATTTCATGGATTAGGGCAGGGGTTGGAAAACTCCTCACTTAAGAGGAATTTTTATAGAATATACAAATAACAACGGAAAACAAAGAAAAAAAAATGACTCTAGCTGCTAAGAAACTAAGTGCAAAGTTCTAAATCTAAGTTATCTCCATTGTCAATGGTTCTCAATTTTCAAAATATTCATAAAAAAAAAAAAAATTCAAAATATACTAATAGTATACATGCGCATTGCATGGCACATTGACTAGTTTTAATCAAAAGCAATATCAAATTAAAATTCACAACTCATAATTAAATCTCATTAAATTTTTAATGGATTTTTTTTTTTTTAAATAATTCGGTTGGGAGAGGAGGGATTTGAACATTGAACGTCTTTGTTAGAAGCACTAGAAGGTGCCAGTTGTTAGAAACACTAGAGGGTGCCAATTGAACTACAATGTCTAAGATTCCAAATCAAGTACCCTTGGTCGCCAATAAATAGAAGCTCATCATATGGGAAAATCACAAACACTTATAAACAACATATTAACTCTGTCAAAACAGAGTGTTGTCTCTAAATCCCCAAAAAAGTCTTTCTCGTTCAAATTAAAGTCATTCCTACTCCGTCAAATTGAAGTAGGAATTGTCCCTTTAACTTCCGTTTGATTTATATTAAGATCAAACCACCAGCCCACGACATTAAATCAAGAATCCTCATTATTCGGTTCAAAGATGTTGAGTAACAGTTCAAGATCAAACTTCATAGCACTTAAATTGTAAAGCATCATGGTGATCAAATTCGGGAAATCTCTTCTTTTCCGAACATATGTTCTCAAATTTATTGACCATACACACCAACGTATACCAAAAGCTACTCACATAAACCGTGTCTCCTAATTTATACTATACTAGTTGTTGACTCGTGCTTTGCACAGATTTACTCATTAATTTTTATATTTGGTTTAATAAGCCTACCTTACTTCCATATCTTGTCAAATAATGCAATCCTTAAACATTCCACCTCAAATTAAGAAATGCAAGTTTTAAAACTTAAACAAATTTTAATCTTTTATCATTTTGAAAATAAAGATTTGGTAAATTTTTGCATTGTCAATTGCAATATCAAGAAATTTAAGATAATTAAAAAAAAAAATTAGATTATTAGATGAAAAGTTATAGAGGTTAGCATATCTTGTCAATGTACCATGATACCACAAATGGGTATTAAAAAAAAGTGAGAAATATTTATACTAAGAAAATTGTAAAAAAACTATATAAACCACAACAATGACTATTATACATTTAAGACGAGCCAAAAAACAGCTTAAAAAAACCTCAATAGAACATATGATGTATAAGATAAAAGTCACATTACAAAGAGGACTAGGCTATAGCAGAGAAGAGGAAGATGTAGAATTGGCAAGCCGATAAGCATTAGTGAGCATTCGACTATGGACATGACAAAACCATAGCTTAAAAATCGCAAATGCAGCAAAGCAATGTCTTCTTTAACAGCTTGTCTCTCCCACTTCCACAACAAAGGCTGCAAACCTCAGAGGCCACTGATAACTAAAAGTGCAGTGCACGCCTTTCATAAGTACATAGGATAAGGTTTCCAAATTGCTTGACAAAGTCTACACCTCAACAGCAACTCTTTATTTTGGTACTAACTTCCACTTGCTATGCCCAACAATCTACAAATCATATCCAATTGCACAAAGGAGGTTCTCATTACAATGATACCCAACCATTGCTTCTTGACGAATCATGATCATGTCCCTGCAATAGTAAAGAGCTTGAGAAGCATGACAACCTTCCCTTCAAACATGTCCCACATTCCAGCATTTCAAAATAGCACACGGAGTGGCTATAATAGCAATAATAGCAGAAGAAAAAGGGATCATCATCTGTAGAGATAAAACTTTAGGTCGATAACCAGTTAGCCTCCTTCAGGTCGAATTACCTATGAAAAACTTGCCTGAAAGTTTACAATGAAAATTCAGTGACAACTATGAGTCTTGGTTTTTTGTAGTATACTGCTATGTTATATTTATGGGAAAGAAGGTACTAAAGCACACACTAAACTAAAGAAAGAAAACTTTGAAAATGAAAAAAATAATAGAATTCAACAAAAATTTCTATAAGTTATCTCTAAGTTGATGGTGTTTCAAAAGATGAACAAGGTCAAAGAAAGGGGCACTGACCTTTTTATCTACATAAACACAGGTGGAAAAGTTGATTAAGTTTCTGCTCTCCCAGACCAGAATGCCTGGGGCAAGAGGGGGCAACTGCCCCCCTTGACTCCACCAAAAATTTCATATACATACTACTGTTAAGAAAATTTTCCTTGACATAAATAACAAAATACTCCACAGTCCACACTTGGAACAATGACAGAAAAAACGAAACACTCCAGACTTGGGAACAATGAAACCTAGCATCAAAAAGAAGGAAAAAAAAGGTTACTTTGTAGTCTTTACACTTCAAAGTCTATATCATACCAATCTTGTCCTATGCTTTTTTTACCTTATCCCAAATTTACCATTATCATCACTCACAGACTCATTACACTTTTTCTAACTAGTAGTAGTTGTTGTTGTTGTTTTTTTTTTTTTTTTTTTTTTTACTTTCTTAGTAAACTTCAACCACAAGGCTTAAATTAGTGGGTCCTATAATTTACAAATAATAATAATAATAATAATAATAAATAAAACTGCTTATGTTCTTATACTAATAGGGCAGAAAAACCCTTTACGTTTTTTTTTTTTTTTTTTTCTCTACCATTTTTTGAATTTTTTACAATTACAAATGATGTCTTTTTGCCATAGATCCAAAAATTTAAATACTTTGAAGGATAAAGAAAAAAAAACTTTAATTTTCATATATATTTTTAAAGCAATCAAAATGGTGAGACGCGTATACACAATATATTACTATACTCTTAATATTTTATTTTCTTAATTTATTTGAAGGAACTAAATTAGATGTTTAAAATTTATGAATTTAGATTACTATCTTACATTGATTGTTATTAACAATAAATTGATTATTTTTGTTCATTTATTTTGATGATATGAAATTAAGAAATTATTAATTTCATTGTTATTTATTTTGATTAACAATTATTTGTTTTTTTTAAATATTGATTAATATTTTCGAAGTTAATTTCATTCCCTTGTACTGAAATTCTGACTTCATCATTGCTTGAATCTAATTAAGTTTCAAATGAAAGATGCAATAACAATAGGCAATTAGTAACATTTTTAGTATATGGAATAACATCTAACATTTTAAAACACGTTTCTTTAATTGACTCACTCATTGGCTAACTTTGCTAGATATGTGACAGAGGAAGTTATTTAGTCAAAGAAATCCCCTCCTCCAACCATTGAGGCTTTGTACTTTGATTCTCAAAAATCTTTCATAATGAGAAATAACATCAGCATCCTCTTTCAAAAACCAAACAATTCAATGGTAAATAAATTCAACGATGGGACTCGTCAAAGATTTTTGTTCAAAGGCAAGTGGAGAACACATGCATTCTAAATACATTTCTTCTGCCAATTAAATTTTTTTAAAAAAATATTATATGCTTGTTGATAGTGAGGTCTTGACTCACAAGAGACCCATGGAGAAATACTTTAGATACTCCAAAAGCACCATCTAAGAAATTTCCATGGATATGATCATATCCATGGATTCATGAATCCCTCCCTTTTATTTTGTTGGATGTCCCCGAAGGGATAACCATACGTTAATATGAATCATATGATTGATTTCCCTTTTATTTTGTTGAATGTGTCCCTGAAGGGATAACCATAGATGATATGAATCATACGATTAATTTCCAATAGTAGTTGCCCTAAATATTGTATTAATTATTATATCAAATAAAGAAATGATATGTCGATAATATTTTTATTACAACATTTTTGCAACAAATTTATTGATGGGCAAAAGAGTAATTAGCGGTATGTTCAATTTTATTTTTTTGAGAAATAATTATAATACGCCACTAATCCTGCAGTTCGAACTCTTTCTCCCCTTTTAGATATAGACCACTGTCAGTTTTTTTAAGATATTCTCCATTCTTTTCGTGTTTATGTGTTAAAATGCTTAGTATTCTAAAAAAAAAAAAAAAAACTTTTTCCCCCCAAATTCCTAAGCACTTTGTGTATGAAGAAATGTCAATATAGCTACAAGAAACTTGACATGGTAGGTTCAAATTAGATTTGTTGCGAAAGTGTTTCAAAAATATTAACATTTGTCTATTATTGATACCCATTTTTGCGACACATTTTTTTTACAAGCCCGATTCATGTATTATGTTTTATTTTATTCTTTTAAAGCATGGCCCAAGCTCGTGCGACTTATTGGGGAAATTGAGGAAGTGTGGTTTGGAGGGTATGGGTCGGTTCCTTTCGGACCTTCATGAGTCTAGCCCATGCGTGCTACCAAGTGGGCAAGGGACACTGGTAGCACCTTAGGCTCATGGAGGAGGTCTTGTATCCAAAATTTTCACCCCAAAACAGCTTTCATGCTCTGAGTGACTGTGGCCCAAAGTTTCTGCCCAAACCCTTTTTTTTCCTTTAAACATAGTTGGCTCCCATTGGCCAACTCCATTTGCTAGCCCTCACTTTTTTTTTGGTAAACTGCTAGCCCTCACTTAGGTGAGCCTCCCAATGGTCTGAAATTTCTGACCAAAGGCAACCAATTAAAGAAAACCCACTTTATTTCCAAAATCATGCTAAAAGCATACCAAACTCTTCCCTAAACAAAAGCAATCCATGCCAAAACACCAAAATAGTATCATAGGGGATAAAAGCCTCTTCCACTACTCAAAAACTAGTCAAGAGCAACACCTCAAACTCTATATAAAACTCTCTCTTCAGCTCATAAAGAAAGGAACCAGGTTCTACCTACAGACCTGAAACTTCAGAGCAAAAACCCATTCAGCCAGTCAACAATCTCACAATTCCGAAACCTTGGAGGTGGAAATATGGGTACAGGGGAACCTTTCCTCTCTTTCTCATGACCTCTCTCAATTTCCTCTTCTGGGTGACTGTTGGTCGAAGTTTCAAACCTGTTGAACCACGTTTTCCGCATAGAGCTGAAACTTAAGAGCAAAAACCCACTAAGCTAGGAAACATTCTCACAATTCTGAACCTTAGGGGTGGAAATATGGGTATAGGGGAACATTCCCTCTCTTCCTCACAACCTTTCTCATTTTCCTCTTCTTGGTGACTGTGGGTCGAAGTTTCAAACCTGTTATGTTTTTACACTTTTTCTACACTTTTGTTATTAGCATTTTGATTCTTTCTTGTCAAAGCACCATTAGTCTTTTGTTCATTATACATTTGGAATTTTGGGCTTGATTCTCCACCAATAAACACTTCTAAAGAACCCAATGGGAGATTCGGGCCGTTTTCACATTTTTGGCCCTTGTCGGAAAAATGTCCCCGACATCTATGAGTTTTTTTATAAAAGGAAAATTATATCTGATAACAGCTTCTGTTTTTGGTTGGAGTCACCCCGCGTGAAGCTGACATAATTCAAAGTTCAAACAATAGAAGGTTTGTGGCTTGGTCCAATACCGGTCTTTGAACATAACAAGATAAGATTAAAAAAAAATAGATAAGATAAAAAATAGGATGGAGCCAAAAATCTTTTCTTCACATATGGTTTCTCTAGGACCAAATGAAATTGTATGAAACACAAATCATAGGAAAATACACATATACCTACATCAATTTGTAAAAAAATTTATAATATCTTAGTATTTTTCAAATTTAAAAACCATTTGGTATTTCTACACTATAATAATAATAATAATAATAATAATAATAATAATAATAATAATAATAATAATACAAAAACCATTTGGTATTATTATTAATTGGCTAAAATATAAAAATTATTGTTGAGGTTTGGGCTAATGTCCAACACTACCAAGACTTAGAAAAAAAAATTCTCATTTGCTCCATAAGAACAAATTAACCATGAATTTTATGGGCGATATTTTAAATAGTAGTGCTATAGAATCAACAAATTTCACAATAATTTAATAACTTAGTAAGATGACTGATTGTGATTAGTCTAATCTCCTTCACTATGAGTCTGCAACCATCATTGACTCACTATAATTGTACATCAATCACGGCATGTTATTTTAATAGTTGTGAAAGTATTTTAAAAAAATATTGTGGACGTAGTATTTCTCTATCTTTTTTACTTTTTTTTTGTTCATTTGATAAAAAAAATATTATCATATTTATTGACTTATATTTGGATTTAATTAATACTATTACAATGAAAAAAATAACGCTAATTACCGTTACCAATTTGGGTACCCAGAAATATCAGTCTCACAAAGCTCCATTATTAATTTCTGCGGGTACGAACATATATACCTGTTTTATGTAGCAAAACCTATATTGAGAGTTTTATGGAAATATATAAACAGTATTTTGTAATGGGGTCGTGCGTTGAGAAAGTTTAAGAAAATTGGGATCGAGAAAACTACAACGCAAGTCTGTGTTGCGTACTTGCGTGCTTGTGCTTTGTCTCTCTCTCTCTCTCTTTTTTTCTTTTTTCTTTTTTTAATTTATTATTATTATTTATTTTTTGAGGGTTTTTTAACAATCACCTTGATTCTTCATATAAACCCACCCTCCCCCCTCCTTTTTTTAAATATTTTTTTTATTAACTCCGTTTTTTTTTATTTGAAAATTTACTTTTTTGGGACAACAATAATTAATATGTGGATCCATTTATTTAGTGTTTGTATTACTTCATCATGGGATTTTTTTAATCAACTTCGTTAATTTAACAGTAATTGTCTACTAGAATATTTCATGCATGTCACAAATATTAAAATATTGTTGCTATTTTTTCATGGGTACAAAATTGCTAATTGAGTTTTTATATTTACATCTTATTAACATATTTTTTTGCAAGTTGTGATGGTCAATGAATTTTCGATAATTTTTATTAATTCAATATTTACGAAATTTCTTGAAGGTTTGGAAAAAAGATACAAAATCCACCTGTATTTCTTTTTGGTTAAAATAATGAATTCTCATTCAAAATTTTGACACCTTGTTAAATTTGGTTAAATTTATGACCACTTTATATAAATTTAAAGAATACAAAATCCACCTATATTTAGTTTTTAAAATAATCGTTTTCAAATTAAGTTTGGTTAAATTTATGACCACTTTATATAATTTTGGGGCTTTTTATTTTATGTAATGGAGGGCCTCAGGACCCTTTAAAAAATTTAAGACTGATAGAGTCTTACCCCTTAGGCCTAAGCCTAAAGTCGACACTAGTTAGATTGTCAAGAATTTTACAGCTTTATTCTTTATATGAAGAGGGAAATCAAGACTTTATTATAACTATTAAATTTATTTTAAAAATCATGTTGAAACTTTTTTTTTTTTTTGAGCACATAAATCATGTTGAAACTTAAAACTTAAAAAGTATTTTTTTTAATTTTTTTTTTTTCAAAAGGGTTAGTCACATAATAGGAAAGTTGATCGATGTCCTCGGTTGGGATTGTTTGTAAATAAATAGCACACAATTATCAATCATTTCCAAAAATCTCTCTGCATGAGGTCTACGTACTTAATTAGCAAGTTAGCATTATATATATTCTTTTCCCATTGGCATCTCCGCATCTCCCAATTCCATCGATGACCATGTCAACCTTTCCACCTTGGCTAATGATCATAATACAAATTTTTGGTTATTTATTTCTCCAAGTGACTTTTATTTTTCATGTCAAATTTTCAAGGCAAAAATTTTAACCTCTCCAAAAAACTAAGCGGTATTTTAAATATGTAAAATTTAAACTAAACTATGAAATAAACGAAATAAACAAAAGTTAAAATAGAATGAATCATTTTTTTCCTTTTGTCAAATTTAATTCAACTATTCTATCATTTTAAATAGTCTTTGATATATAAGTTTTAGGAAGAATTTAGAGACGCTTACTTTTTCACACCATATCTTTTATGTTTGTGCTGTGGTGAGAGGCTGTGAGACCAGGGCTGGCTCAAGGCTTTGTAGGACATAAGGAGCTACTTTAAGTAAGGCTATTCTTATATTTTAAATATTAATAAAATATTTATTTAATTTTTGGCATTTTTTTTCATCTAAAATCTTTTTTTTTAATGCAAAATGATGAATTAAAATGAATACATTGTACTACTCAATGACTATACAACTAAAATAAACACTATCTGTTATTTGAAGCAACCAAATACTAAAAAATTTAATTGTAAATTTTAATAAAATTATATATTTAATATTTCCAAGTAAAACTTGAGTATAAATTAATTACTAGTAATTAGTTATAAATTTATTTTATTGTACTAACCATTTAGCATTTCTCTTACAAGAAATAAGTTGGGTGTGAGCTTTATAGGTGTTTAAGAGCTATCTTTGAGATATATTTTCTTTTCTTTTTTTAATTTATAATGATTATTCAATTATTACAACAAGTAAATGAAAGAATGATTTGAACCCTAGTTCACCTTATTAAGAAGATTAGATAATTTCACTGAAATATGAGACTTTTAATTGCACAAAAAGTCCCAAAAATGGTAGGATGGTAATTAAATTTGAGTCGAGTAGCTATATGTCCCAGTCATAAGGCTCCACTTGATCTGCATGAGTTTCATGAGGCCTGTCCACCAACGTAGATCTTGAATCTTACAAAGTGTGCTGACAAAAAAGACTTTTATGTCGTGGACTATGAACTCTACGTTTCACCATGAATTGGAGATCTGAGTCCATTTGAGGGGCCAGATTGATTTCAAATTAAATATATGGCTTAAAAAGTGGGTACCGTACATCAATAAGCAAATTTATTAGGACTCACGAGTATAATAAAGTAACTACGTAATAAAAGGAGGGTATTGGTGTGGGACAAATTATAATGAGATTTGAGTAATTTTTAGGTATTCTTGGAGTATAGAAAATAATGCTTCATTCTCTTACATTCATGATGGAATTCACTCATTAAAATGAAAGTGGATGGAATAAGAATGAGATGGGTCGGTAAAAAAAAAAGTTAAAGACTTCTATTAATTCTAATTTTTCTTTCCAACCAAACAAAACTAGAATAGGTTCAAGCGAAAAAAAAAAAAAAAAAAAAAATCTTTAATTTAAACAACTAGACATTAACTTGTGCAATGCAAAGAAAAATTTAAATGAAGTGTTTGTTTTTTTTCTCTTTAGTTTTTTTATTTAAAAATGAAATTTGATAATAATATTTATTATGATTGTGTTTGTAAATGGAGCTATATATTTTAGCATTACTATGCATTTTATTTTTTATTTTTTATTGTGCTTGTATATGAAATTATATAAGTTTACCATTTAAATAAAATATGATGTATCAAGATTCTAATGTAGGGTTTAAATATATATATATAATTTAAATTCTATTGAAAATTATATTTTAGAATAATAATATGTAAAATTGTGAGCCCTCAAAATTTTATTTGATATAATATAATATTACGAGGTCAACAAAAAAATGTCTTCAGTTATATAAATTATAGATTAAAGAAAATAGGATATGTACAATATAGATAGTGCTGGTTAGCAATGAAATTTTCACGATAAATTTCAATGTGTGGTTTGCTGTATTTCAAACTTAAGTGATAGGTTTAAAGATGGACAAGATTCTTAATATAAATCCTAGATTTTTTTTAAAATATATATTGCACTTTATGCACCAATACCGATAACAATTTGTCATTAGTAACGTAAGCTTGTAACTGAGTTAAGGCATTAAAGTGGTTGAATGTATGCTATGATTAGCTAGGGCATAGGGAAGGATCCATAGGGCCAGGGGGGACTATAGGGAAGGATCCATAGGGCCAAGGGGGCCCAAGTCCCCCTTGGCCCAAAGAAAAAAAAGGGAAAAAAAAAATTGGGCCCCCTTAGCCCAAAGAAAAAAAAAAGATTTTTTTTTAATGATCATATATTTTTTTTCTAGAATTGTGTCTCACTTTTTCAAAAACTTAGACTCCCTCTCTTTTAATTTGTCTAGCCTAACTAGCAACTGCTCAACTAAAAAATTTAATAAAAAAAAATTTTAAATAAAAAATAAAAAATCTTAGTCGGCCCAGTATTTGAGTACTAGCATTAGGCGTTCTAAATGGTAAATATTTAGTATTTAGAACACCAAATATCAAAAACACTATTGTACGAGACATTTCAAATGCTATATTAAAGTAGCAAAAGTAAATTTTGGTTTGTGATTTTTATTTTTTTTATTTTTTTATTTTTATTTTTTTTTGCAACAGTTGATGCTTTTAAGAAACAATATTATTTATTTTATTTTATTTTTTATTTTTTATTGTAAATGATTGCATCTTAATGTATTAAGAAACAATGATTTTGTATTGATCTTGGTTGATAGTTTGTTAATGCTATATGGATACTTATTTGGATTTTTTTTTTCTTCTTATACTTCGACCCTCTTAGCTTGAAATCCTAGGCCCGCCCTTGCTAGGTTAGATGTAATTAGTCTAGGTTTGTCCATCATTGAGTCAACTTTAGCATGCCCCCTTGCCCTTGGGTTAAAGGGCACCCCCACCCACAACAAATGGGTAGCCATTTCAAAATGAGAATTTCAATTGAGTTTACCCCACAAATCAACACAAATAATACTCAATACTGCTCCCTTATCTAGACATGGCAAAACGGGCGGGTCGGGTCGGGTCAATCGGGTTACGGGTCAAACGGGTCACAGGTCCAAAACAGGTCATTTTAAGCGGGTTCAAAGCAGGTTTGGGTCAATTGGGTTGCAGGTCGGGTCGGGTTGACCCGTATTTTTCACATGAATTTTTTTTTTTAAAAATTTTTTTATAAAGAAAACAACATGTATTTGCCATTTGGAAAATTATGCAATAAATTACTTGATGTAAAATGCATTATTTTGAATTCACAACTTATATCAAGAATGAACTCAATTAAACTTATTAATACTTATTCAATAATTTTAAAATTATACAAATCCTAACATCGCTATCTAAAACAAAATAACACAAAGATAAGTAAAACAAATGCACAAGTTTTATTTCTACACAATATCAACATCTCAAAACATAAAACAAAATTACAAATGACTTATTGGATAACTCATTTAATAAAGAACAAAAACATATAAGAAATTTACAATCTTGAAAATTAATTTTATAATCTATTATCAATTGTGGTTGACACTCTATTTCAATTTGAAATATACATTAAAGTTTGATTGCTTACTTATTTATACATGGTTTTTTTTTATGAATATCATATCATTGTTAAGCAATACATACTCTAGGAAATATCATAATTTATTTTGAAAAGCCATTTATTTTGGACATAAATTGTTAAAAAATAGGTCTAAGCATTCATAATTTATGCTAATTTGATACTTTGGCTTCACTATTTTCACACTTGTGAATGTTTCTCACACATGTCTACAATTTTAAATCTATATTTTTAACTCTACAGATTATCTTGGCATGTACTTTGCTATTTGATATCTAAATTTTTACGCATTACAGAATACTCAACCACATACATTTATCTTTCAATTAATTTGCATGCAGTTATGTAAATGTATCAATTGTTTCCTTAAAGCTCACAATAAACAATTAAACCAATATTGTCTTAATTTTATTCTTTTTTTTTATCCAAAAAAAAAAAGTTTTAAAAAAATGGTTTGGGTTCGGGTCGGGTCACGGGTCGGGTCGGGTTAACCCGCAAAAAAATACAGGTCGGGTCACGGGTTAACCCGTTTTTGCTTCGGGTAAAAAAAATCGGGTTTGGGTCAAGTATTTTTCAGGTCGGGTCAGAAAATTCTGACCCATTTTGCCATGTCTACCCTTATCACCTCTCACACAAAGCCAACTCCCTTATCATCTCTCACACAAAGCCAATTATGGGTGTATATAAAATTCTCGAATAGCTCAAAATATTTTACTAATAATATTTATATATATATATATATATATATAACCAAGACCTTTAATTCTTTTTAACCACACGAGAGCTTGCCACATCAACTCTAGAATTACCACAATTTTCCACATCTCAATGCTTTATTTCAGTAGTTGTCCACTATACTTTTAGAGCTACCACATGATGTGCATTGCCTACATCTCTACCGCCCTTGACAAGCTGCTGATTTTATTTCTATAAAACCTAGTCTCCAAGACGTCGTAGCCCCGTCACCTCAAGAACCACTATCTTCCACACTATTTAGTTGGTATAGATTCTTTTGGATAGATTATTCATTATTTTATATTTTTTTGAGTTTATCTACTTCTACTTGAGTAAATATATTTTTTTTCCCCTTAAATTTTACATTGATGTATTTTTTAGGTGCTGAAAATTCTACTTCCCTCTGTTACAACACCTATAGATGAACCAAGGTCTATTTCTTGGTTATATCTGCTAGGTGTTTGACAAAAGACCTCTAAGAGAAACTGGTGTTACTTGGTATTTTTGCATCTATGTTAGTTTACAAGCCTGTATAAGTGTTGGGATAATAGTGGTCATCATGGGAGCTAAGGTATTTCATAGTTACCTAACCACACAATTCCTTAACTAATATTTATACTCTTGCTATCTATACAACTAATATGCTTATAATTAACATATTCTCTCTGCTTTTCATATCAAAGAAAATCCCTTTTTCATAAAAACCAAGAGAAGATCTTTTTAGTTCCTTTTCCACAAAAACAAAAGTGTAAACCTTAGTTTCAAAATAAAACTTTCCCAAAAGTCAAGAGTTTTCCTAAAAGAAATTGCATTTTTATATATGCTTTGTTTTGAACCTTTTGGAATTGCATTCTTTTTTAGGTTTGTGTCTATGTTTCATTTCCAGTAAACCAATGGACACCAATGAAGCTAACATATTCCCCCCTCCCCTTTGCACTAATGTTTTGGTTCATTATGTTTGTGCATGAGAATGAGAAATTGGAGGATAAATTTGCTAAAAGGTCACATTTTTCCTTCCCTCTCTTTTATTGTTTATGTACATATTCACATGTTAAATATGTAATAAATAACACTCACATGTTAAATTATATGTATTATTTTTGCAACGTAGTAAACTCTCACATGCTTTGTTTGTAAATAATTCTTTATCATAAATATTCACATGATATGTTATATGTAAATAAATACTCACATGTGTGTGTGTGTGTCTATATATTGGATAAAAAAAACTGTAACTTTATTAAGAAATATCATCTATATTGGCTAAGATTACAGTATTGAGATGCGAAGGAACATCATTCATCCACACTGAGAACTTGCTAACATGTCTAGCAAAGTTATGACCAGTAGAATTATCTTGCTTTCTAATATGAGAGAAAAGAACAACAGTAAAGTTTTCAGCTAAACATTTTGCCTCATCAATCAAATGACCATAAGACACCAATGAGACATCCTTACTCTTCAGCAGGGACGGAGCCACTGTTGGACTAGGGGAGCCATTGCCTCCCCTAATTTTTTTTTAAAAAATATATTATTATATATATGTGTACTAATTTTAGCAATTTTATTCTATAAAATTACATTTTGTTCCTCTTAAACAATATCATTGATTCTTGTAAGAGTAATACTATACTTATAAATTTTACAACTTTTTTACAAACTGTTTTGGTAGCAAATTCTTATTGATTCGCATACGGGCCCAGCATTCACATCATTTTTTTACTTACCAATAACCACTTATCATATCAGCAATTTATAAAAAAAAAATTGTAGCTCTAGCAATTTCCTCATTTTAGTGACCATAAAAAAGATTTAAATCTAAAATCTAAAATAAAATATACAAGCCCAAAAAAATTATCTCAACAAAAAAAAAAATTACCAATAGTAAAACTAAAAAAAATTAAGCCCAATCAACCAATTTTATCTTAAATAAACAACCCTGCCTTTTAAAAAATTCTAAACAAAAATAAATTTGTTCTTACCCACAAAAAAAAAAAAAAAAAAAACCCTAGTAGCAAAGTTAGAGGTTGAAACTGCCATATACAACCAACAATAAAGTTGCCCCCTCTAACTCAAAGTTCTAGCTTCGTCCTTGTTCTTTAGGACATTGATGACTATCTCTGAGTCTGTTAGGGACCTCAATTGTATGTGTGTGCATATGGGACTGATGGCCAGTGCGTATGGTGCTACATGAAGGGGTGCTACAGAGTGTGCCTAGGCTGATGATGTGAGGGGCGTGAGTTGCTGATGCAGCATGCGTGCTTAGCTGATAAGAGGTGGGCTTCTAGTGCAGCCTGTGTGTGTGTAGGATTATGTTGCATATAGAAAGTGTATTGATTAGTGGCATTGTATATATGTATTGTAGGGTGGTGACACGTGCAAGGGTAATGTGGCAAATATATGTGTGTGTTAGCTGATGTAGGAATTAGTTAGATTGATTAGCTGTCAAGGTAGTTACAGGGCAGTTACACAGCTAAGCTTTGGAGGGAAGGGCTATGGGTATTATACGGGGGTAACAGGTTGTAAATATTCATGGAACCATTTTGTTAATTGAATACTCTCTCTTTCTCACTGTTAATTCTCTCTATCTCTGTTTCTATTTTCTCTATCCCTGTTCTTGGAGGTTAGTTATCCTCGAATTCAACTATCAATTCCCAATTTCCTTGCATTTGGTATCAGAGCCAACCATCACCCCGATTAATCAGGTATAACTCATTGAGTATGGGATCAAATGAGTTGTGGTTTTGTGGTAAGATCCCGGAAGGGGCAACCTAGAGGCTGGATTAAAATTACTGATAGTTGAGTAAAGCCACCAAAAAGAGAAAGGGCTACCAACGGGTCAGTGTTGCTAGAGTGAGCCGTCGTGGACGTCGGCTGCGGAACGTGGTGGTATGTTATGATCCTAGTGTCTCACATTGGTTAAATGTAAGCTTAACCATGTGTTTATAAGCTCTTGGGCACCCTCCCGTTGCAAGCCGGTTTTCAAGGGTGAGTTCTACCCAAAGGTTTGTAACATTTATCTGCTATTCACAAGTTAAGCTGCTTCTTAAGTGGTTTAAGAGATGAAATAAGGTTGCCAATGAGAATGCTGAGTCCTAAATCATTGAATGAGGCTTTTGGTTTGGCAAAGATTCAAGAAGAGTACAATTGGAGTAGCAAGAAGTTTGCCAAAGTTCAAGGGGATCAGGGCAAGACTTCCATTTTGGGAGCTCCTCCAAAAACTCCTTCTCTATTAGAGTCTAAACCAAGGCTGCCCATCAAGAGGATTTCTCCTGCTCAAATGGAAGAGAGGAAGAAGAAAGGGTTGTGCTACAATTGTGATGAGAAGTGGGCTCCTGGCCACAAGTGCAAGAATGCTATGCTGTTTTTGTTGGATTATGTAGAGTTAGCTCAGGAAAATACCAATTCTGGGGTTCACATCACTGAATTGGAAGGGAATGGCTATGCAGATCAGGTGGGACAAGATCAAGAAGATGTTGAGATTACTCTTTATGCATTGAGTGGCACCCCTACTTCAGGCACTATGAGAGTCATGGGAGGATTAAGCATAAGTCCTTTGTCATTCTTATTGATTCAGGGAGTACTCACAACTTCATTGATGCTGTATTAGTGTCACATCTGCACATGAATGTTGATGCTTCTCAAGTCTTGGAGGTCAAGGTTGCCAATGGTGATTTGATCAAGACTCAAGGTGTTTGTGAGGAGGTGCCAATCTAGGTACAAGGGTATGAGTTTGTGGTGCATTTGCATGCGCCAATGGGGGGGTGTGATTTGGTTTTAGGGACTCAATGGTTGGGTACTTTGGGAGTAATTCAATGGGACTTCAAGATGCTTACAATGAGCTTTGGTTATAACCATAGGCAGGTGCTGCTACAAGGGTTGAGGAGTACAAGGTCTCAATTGCAAGTTGGGTTTACAAAGCCAACCAATACTTCAAGTATTATAATACACCAGTTGCAGAGAAGTTAATGCTAGCTTCGTTTCATATGGAGGGTGAGGCTCTAATCTGGTTTCAAGATAGTGAAGAGGTAGGTCTTTTTGTGGATTGGGAGTCATTGATTCAAACATTGCACATCAAATTTGGTGCCACGACTTATGATGATCCCGTGGAAACACTTACTAGGTTGAGACAGAGTGCTTCAGTGTCCTTGTATAAAGCCCAATTTGAGGTGTTGTCTAATAGGATTTAAGGTCCGGGTACCATCAAATTAGAATGAGGGAGAAGGATATTCCTAAAACTACCTTTAGGACTCATGAAGGGTACTATGAGTTTTTGGTAATGCCATTTGGCTTAACCAATGCACCTTCCACCTTCCAATCCCTCATGAATTCCATTTTTAAGCCTTACTTAAGGAGATTTGTGTTGGTATTTTTTGATGACATCCTTGTGTATAGTAAGAATGTGAGTGATCATGTGCATCATCTTCATGTAGTTTTGGAAGTTTTGGTGAAACACCAATTGTATGCCAAACAATCAAAGTGTGTGTTTGCTTGTAAGGAAGTGAAATATCTAGGACATCTTATTTCTGGTGATGGGGTTAGAACAGACCCAAGAAAGACTGCTGCTGCAGCAATGGCCAATTCCTAGAGATGTGAAGGCTTTAAGGGGATTCTTGGGGTTGACAGGCTATTATAGGAAGTTTGTCAAGGGTTATGGACAAATTGCTGCCCCTCTAACAACTTTGTTGAGGAAGGATTCATTTAATTGGAACCCTGAGGCTTCTCAAGCTTTCCAACTTCTTAAGGATTCCATGTCAAATCCTCCTGTTTTGGCTCTACCTGATTTCACTAAGTCATTTGTGGTGGAGTGTGATGCATCTAGTGTAGGTGTTGGAGCTATCCTCAAACAAACCAGAGACCAATTGCTTACCACAGCCAAGCCTTGAAGGGTAAAAGCCTTGCCCTTTCAACCTATGAGAAGGAGTTGCTGGCTCTGGTAGTTGCAGTGAAGAAATGGAGACCCTATCTTCTTGGCAGACCTTTTGTGATTAAAATAGATCATCAAAGCCTTAAATACTTGCTTGAATAGAAGATTGGAACCCCTGCTCAGCAAAAATGGATAACTAAGCTCCTTGGCTATGCATTTTTGGTAGAATATAAACATGGAAAGGAAAATTTGGTAGCTGATGCACTTTCAAGAAAAGGAGCTGTTAAGGATGGGGAGGTTAAGGATGGGGAGGTTAAGGATGTTAAGGTGGGGAACCCTTTGTATTATTTCTTTCCCCACTCCCACGTGGTTGGATGAACTCAAGCTGACTTACACCTCTGATGCTGCACTCCAGAAAATAATCCTTGCCATTCAGTCGGGCAGTGACAGTCCAACTGGGTTTACTGTTTGTAATGACTTGTTGTTTTACAAAGGAAGGCTGTTTTTGGGTTGTTCAACTCAGGAATTGAAGGCTCAAGTGTTGCAACAAGTCCATGCTAGCCTTCTAGGGGGTCAGTCTGGCTATTTAAAGTCTTTTCAGAGGCTTAAGAAAGATTTTTATTTGACTGGTATGGTGAAGGACTTGAAACAATTTGTGAGGGAATGTGATACCTGCCAAAGGTTGAAGAGTGAGACTTGCTTACCTGTTGGCTTGTTGCAGCCATTGGCTATACCTGATAGGCCTTGGTTAGACATTAGCATGGATTTTGTGGAAGGGTTGCCTAAGTCTCAACGGAAGTCAGTGGTTTTTGTAGCGGTGGACAGGTTCACCAAGTATGTGCATTTCATTCCCTTGGCTCATCCTTACACTACTGCTAAGGTTGCCTAAGTGTTCATGCAGTATGTTTTCAAGTAACATGGAATGCCATCTACAATTGTGAGTGATAGAGACCTAGTGTTCACTTCTAAATTCTGGTCAGAAATGATGAAACTACAGGGGACTAACTTGGCTATGTCTTCTTCATATCATCCTCAATCTGATGGGTAGACTGAAGTGGTGAACAAAAGTCTGGAGCACTACCTGAGAGCTTTTGCTGCTGACAGACCTCACTCTTGGGTGGATTGGCTACCCATGGTTGAGTTTTGGTTCAATACTAACTTCCACACTTCCATTAAGCTCACTCCATTTGAGGCACTTTATGGCTATCCTTCTCCTAAGGACAATTTAAATGTATCTCAAGAGAGAATGAAGTGGTTTGCTGACAAAAAGAGGGTGGATAGGTCCTTTGAGGTGGGGGATTGGGTTTATCTCAAGCTTCAGCCATACAAGCAAGCCTCAGTGCAGTCCAGACAATTTGGGAAGCTTGCTCCTCGTTTTTATGGTCCCTTCCAGATTGTGCAGAAGGTTGGTCAGGTTTCTTACAAGCTTGATTTACCTGAGGGGTCCCAAATTCACCCTGTGTTCCATGTTTCAGATCTCAAGGCTAAATTAGGTACCCATGTGATTCCTAGACCTACTTTACCAGTTGTGTCTGCAGAGCAGATCCTTGCCCCTTAGCCTGTGGCTGTTTTGGATACCAGAACTCATCAGTTGAGGAGCAGACTCATCACTCAGGTCCTTGTGCAGTGGCAGGATGAGTGCAAGGATGATGCTACCTGGGAAAAGTTTGTTTGATTTGCAATAGAAGTTTCCACACCTTGTGAGCAAGGTGTTTTAAAGGAGGGGGCATTATTAGGGACCCCAGTTGTATGTGTGTTCATATGGGACTGATGGCCAGTGCGTATGGTGCTGATGGCCAGTGCGTGTGGTGCTGCATGAAGGGGTGCTACAGAGTGTGCCTAGGCTGATGATGTGAAAGGCGTGAGTTGTTGATGCAGCATGCGTGCTTAGCTGATAAGAGGTGGGCTTCCAGTGCAGCCTATGTGTGTGTAGGATTATGTTGCATATAGGAAGTGTATTGATTAGTGGCATTGTATATCTGTATTATAGGGTGGTGAAACGTGCAAGGGTAATGTGGCAAATATATGTGTGTGTTAGCTGATGTAGGAATTAGTTAGATTGATTAGCTGTCAAGGTAGTTACAAGGCAGTTACACAGCTAAGCTTTGAAGGGAAGGGCTATGGGTATTATACGGGGGTAACAGGTTGTAAATATTCATGGAACCATTTTGTTAATTGAATACTCTCTCTTTCTCATTGTTAATTCTCTCTATCTCTGTTTCTGTTTTCTCTATCCATGTTCTTGGAGGTTAGTTGTCCTCGAATTCAACTATCAATTCCCAAATTCCTTGCAGAGTCTCCCTCCAAAATAAGATATGACAGCCCAATATCCTGAGCACAGGTTAAGGCCTTCACAGCTGCCATAGCTTCCACAATTGCAACCGAATTTGGGTGGAGGATCTTCTCGGCCATGGATGCCATTACATGACCCTTTTCATCCCGGATTACAACACCTATACCAGTTGCGTTTTCCTCTTTAAACACAGCCCTATCAAAATTGATTTTGAAGTAAGATCTCAGAGGAGGCTTTCACTTAACCTGTTTTGAGGAACTTGACTATTAGAATTAGGTGGTTTGGGAAGAATGGTTTGAACAAAACCTGAAAGGGCAACAAGTACATCTGGGATGATTTGATTTATTTGAAAAGACTTGTTACTTGCTCTTAGCAAATTCCTTATGTACTAAATAGTCCAAATTGTTTGAACAAAGAGCTCCAAAATTTTATTTTCCTTTATCACATACTGCACAAGCTCACTGAAACTGTGAAAGTGAGTAGTGGTGTGAAAACTCCAACAAGGATTCGAATCCCAGCCAAACCGATGCTAAGTGTGGCACAGCCAAAGGGCATGAATTATATTGATTGTACAAAATCTTTTCCAAGTGTCAAGTATCTAATTTTTTCTCTAAAACGTTAATTTTGGAAATAAAATTAAAATGGATACTATCCTTTGGATCAGTGGTGTGGGGTGCTTAACACTTTCCCCACCCATAATCGAACTTCTAAGTCCAAAATCTTTGGTTCGAGACTTTGGTTTAATTTAATTAATTAATTACCCTTGAATTGGTTTTTAGTTAATTGTATATTTAACTAAAAAAAAATTAGACAAATAGGTGATCAATCACATCTAATACAAAACTAATAGTTAGTGGCAACTCATAAAAATAAAATAAGAAAAAAAAGACTCACACATACACCTTACCCTAAAAACACAAGCATACAAGAGTCCGTTGCCAAGGACACAATATGCAACAAACCGAAAGCTCTTTTTAAGAAATTTTTAGGCATCACCTTTATTTCATGTGGCTTAGCTAGACCAGAATATTGTTTTCTATTTTTAAAGCACTTCTCTGAATTAATTTCGAATATGTGGCTGCAAGTGAATTGTAACATTAGTTGTAATGGAACATAACTTGCATGATACTCTGTTATTGGATAAGTAAATATAAAAATATATGTGATCAATCCAAATTAGTATAATGTGTATCCATAATTGACCGGAGTTTAGGAGTTAGGGCTAATATATATATATATTAGATAGAATCCTCACTTCTCGAATATTTGGTTGGCTTTTTGAGTCCACCTAATAACTCAAAACAAAAAATAAATTAATAAAAAACCTATTAACCCAAAAAACAGTTAGCCCTTTAGAGAAGTTGAACCTATCTAGAATAACCCATTGCAGCCCACCAAAGAGAGAGAGAGAAAAAAAAGAAAAAAAAAAAGAGTTTGGTCTAAGAATTAAAAAATAAATAAATTATTTTTTTAGGTCCTCCTCAACAAAACCAAACAAAAACAAAAAACAAAGTGGCTTCTTTGCAAATGTAACAAAATGAACGAAACAACATTAGTTACCCCCCCCCCCCCCCTCTCTCTCTCTCTCTCTCTCTCTCTTATTCTTAAATCCAAGAAATGCTCATGGATTTTTTTAAAAGATTTTTATGAAATTAGTTTTCATTATTGAGCATATGGGCATTAGACAGTCAATCAAACTAGAGACTCATTTCTATGAATGAAGTTAAACAACATCAGAAAGAAGGTTCTCACTTATTTAATAAATATGTTGTGTCTACTGAGAGAGTCTAACCATAGAACAATCCTAAAATACTTAATTTGACTGTTGCTTGATTGATAATAACTTATATACATAATAGTAATCATCTAGCTCAGCTCTATAGGAATGCAAAATTGTTCTCAACATAATAGAATACAGGCTACCAAAATGAGTGGAGCTTCATCTATGAAGAGCATGGAGCTACATGGTTTGGGCCTAGAAAAACTTGACCTAAAACCTATTAGGTCTAAAGTTATAATGGGCTGACTTCGGCCCAATTTTGTTCACTCTCTCTACTAGTCTACTAGCAGTTCATCTATATGTAGAGGCATTTCTTCCAAAAAAATTGTTCTAACTTTTTTGAGATGAAGCAAATTGAAGATGTATAAATTGCAATTGTTTCAACGGAAAAAGTTTATATTGAAAATAAATATTATTTAAGAAATAAAATATAGATAAACTGATTAATTAATTATATCTAAAATAAAATTCAATTGACCAATAAAAATACAATGTCCTTTCAAAATAAAAATAAATATTTCTTTGTACTTCCCACCTCAAAAATATTTGATGGAAATGTTAGTAAAAAAGAAGCAAGCAGAAACATTATAATAGATCCTTAAAGTTTTAAGAATTTCAGAATCTTAAAGAAAGGACTATTCCATCATATATGAAGCTGTGAAGGCGAGATATTACCATTTACAAGTAGGTAAAGTTTGATGCTATGACACTTTTGCTTCTAATAAATCAGACTCTTATAGTAATTGCATATGCTTCTTGAGAATTCCAGGACTAAATCAATTAGCAGGGAAGTGGAGGCACTATACTATTTTCACGAGGACCAAAAGAGAAACAATAGAATTAGCAGAGCAGTAGCGTGTATGTACATAATGTGAAATGTGTTGGGGACATATTTTTATGTAATTGGCATATCGTTTGACAAAACGCAGTTTATTTGTATTTGGGTAAATCTAAGTAGATTCAAGATGATCATTACAAGTGGTTAAATTGAAGACATGAAGACTACTCAAGAACTGCTCAAGAAAAGTGCAAATCTGCAGGGCTCGATACCTCCTCGACAGAAGTTCGATCTGTCGAGATTCATTAAAGCTCGACAGATGTCTCGATCGATCGAGCTTACGGGTTTTCAGATTATAGCCAACAATGTTTTTATTCTAAAATGCTATTTGTTTATGGGTTTGTATAATCCTTATTGGACTAGGAAAACTCAAGGTTTGTGTAAACCTATTTGGAATAGAAGAGCCCATTAAGCTCCTATTTAAAGGAGGTGGGAAAAAGAAAAAACCTAACCCTAGAGAGCTTCATAAGGTTTTCTTTTTGAAACCCTATCCTCCTCCTACAGAAGAAAGAGTTTTTCTTGATTTCTTATCTGCTTTTGGAATCATGTTTTCATGTTATTTCACATGTTTTTGTTTGGTTATTTTTCAGCTTTGCTTTATTTTGTTTTACATATAAAAAGAAAAAAAAATTGAAAAATTAGAAAAATACAAAAACAGTGTGTGTTTTGTGTATATTGGTACTTGTGTACCTTGGATGGCCATTGAAACAAAGTTTTCTAAACTTTGTATCTCTTATAGCTTAGATGAACATCTCTATGCACAACTAAGCAAGTGAGCTTTGTGACTCTTGTTTGTGATGAGTAAGGTTAAGTTGTCTCTTGTACTTAACACTCATATCACTCTTTTTGACGGGAAGGACTAGAAAATCCTAAGAGAAAGGCATAAATGACTATCTCACCACTGTTGCCTGCCAATCATGATATGACACCTGTATGCTTCAGCATAGCAAAAGTGCAGTGTCAATGACATTTGTGTGCTTCGGCATAGCAAAATTGGAATGTCAAATGCTTACCATCATTAGTTATTTTCTTTTCTCTCTAATATGCCCATGCATGATTTGCTTAAAGAAAATATGCAAAGAAAAATCAAAAGCAAAAAGATCAAAAATGCTTTTAAATATGATTGCAAGTGTGTTTTCTAGGAGATGTGGGAGTTATAAGATGTACCTCAAAGGTGATAGTCCCCATCAAACAGTTATGATTGTGTGTGAGTTAAAGTGATTTTCTCATATCTCAAATCGTCATAACTTGTATACACTTATGCAATCTTGCGATGTTTTCACACACAACACGCAATATTCTTTGCTACTCTTGATACATGTGCAGGTACAATGTGTTTTGGCCATCACAAGGTTTTACATGTGTTAATGTATGCTCACTAAACTGTCTTGACTTGGTTTTTGAAATATAAAATTGGTTAAGCTTATTTAGTGTGTGTGTGTGTGTGTGTTTTTGAGATCCATATGCTTAAAAATTATTGTTGAGAGATGATTTTGAGAGCTTAATATGTTGATTGGATCATTGGTTGAGTTGCATGCTTGATTACATTCATGTCTGTGTTTTTCTCCTCTCGAAAAATTGTTTTGAAAAGCTTGCTCGACACCTCCTCGATAGCTAGCTATCTGTCGAGCTTCCTAAGCTTTTTCTTATCGCAATCTCGCCAGTACCTCGATACTTGATGGATCGATTGAGAAAGCTCCTGTCTCCTCGATAGCTTCTCGACACCTGGTGGATTGATCGAGATCTATTTAGCCTTTTGTTGATTTGTCCCTTGACAGATCCTCGACAGCTTCATCTGTCGACGTCTATTATGCTCGACACCTGTCTCGCCATCTCTCGATCGATCGAGATCCTCTTGCATGCATTATTTTTCACATGTTTTTGCACATTTTTGATTATCTTTGTGTCCATAGCATCTTGTTTTTCTTTTTCTTCTAGGTCTATGGTTCCTTGTTCTTTTTCTTTTTCTTTTTATGCCCTTTGACAATCATGTCAAAAAGGGGGAGAAATTTGAGAATTGAATGTCATTCCTTAGGGGGAGTAATAGATTTAGGGGGAGAACTTCATGTTAAAGGGAAGAATGTTTTTGATGTAACTAACTTAGGGGGAGAGTTAGTTTGATACACATTGATATTGATATATTTTTTGTGTTGTGTATTTTTTGGTTTTGTAACCATTTACATACATCATGTGTTGTTTCTATATTAGATAATGATGTATGTGTTTCACTCTTTATCTCACATGTTGTTTCTTTTCTCTCTTTATACACATGTTTCTTGTTTATTTAACTTGTCATTATTTTCCACATGGTACCTTGATGTGTTTTGTTTAGTGCATTTCAGGAAAGACAAGTTAAAGCCAAGTCAAGATTCCGAACCTTCTTCTTGCAGCAACTTCCAAGGTTCAGATCCTTTAGACTAGGCTTATTTATTCTGTAATCTTGAGTAGAATGTATTCTAGGACATTCAATGTACTTTTATGGTTTTGTCACGGATTGCCAAAGGGGGATATTGTTAGGGACATATTTTTATGTAATTGGCATATCCTTTGACAAAACGCACTTTATTTGTATTTGGGTAAATCTAAGTAGGTTCAAGATGATCATTACAAGTGGTTAAATTGAAGACATGAAGACTACTCAAGAACTGCTCAAGAAAAGTGAAAATCTGCAGGCCTCGATACCTCCTCGACAGAAGCTTGATCTGTCAAGATTCATTAAAGCTCGACAGATGTCTCGATCAATTGAGCTTACGGGTTTTCAGATTATAGCCAGCAATGTTTTTATTCTAAAAGGCTATTTGTTTATGGGTTTATATAATCCTTATTGGACTAGAAAAACTCAAGGTTTGTGTAAACCTATTTGGAATAGGAGAGCCCATTAAGCTCATATTTAAAGGAGGTGGGAAAAAGAAAAAACCTAACCCTAGAGAGCTTCATAAGGTTTTCTTTTTGAAACCCTAGCCTCCTCCTACAGAAGAAAGAGTTCTTGCTGCGTTTCTTGTATACCTTTGGGTTCTGTAACCAAGCAAAATCTCTTGCACCAACATTTAAGATCTTATTGGTGTTTCTATGTGAAGCTGTTGCAAATCAACTACAACAATCAAAGGGTTGTTGTGGAGTTAGTCACGTACTAGGATTCGTGCAAAGAAGTAAGTCGCGTATTGGGATCCGCGCATCAGATTGGTTAATCACGTACTTAGGAGCCGTGCATCAAAAGGGGAAACTGTCACTACAGAACAAGTCCAATTGGGTATTGGGGTAAGAGTTCAACTATAGGTTGGTAAGGTCCTTGGGATTCCTTTACGTGTAACCGCTTGTTGTGATAATAGTGGAGTTTCGAGAGTAGTGACCTGAAAATCACCCGGTGGGGTTTTTGCTTTTAGGTTTTCCCCATTCGTAAACAAATCACCGTGTCAATTTAATTTTCGCTGCATTTAGTTTAATTGGTGATTTGTTTGTGCTGCCACGCGTTTTGCATGATAAATTGATTAATTAATAACTTGACTAATTAATTAATTAATTTCAATCACGAGGGGTCAATTCAGTTTGTGGTCTATCAAAATGAAGACAAGAAAAATATTTGTGATTATCATACTTGCAAAATGAGTTGAATTGCTTTGTCATTTCTATGTTCTTAATGGTTCAGAACATCCATATAATTGCTTAGCTCCCTTTAGGACAAATGACCAATGAAAAACTTGCTTGAAGGTTAACAAAGAAAAGATCAGTGACGTCTAAGACCTTTGTTAATTTTGTTTTCTATACAGCCATGTGACATTTACATTAATGAAGATACCATAGCATACACTAAATCAGAGACAATACGTTGAAAATGGAAACATATTATCATCACAAAATTCTAGGAGTTAAACTCTAACTTGCTGGTTTTTGGAAAGACTAATGAGATCAATGAAACCGACATTTTTATTCACATGATCACAGAAGAAAAAGTCAATTAGTTAGTTATATGACCTCTGAAGCCCAAAATACCGTCTTTCCTAAAAATAAAATGGAAGAAAAGAGAAAATGAAAGGTAACAGGCAAAAAATTTCATATATTTTACTTGAGCATTCTACCAAATTTATCATCAACAATAAATTTTACTTATAAAGATCATATAATAGTAGTGACGATTATTTCCATTAAAATACCATAAGGTGAAGAATCTCACCACATTGAAATTAACTTAAGAACAAACAAGTAGAAATATCAAGCCCAAGTTCCCCATTTCTATTTATATATATATATATATATATATATATATATATATATAACCAGAGTTAGTTTTGAAAAAACTCTATATATTTTGCAAGAGATAATTTCAGGTTCCCAAGTAGCATAATTCAATCAGTGTGTCTTCCTCATCAATCAACTTTTGTATTTCAGCTGACCTTCAAAGTCAACAATGATAGGAAACCATGAAAAAAGATTTCATTACCCGGTCCTCAAATTCAGCTAATGTGACCATATCGGCAATAATGGAATAAATCAATGTAAGGCTAGGTAATAAGCACATTTTACTTACAGTATTCAAGCATAAAGGAGTTTAAATTTTGAAATGAAATTGAGTTAGATAAACTACATAGTAGAGGCTAAAATTTCTCTTCTTTCATTGTTTGGAAAATTTTTGAAAATAATGATGATGGTCTTACTAAATATTCCAGTAGTAAATTACAGTACCAATCAAAGTGGTAGCTCTTAAAGTTATAATTCCAAGCACAATGTTTGATTCAGTCCAAATGATTCTTTAAGCCAAGATTATTTGATGGCTGAAATAAAATTTCAAAGAACAAATTATAACACATTGATCAAACTGGAAACAAGTCAACCGCATCCTTAACTATACTTTTGTAAACTGGTAAGCTTGCTTCTTTTTAGACGAAGCCAAAAAACAGCTTAAAATACCTCAATAGAACGTATGATGTTTAACATAAAAGTCACATTACAAAGAGGACCAGGCTATATGCAGAAAAGAGGAAGCTGTAGAATTGGCAAGCCAACGAGCATTAGTGAGCATTCAACTAGGGACTTTGACGAAACCATAGCTTAAAAATCGCAAACGCAACAAAGCAATGTCTTCTTTAACAGCTTGTCTCTCCTGCTTCCGCAACAAAGGCTTGCCTCAGAGGCTATTAATAACTACGAGTGCAGTCCATGCCTTTCATAAGTATGTAAGATAAGGTTTCTAAATTGTCTGACAAAGCCTACACCTCACCAGCAACTCTTTATTTTGGTACTAACTCCCACTTGCCATGCCCGACAATCAACAGATCATATCCAATTGCACAAAGCAGGTTCTCATTACAACGATTCCCAACCATTGCTTCTTAACAGATCAAGATCATGTGAATGTAACAGTTAAGGGCTTGAGAAGCATGACAACCTTCCCTACAAACATGTCCCACATTCCAGCATTTTGTGGGGATAAAACTTTAGGTCGATAATTGGTTAGCCTCCTTCAGGATGAATTACCTATGAAAAACTTGCCTGAAAGTTTACACCGAAAATTCAGTGACAACTATGAGTCTTGGTTTTTTGTACTATACTGCTATGTTATATTTATGGGAAAGAAGGTACTATAGCATACACTAAACTAAAGAGACAGAACTTTGAAAATGAAAAAAATAATAGAATTCAACAAAAATTTCTATAAGTTATCTCTAACTTGATGGTGTATAGAAGGATGAACAAGGTCAAAGAAAGGGGCACATACCTTTTTATTTACATAAACACGTTTGAAAATTTTGATTAGGTTTTTGTTCTCTCAGACCAGAATGCCTCCTTCCATCGCTCTTAAAGTCCTCTGGGAATTGTGCCAAGATGCCAAGCGGTCCATAAAATGGCCAGTGGAGAGGAACATTGAAAAACAAAACAGAAAATAAATGGAAACGAAAAAAATTAAACAGTCAGCAAATAAGATATGCCTTAAGTATATATAACAAGAGCTAACATCAGCAATGAATTTTTACTTCTAAAGTTCATATAATAGCATGGAAGGTTCTTTCCAATGAAACATAATCAGGTGAATCATCTGCCATACCAAAATTAACTTAAATTTAGATCAAACAAGAAATATGTAGAAAGTTTCCATTTTCAGTCTAAAACTCAAATCTGTCTTATGATTAATGTTTGTTTCTGAAACTCTGCATATTCAGGTTCTTGAGTATATGCATTTTTGTTTGCTTTGGGAAACATTGCTTTAGGAAACTAGGCCTTACTAAAATGCATTTTTGTTTCATTTAATAGCTGCAGAGAAGCCCTCCTTTTAGTATATGTTTACTGAATGGAGTTATTAAGTAGGTTACATTGATGGTAGTATAGTGGGAAGGTTTAATCTGTGCCTGAAGAATTAACCAAGTAAAAGATGGACAATAGATACAAATAAGTGACAATAGTAAACAACCTGAAGTGGAATCAGCTTTACTTATAGAGCAGGTACAAACAGAGAAGAATATTTGTGAATTACGGTCCAACCTCCCTTCTCCTTCTGGGCCTCCTTCCATGTTTCCATTGTGAAATCCCTGAAAAATGATCATGAGCTCTGAGAGGGGAAAACACACACAATCAAAATTATACTGTTATCCCAAAGAACATAACTCAATCAATGTGTCTTCCGTATTGATCAAGTTTAAAATTGATTATAAAAATAAAAAACTTTAGTTCAAATACAACCTACAACAGATATTAATGAGATAAAAAAGAGAGATCCCCAAAAAAGCACAATGCAAAAATTCCAAGGGACTTTCATTTACAACTTTCCATTAGCATACCACACTGGAAATCAACCAGTCATCTAATTTTAAAAAGTTCAGGATAATTGGCAAAATCAAGTAAAGTCAAGGAAATGATTGATGGAGCAAAGAATTCATTCTCTATTGGAAAGCCTCCATATGTGACTGCATTATCAACAATTAAAGTAGTTTGCACTCTATTCCAAAATATGCGCAAGTCTCAGCCAAAATTATGAGCTGAAATATATGGGGACTCCTAGGCTCAATAGGAAAAACTTATAAGCTTGTCCTTGGTGTTTGACAAGAAATGTAGTTTGCTCTCCACTCCCAAAAATTTGAGCATGTATCAGCTAAAATGAATAAAATGTTGTAATTAAAAGTGTCCATAGTTCACAAAAGAAAGAAAATTATTATTTTTGAGAGAAAACAAAAACAATGTGAAAAATTAGATTAAGAAGCAGCAATGGTTAAATTAGTAAAACCAAGATCTCAGAATCCATTAAGTCATCGAACAATCGTCCTGCTTCCTTATTCATCATACAACAGCTATCTAAAAAATATTTATAAAAAAAAAAATCAGCATAAGTTAAGGAATGGTGGGGTGACAGTGATTTGGAACAAATGAAATACCTGCCCATCTATAGCACAGGTGACAATGCTTGACTATCCTCGAAAGCATGATCTTTGGTTGAAATGACATTCCGCTCCGGCATCTTATTAAAAAGCTATCCTGTCATTTTGTGCATTTCCACTAATCATCATTTTCCACAACATGATATAATCTGCAGTCAATCAAATTCCAAGATAAAATATCTCCTTTAGTCATTTCATCAAGCAGCTACATGTCCTTAGGGATAAGAGGTTCATACAATTCAAATAATTTACAAACTATAAGAGATGTTGATGAGCTAAAAATTCAGTGCCATAAGTTCAAAAAGAAGAAGAAAAAATGAACGCACATAACATAATCCAAAATTTTAGATTTCTCCAACTTTTGAAATTCAAGAAAAGCTTTTAGGAGTTCAGAAGCTAGCCTCTACTGCCCCACCGCAAGAATTAGCTAATAAGAGGTTAAGGTTCCAAATTTAAAAGTCACATTGTCTAAATACACACATGGAGGAAAGAAGATGGTTTTGTTCTTTCAATTTGGGTATATTGTCAGATTAAGTAATCTACATAAACATATTCTTTAACTGCAATATTGTGATAGCAAATAACGGTGGATTTTTTTCCATGTTCTCAATGGTTTAGCACATATATAATTAACAAGTTGGCCTCCTTTAAACATTACAACCAATGAAAATCTCTCCTGAAAATTTTCAATGAAAAATTCAATGACAACTATCATCTTGCTTTAGTAAAATTTACAAAAATCCATGTTGGGTTATAATGACCCTACCCTTACAATCCAGATCAAAGAAATAGAAATATGAAGCCAAAGTTTCTCATTTCTATCTGAAACTCGTATCTATCATATAATTAGTCTTTGGGACAACTGTGTACATTCACCATGATATAGTTTATTTTTCTTTTTTTCTCAAAATTATATCTCATTCTCGTGTTAGGGAATGTATCCTTGCTAATAGGCTGTTTTGTTTCATTCAAAAAAATGCAGAAAAGTACCTCCTAATAATATAGGTTAACTCAATGGAACTAATAAATAAGTTAAAATTGATGGCTCAGGTAGTGTAGTGGAAGGGTATAATACTATAATCTGTGCATCAAAATTCATCAAGATCAATCATGAGTATAAAAAGATGAAACTATTAATAACCTGAACATGGCTGAGCGTGCAAACTGGGAGGATATTTGTCAATTACAGAGCACACCTCTATTCTCCTTCTTGCCTTTCTTTCATAGGTCTTTTGTGAAATTGCTGAAAATGGACATGAACTCTGAGAAGTTTGAAAAAAAAAAAAAAACCATAATCAAAATTAAACCCATTATCCCATGGAGAGAAATTCAATTTGTGTCTTCCTTATTGATCAAAATTCTGTATTCCAGTTAGCCTTCTGAGTTAACAATGATGAGAAGCTATGAAAAAAGCTTTTATTATTTTTACCAGATCCCCAAATTCAGCTAATGTGATCATCTCATCTAGAATCCAACAAATCAATGTATTGCTGGGTATTACTAATTAGCCCGTCATGAATGCAACCATCCATCATCAAAGAGTAGCTGAAAACTTGAAATGAAGTCAAGTTAGATAGACAAATCAAACGCTGAAATTTGTGTGCTAACACTATCAAGAAAAATTTAGAAGGGGAAAAATATATTGATGGTCTAAATATATAGTAAATTACCGTGCTCACCATAGTGGTTGATCGAAAAGCTGCGATTTCAAGCACAATGTGTACTGCTGTCTGAATGATTTTTTAAGCCAAGATTGTTTGATTACTGAGCCTGAAACTAAGGTTTCAATAAACAATCTTCCAACAAATTGGTCAAACTGGATGCACATCAACCGCATCCCTTACTATATAGTGCAAACTAGTAACTTTGATTAGGCACAAAACAAAACATAAGTTAGATACAAAGGAGACAGGACACAAACACAGCAAAAGGTTCGATACAGACAGGACCAAAATAGAGCCCCTACCTACCAGCAGAGGACCAAAAGATATTCATATAGCAGTTTGATGTCATCTTTGCATATTGCCTGACATGACAAAGAATTTTGGGATCAATCCTATTAGAGCCAACACTTCTTACACTGGTTAATAGACTTTAAAGGTCACCAATAACACCTGCACTCACCCAGTGTTGATTTTGTCTGTTTTCAAAAAGTTTCTCAAGCTATTTGCCGGTTGAGAGCACAAAAACACTTTGAATTCCCACATGCTTCAAGGCCACAGAGCTTGTCTCAATAGGAGGAGGAAGGCAGTGGATTTGAAATTTTTTTGGCAGCTAAAGAATCCAGCAGTAACAACATTACCCATTCTGTCCTTGCAAAACAAGCATGAACCTTTCCAATTTCATCTCTTATCACATCTTGCATAACGAGAAGTTCCCATCCTTGTCAGCCTCTAATACTTCCCTCAGCTTGATAACTTGGTCCTTCTTTAACAAGTAAGCCTCCCTACAAAGCTGCTCCATTTTCTTACTATAATCAAGCACTGTCACACCTTGATGAAACCAGGGCTTAGAAGATTAGGAACACAGCACAACAATATGTTAACAGCATGTATCTCACAGCTTCATGTTTTCGATCCACAACAAAGGCTGTAAACCCCATACATATTCGTGAGTACAAGTGCAGCTGCCACACCTTTCACAAGTACATAGTATAAGGCTTCACAGATTGTCTGACAAAGCTCGCACCTTATCTACTCCAAACCCACCACCTCCACCAAAGATCAACACTTGCCACACCTGACAATCACCAAATTGTATCCAATTGCACACAGTAGGTTTACAGCTTCTTAGAGAATGATTCCCAGCCTTTTCTTTTTTATCATGACCATATGGTCACATTCCTGAATTTACAAGGAGTAGCTGCAATAACAAGAATAACATAAGAAAAAACGCAAGCATCTATGGAGGATCTCTCCATCCAAACTGAGAGCCAATTATTACTGGAATTTGATTCAATAAATTCAAATCTGATAGTGAGATCTGATTCAAACTAATGAAATGGTAAAGATCAACATAAGTTATTGGAATAGTTAAGTTAGTTTATTTCATTCTAATATAAGGTCAGTTCACATTACAATGAACCTATGATATTTTATTGCACACCAAAATTGCTTTGGAACCAATGAAAAATGTGTGATTTATTAGAGGGCTCTTTGAACTAACAGTAACTGTTGATTAAAAAAAAAGTTTGTTCTTCTTTTGTCCTGATTGGTTGGCTTGTAAATGTAAATATTTTCTAATACTACATGAAAATTTCTTCTTGGCTAATGTAGATTGAGTACTTGATTAGACTTATATTATGAAATACCTGCCATTTGCAACACTGGTAAGAATACTTTGATCATTTGCGCAAGGCATGATCTTTGTTAAAATGACATGCTGCTCAGGCATCATATTCATAAAAAGCCATCCTGCCATTATGTGCATATCCACCTATCATTGTTCCTCAACATGATATGTAACCTGAAATCATCACATTACATGGTACAACAATCATCTTGTTGTGCAAATGGGATCCTTAATATTTAAAGGTTCTCAAATTTTACAATACAATATCTATTTCAGGCATTTCATCAAACAGCTATATGCCCTTAGGAATAAAGGTTTCATATAATTCAAATAACTTACAAGTATAAGAGACGTGCGAAAAATTCAATGTGCCAGAAGTTCAGTTGTTAAAAGAAGAAAAAAAATTGAACATATACGAGCCAAAATTTACATACCTCCTCCAAGTTTTGAAGCTAGCCCTCTACTGCAACACTGCAAGAATTAGCTTGGGTTAGGGTTTGAATTTTTAAAATCATATTGTTTAAATACACAAACAGAGAGGATTTTATTGTATAATCGTAAAAATTCTTGAACTGAAATATTATGAAACGAAATAACGTTGTACCTGGAAGGAAGATCTCTCTGTTTTGCAAAATTATTTCTGCTGCTCCACCAAATCAATTCTAACCGAAGGGATGTTGGAAATCTTTGAACACATTATCCCTTCGTCTTTCTTGCAGTTTTGTTTCAGCACAGGACAATCATAAATTTCAAGTCGCTGAAGCGAGGGAGCAAAACACTTCTCTGAGAGAGATGCGAGTTTAGGGCAGAAATAGATGGAAATTTGTTCAAGTGCGGAGGGGTTTTGAAAGAACTTCCAGGAGAGGAATAACAAATTTGGAAATTCTTCAAACCTCAGGGAAGTGAGAGATGTAGGCAACATCAACATCGTCTTCCCATCTTCTTCTTCTGGAAACGAATCCATAATTCCATTAGCAATCGAGAGATATGTAAGCGATGTGAGTCTGTGCAGTTCCAACTCAAATACTTGCTTACAGAGATTCGCCCCTGACAACCTAAGCACTCTAAGGTTGGTGGGGAAACCCTCTTCCGGAAAGGAGCAGTCACGTATTGATATATCTTGCAGAAAGTAGAGGTTGTGCATTTTGTTCGGCCAAGCCTCTAGTTTCTCACAGTCTTCGAATTTAAGACTTCTCAAGTAGGAGGGGAGCAAATCTCCTAAAGAGATAAGACTATTACACTTTTGTATATTAATCTCTTCGAGGCGACAGAGGTTGTGTATGTTTTTCGACAAGGCCTCCAGTTTCTCACAGTCCTCAATTTCAAGACTTCTTAAGTTGGTGGGGAGCAAATCTCCTAAAGAGATAAGACTATTACACTTGTATATATCAATCTCTTTGAGATGAAAGAGTTTGTGTAGGCCTCTCGGTAAGCACCTAAGCTTTTCACACCTATAAATTACAAGATGTTCAAGTAACGTATCCTTGTTTAACTTGTTTACTATTGACTCCAGTTTTGGACAATCCATTAGCCTAAGGACTTTAAGGGTGGTAGGTAACATGTCTCTCGTTGATAAAGATGTTAGATTTGGACATTTTTCAATATCAAGGCGTTTAAGCATAGCAGCTAGGTCGACTATTGTTGATACGCATTTTAGGGATAGACAATCAGAAATTTCCAAGTACTCAAGAAGAGATGCATTGTTGTTATCAATGCAGCTAAGATTCTCCTCATTCTTCAATGAAGAAGAAGTTGAAGAAGCCCCTCCCTCATCCATCACAAATTGCAAGGATTCCAAAGCCTTACATTCTTTGATTGTTAGTGTCCTTACTGCAGACGTCAACTTGATGTTTACAAGACTCAGGCACGATATGATATTGATTGTTAAAGGCCCATCCTGACACAAAGATGTCAGTTTACAACTTTTTATTATTAGCCTTTCTACTTTCACAGACCCATGCACAACCTCTTTACATCTCTCAATTATTACTTTTTGAAGCATTGAAGAACTTGGAATTGAAACAACCAAATGCTCACATGCATAAATGGAAAGTTTTTTCAATGACGAGAGATAATGGGGCAATTTTCCTTGCAATTTGGAGCACTTAGAGATAGAAAGCTCATGCAAGCAAGGGAAGTCTTTGTTGTGAGGACTCCATTCTTGCCATTCATGCATATCCTCAAAGCAAAGTTTCACTAAGGATCGAAATGGTTGCTCGCATCCACCATAAAACTCAAGACCAACGCTCCGGACCCCATCCATGTTCTTAATAATAAGACTCTTAAGAGACGGTAGTTGCCCACAAGCAGGTAAGAACATGCATTTTCCACACCTTTCAATCCTTAGATCCACCATATTAGAAAAAGAAGGATCTCCTAACCAAGTTGGAAATTTTTCACCGACATAACCCTGAATGGAAAGTGTTTTCATTGTTACATGAGGTTGTAGCATGTCAAGAATATCTGTCGCAACTCTTGCATCTTGTAAATCACCATTCCATTCCATCACCAATGTATCTAAATTCTTCTTACCTTTTAAATTGACATTTCTTGCATCATTGGCATTAAGCATGTTCTCCAAGTGGGAAATGCAAAGCGTTCCCCGAAGAGATTTCAAATTCATCAAGTCTACTATCTTATCTTTCCCCACAACAAAATTAGATAGTGTTTGTAAGCTCATTAATTTTGCTATTCCCGCTGGCATCTCTCTAATTGAACTTGCACCTGTAATATTGAGATGCCGAAGGTTGACCAAATTTTCAATTTTTTCTGGTAATTTTGTGAGATTGAAACAACCTTCCAATATCAATGTTTGTAGGTTGTACAAAGAACTTGTTGATTTTGGTAGACTTTTAATCTTAGTATAAGAAAGGTTAAAGTATCTTAGATGTTTCAAATCACCGATTGAACTTGGTAACTCAAAGATTCTATATCCACTTAAAGATAATACCCTTATGCATCTTAATTGTGGCAACAAACAATATTTAGCATCAAAATATCCAAGGCTTCCTGTGCAATTTAATGGTAGTGACAAGAAGGTTCGTAAATGCATATCTTTGGGGAAGTTATAAAACTTTTTGATGCAATCATATGAAGCAATATAAGAAAAATGTCGTACCTTTGTAAAAATCTCAAATTGCTGACTACCATCCAATTGATCCTCCAACCTACGATACAAGTCTCCCGCTGCCCATTGAGCTAAATCATGCATGAGGTCATGCATGACAAAGAGAGATTCATTATTACTTGATTGTTGAAAAAATGATCTCTTGAGTAGGTCACAAAAATAATCACAACCGAGATCTTCTATTGGCTTCTTTCCTTTTGTTTTTTGAACCAAACCTTCTGCCACCCATAATAAGACTAGATCTTTCACCATAAATTCATTGTCCTTCGGGAATAGTGAACAATAGACAAAGCATCTCTTTAAATGAGAAGGAAGATAATAGTAGCTCAATTTAAGAACGGAAAAAATACTGCTTTTATCTTCAGGAATATCCCAGATCTTGCTATTTAACACATCTTCCCACTCATAAGGCTCGTGTTTATTGCGTAAAAGGCCGCCAAGTGCTTTTGCTGCCAAAGGTGCTCCCTTGCATCTATCTACAATTTTTTGACCATATTTTTCAAGTTCTGGATACTTACTAAAATCCTTTGCCTCTAACGCGTGGTGGGTAAACATATGTAAACAAGCTTCACGTGACAACCCTTTCAACTCGTAGGCAGTTCCCATTTTTGATGAAACATCATAATTCCGAGTTGTGACCACAATTTTAATTCCTTGAGCCCCAGATTTAAAAGGCTTGCATAGGATAGTCCAGTTTTCGTAGTTTTCACACCAAACATCGTCCAACACAAGCAAGAACTTCTTCCCTAATAATTTCTTCTGCAGTTTGCATTGTAGTGAATCTAAATCATCATGACAAGATTCAGAAGTGACAGAGTGTAGAATTTCTTTTGTCAATCTTGGAATGTCAAAATCTTCAGACACGCAAACCCATGCTTTCAAATCAAAATAACGGCTTACTTCAACGTCTTTGTATACTAGTTGGGCAAGAGTCGTCTTCCCCAGTCCACCCATACCAACTATGGGAATCACAAAGAGTTGAGCATCACTTGATTTGAGCAACAACTTGACAATCTTCTCTTTATCTTTGTTTCTGCCATAAGTTTTACCTTCATCAACCAGAGAAGACGTGGTCGGCCTTGATGTTTTTGTTATAGTCCTTCCCCCAGCACCGTCATTCAATTTCAGACCTTCCCTCTCTGTCACAATCTCTTGCAATCTTGTATTGATCCCTTCAATCTTGGATCGCATACTGACATCAAACTTTATAGAACTTGGATTGAAACCCGCACAACAAGCAGGGATGAACTTCCGTATCTTGCTTGTGCTGCGTTCTTCTTCACGCAACTTACGTCGTAAAGCTTCAGTAGCAAACTCATCCAAGATGTCGTCCACATCATAAACCAAATCTTCCAGCTCATCCAGCCAAATCTTCACCAACCTGCTTGTCATCTGCTTCTCTTCTGCATCCTCCAGAACAGCATGGATTTTCAGCAACGTTCTCTTCCACTTCTTGAGATCAGCATCAACGTTCTTTTGCCGAAAGATCTTCAACAAATCAGAGGAGCTTAAGTTGTCAAACAGCACATCAAAGAAAGCGGATAAAGCAGGCCCCGCAACAGCCTCCAAGACAATCGACATGGTTCACTTGTGGTCCTGTGGAAATGAGAGAAATATGGGAAATGAAGTACCCAGAGAGACACCACAGAAAGTTGAGATGGAACTTGGGAATGAAGAGAGTTATTATTATGTTCTGTGAAAAGTTCAAGAAAACAGGTGTTCAGAAATTACATAAAGCTTGATACAAAGCGAGAAAGATACAAAACGAAACACGCCAAGAATTGGTTGCTTTATTCATTGGGTGGGGCTCTGCTCATGACTTTTGAAATCCAGCCAAAGGAACTCAAATTTAATGTCGGTAGGAATTTTCAAATGATTACAATATACTTTTGTGTAAAAGTGGCATCTAAAATAAAGATTCAAATGCTCCAATTTAATGGGATCCTCTCTCGTGGAACTGATGAGGCTATTCTTAAAATAATTATCCTAGATAATAAAAGAAAGGAAAAATAACAAGCCAGATAATAATAATGCCAATGACCATGATATCAAATTAGTAATTTTTCTAATAGGTTTAAAATTTTAAAAAAATTAAAAAAATTTATTGTATTTCATAAAAAATAAAAGTAAATTCAAGAAGCACATAGTCGAACATAGACTGATTATGAACTACTTGAACTCGATTCAAGAAAATACTTATTTATATTCAACTAAATTCAAGCCCAAGTTTATACTCAATTAATTACTATGTTCTGTGAAAGTTCAAGAAAACAATGAACTGTTTCGGGGTTTTTATTCTTTTTCTTTTTCTTCGTCTTTTGCACTTATCTCAGTACAAGAAAATATTCAAAGTCAAAAAGATACAAAACGAAACTAGCCAAGATTGACAGCTTTATTTGGTTATTTATTCATTTGGTGCTGTGCTCAAGACTTTTGTCGACTTTTGATTTCATATGTAATCCCGCCAAAGGAACTCAATTGATTAATGTCGCCATGTCGGTAGGAAGTTTCAAAGTAATTTACATTAGTGGATATACTGGATCTAAATATCATTTATTTTCTTGTTTATTTTTTAAAAATATATATGTTTTTAAAATTACTCTTAAAAAAATTTATCAAAAAATTAAATTAGTGAATTAATAGGGGTATAATAGGAACATTAGTAAATTAATGACTTTTATTTTTAGAAACATGACAATATTTTGAAGTATCTCAAAATGAAATAGAGGACAAAAAAAATGGAACGGATAGAGTAATCTATTTATATATTCAATTAGATTATAATTAAACTATACTTTGTCTAAAGTGGCATCTAAAATCAAGATTCAACGTTCAAGTGCTCCAATTTGATGGAGCCCTTCATCAAATAAAAAATAAAAATAAAAATTTATGGAGCCCTCTTTTGTAGAACTGATGAGACTGGTCTTGGAATAATTATCTGAGATAAAAGAAGAAAAAATGGTTGCTCTGATGAGCCAGCCACCAACCATGCATTGATCACATGGAAGCCATGGCTGCAAGAAAGGCAGTGCCGTTTGTAAAGGACCAGGGCATAATGAAAGCAGTATTTTAAAGGAGTTTCGGCTACTTTCATCAAAGTTAGAACACCAACCATGTTAAACTAAATTCAGGCCCATGAAGTTTAAATTTGACTGTTAAATGAGTCAAAATCATAATATAATAGAGTAATTTTTAATAAATTATATTAGAAAAGTTTTAACCTCACTTTTATTAGAAATATAAAAAATAGTTAAAAAATTTAATCAGTTTGAATAAATTCCAGGCTTCTTGTTCTGGTTTCTCAAAAAAAAAAAAAAATATATATATATAGTATATCAATTTTTTCATAAAAAGTTTCTAAAAATAGCTACTAAATCAATGTCTTTAGAGCATCCGTTAATATTTTCTAATACAAAAATGTACATGAGGCTCAATTAAACTATATATAATATTATATTTTTTATATTTATACTTGTCTATTAATATATATATATAATTTTTTTTTTATATATATAACCGAAACCTCTGAAACTTCCACAATTTTTCACGTCAGCATAATATTTAAATAAAATTATTTTTGTTTAGTCCAAACTTAACAAGCAGTGAAACTTTATCTTTCTAACAAGTCCAAATTAAACTCAAACTCATCATTATCATTAATATTTAAATAAAATTATTTTTGTTTAGTCCAAACTTAACAATGATTGAAACTCTATCTCTCTAACAAATCCAATTAAAACTCAAACTCATCATTATCGTTTTTTAAAAATATTTAAATAAAAATATTTTTGTTTAGTCCAAACTTATTTAGGAATGAAACTATATCTCTATAACAAGTTCAAGTAAAACTCAAACTCATCATTATTATTTTTTTAAAAACAAAATTATTTTTGTTTAATCCAAACTTAATAATGAGTGAACTCTATCTCTCTAACAAGTCAAACTTTAACTCAAACTCAAACATTGATAATTTATCTCCAAATTTGCGAGGTTAATCATGAACACTATAAAAGCAAAGCAAAGCAAAGCAAACCCCTAATTTTTTTTTTTTTAAACTGAGTAGAGATATGAGCTCTTCTTATGTTATTTTCTTCTCCTCTATTTTGTTTAAAAAAAAAAAAATTTTATTTGATGATTTTTCATGTATTTTTTAAAAAGTAATTTTCATACATGAACCATCAAACTCTCTCTAGCCGTTTTTTACAAGATAAAAAAGCTTGCAATAATTGAAATTATTCTTTTGAATGTAACTCATCTTTCTCTTATATTTCTCTATACTACTATTTAAGGAGCTTTCCCTATTTGGATTCCTCATTTTTCATGCCTAAAATGCCCTCATCATACCCACTTACAAGTTTTCAACTAACAAGGATAGATATGTAAATTAAAACTCCTACACTTTAAAACCCACAAACTCACGTATGCTTTGCAGTTTCTATCTCACTTTCTATCTCTCATTCTTATTCAAATTAAAGACGTTTCGTTTAGCTCTACATCCTCCTTTCTTTTTCTTCAGATTAAAGACATTTATTGTCAGAGGCTCCAACAAATTTTCAGGTTCTATCTTTTGCAAGTTCCTCTTTGTTTTCTTATTTTTTTTTGTTTATGATTGACTTTCTTTAAGTTCTACTCTTTTTTTTTTTTCTTATATGTATCACTATAACTCTTTTTTTTTTCTTCTTTTTTTTAAATGTAATTTTGAAATAAATGGTTCCTTCATATATTCTTTTCATGTTGTAGGTATTGTGATCCAAAGAAAGGGCTGCCTTATGCTACAAAAGAAGTATTCAAAATCATTCGTGAACAGTTAAGTAGCCTTTGTTTACATTTTATTTAAAAATTTTGAATTGAAATAAAAATAGTTACCACAATATCAAAATATAAATGATCAATTACTATTTCCTTCTCCTTCCTCACTTCACTTCTTTTTTTTTTCCTTCTTCATATTTTTTTTTTTCTTTTTAAGAATTTTTTTTTTTTTTTTACCATCATTGTATATGTTTTTGGCGTTAAATTTTTTTATTTAGGTATGTAGCAACCTTGAGTTCTACTTTTTTTTTTTTTTTTAAATGTATCACGTTAACTATCTTTTTTTTCTTTTTTTATTAAAAATGTAATTTTGAAATGTTGGTGGTGACTGAATTTATATGTTTTGGCGTTATATTTTTTTATTTTTTTATTTAGGTATGTCGCAACCTTGAGTTCTAATTTTTTTTTTTTTTTAATGTATCACGTTAACTATCTTTTTTTTTTTTCTTTTTTTTTAAAATGTAATTTTGAAATGTTGGTGGTGACTGAATTTATATGTTTTTTGCGTTAAATTTTTTTATTTTTTTATTTAGGTATGTAACAACCTTGAGTTCTACTTTTTTTTTTTTTTCTTTTTTATATATATGTATCACGTTAATTAACACTCTTTTTTAAAAAAAAAAAAAATTTAATTTTGAAATGTTGGTGGTGACTGAATAATTTTAAACGTGAGTAAGGAAAGTGAAGTTTTAAAAAAATAATAATAATAAATCTTGATAAAAGAAAAAAGAAAAGAGAGAGAGAGAGAGAGAGAGAGAGAGAGAGAGAGAGAGAGAGAGAACGTGAGGTGAGTTTGCTTTGAAAACTAATAGAAAGTTGTCCTATTTTGTAGGGAGTTAGATATATATCTTTATTCTGAACAATTTTAATAGGATTTTCAAGAAAAAAACTCATCAAAATTTAAATCAAACACAAACTCTAACAAACTTATGCTATTATCTTTAATAACATGCACGCTAACTTTGGTTTGTTGATTAAATTTTTTTATTTAGGTATGTAGCAACCTTGAGTTCTACTTTCTTTATTTTTTATTTTATACTAGAATTTCTTTTTCAATTAGAAGCTTTTTTGTGTTTATCCAAATCCAGTTGATAATATAAAAATAAAAAAAATGATAATGTAATATAAATAATAAAAAATGATAATGTAATAGTTTAAAAAAGAAACGTGGGATAGTACTGTTGACTTTTTTTTTTTTTTTTTTTTTTAAATTTTTAACGTGGGATAGTTTTTCCTTAGTTTATGGGAGGGTAATTGTTTTCTTTCAAACGTGGGTGGGAAGTTTTTTTCTTAATTTTTTTTTTTTTTATCAACGTTGACTATTTAGTGGGGAGTTAATAATTAGTAGGTTTTTTTTTATAATTTTTTTATCTATTTACGATTATTTTATTTTATTTTATGTAGCAACCTTGAGTTCTACTTTCTTTATTTTTTTTTATTTTATATTAGTCTCTCTTTTTCTTTTTCTTTTTAAATGTAATTTTGAAACGTTTGAATAATTTTAAACGTGAGTAAGGAAAGTGAAGTTTAAAAAAATAAAAAAATAATAAAAAAAATAAAAATCTTGATAAAAGAAAAAGGAAAAAAGAAAAGAGAGAGAGAGAGAGAGAACGTGAGGTGAGTTTGCTTTGAAAACGAACAGAAAGTTGTCCTATTTTGTAGGGAGTTAGATATGTATCTTTATTCTAAACAATTTTAATAGGATTTTTAGAAGAAAAAAAAAATGATCTCATCAAAATTTAAATCAAACACAAACTCTAACAAACTTATGCTATTATCTTTAATAACACGCACGCTAACTTTGGTTTGTTGATTAAAGTTTTTTCTTTTTTTAATACTTGATTTAACCCTAATTCTTTTATCTCTCTCAGGTTCATCAACGCACAAATTTTTTGGATTGCATGGAGTCATTGGAATGGAATATTAGATAAGTTTAGGTGAGAGACTTTACAAGAATTATTATATGTATTAAACCTCACATAAAGTGGTTGTTATCTAAGAAAGTGTTGTAAAAAAATTTCTTTTGGAATAGAAACTATATTTCTTTTTATACAATTAACGTGTATCTATTGCCATAAAATTTTCAATTTAAGATTTTATTTACTTATGTTATGGATGTGTAGTAAATGACTAAATTTTAGGATTAAAAAAACTACATTTTAGGATTAGACAAAAAATGGTAACTGTCATACATAAAATTTGAAAAAAAGAACAACATCAACAACACCAAAAAGGTTAAAAAAAAAAAGAAAAAAAAAAAAAAACTTGAGATGTTTAACGTGGGATAGAAAGTGGGATTTTTTTAAATAGTACATGGATAGAACATGAGATTTTTTCAAACGTGTAGTTTTTCTTTTTTTGTTAAACTTTTAAATAAGGATAGGGTCACACCAATTCCCCACCTTAATCTTTTAAATTTCCCTAAAATTTAGCATTTTATTTTCTTTCAAAATCAAATATGTTAGTGCCTAAATATAAGGATATGGATGAAGAAATTATAGTAGTAGTTTTATAGTAGGAGTCTTTTTTTTTCTTCAAAATATGGAAGAGATTTAAAATAAATAAATAAATAAAAAGAAAAGAAAACGGGAGATGTTTAACGTGTGATAAAAAGTGGGATTTTTAAAATAGTACATGGATAGATGTATATATAAATAAATAAATAAAAAAAGGACAAAGTACAAGATGTAAATACTTTGAATTTTCGAAAAAGAGAAAACAGTAAAAACGATTTTATTTTTCATTAAAAAAAACGTATTATTTACTCCAAAAAGTAAATTAAAGATTAAATTAAGAGAGGAGAATATACTTAGTTTAATGCTTTGGTCTAAATTTAAGGTGCGATTTTTTTAAATAGTACATGGAAAATGTACTATTTAAATAATGGAGTGCATGATCAAGCAATATCTAACATGCAGGCCATTGATGAGTATTATGTACGGTGAAATAATTTTTCATCACACCCCTAGGTTTTTTTTTTTTTTTGTAATTGGAAAATGTAGTAATCCAAAATTATAATAAATGCTCTAAATTAACTCTTACACAAAAATTAGTAGAAGCATCCAAATCCCAATCCAAAAATGCAAGCCATGTATCAGTATGTCCCACATAATTAAGGGTATTTTTTTTATGGATAATTAAGGGCACTTTAGTAAAGAAGAGATTAAAAAAGTTTTAACGTAAAACAACAATATTTTTCTTTTCAAACTTCGGCCCTCTTTGCATATTTGTTTGATATTATATTTATATCCGGTAAAGTAAGAAATTAAATGTACATTCAAATCCTTTAAATCATCACCTCCACAACTCTCAACATCTAAACTCACTAAGCCACTTCTTCTCTCTCTTACACTTACACACAGACACATAAAGTTACAAACAGACACATTATTTTCTCATCCAAATTAACCAAAATGGCATGGTTTTTTTTTTTTAAAGTGTGTGAAATGAGTACGGAAAATTTAATCTAATTTTAACTATAAATGATTTTGTGAAATAAATTAAACATTTTCTAAATTATATTTTCATCATATTGATCTAACAAATCATAACCTAAATTTAAATATATTCTCAAAACTTCTACCTAAAATAATAATTTAATTTTAAGAAGTGTAACTTATTTCTCCTATTTTACTAGAAATTTATTACAATTACACATATTATTACAATTCTTACATGTGATTAATTTGTTCAAAATTAGTTCACTTTATTGAGGTTTTAAAACACCCTATTTGTGACAAGAAAAAATCTATTGATTATTGTGTATGTATGCGCAACGACCACTATAAATTTAATTTAATTTTATGTAGAAATGAGTTCGCAAAATACAGCGATGGTGAATACCGATGACATAATACTCATCACACCCCTAGGTTATTTCGACGCACATAATACTCATCACTGGCCTGCATAATACTCATCACACCTCTAGGTTATTTCAACGCACATAATACTCATCACTGGCCTACATAATACTCATCACATCCTTAGGTTTTTTTTGTGATTGGAAAATGTAGTAATCCCAAATTATAATAAATGCTCTAAATTAACCTTTACCTAAAAAATAGAAGAGCCTCTGAGCACGCGCGTGAGCGCGTGCTTAGAGGCTAGTATTCTTTTATAGATGTAGTGATTTTGGGGTACATGGATCATCTGACCATCTTCTTAATTTGTAAGCATATTTTGATTATTGGGATTACTAGGAAGTGAAGATTGGGTCTCAAAATGTTGCTTCAACTCTGGGAAAGGTGGTTCAATTCTAGTGCAGTAATCTAAATGGTAAATGGAGGCATTCTTCCATTCCTGTTTAGAACTGGTAAGAGGTGTGTCATGCTGTCATCAAGGGAAATGTTCTTTTATAATTCATTTCCAGAAGAAAAGGATTTTACCCAAGTGTTGCAACTGGACATAGCCTCTCATGGTGACCCGTTTCCAAAATAATTAATGAACAATTTCTAAACAATGAATGGTTAAAGAAATTGTAATAAAATTAAAAGAAAAAATAAAGATAGGAACAAAATTGGCAAAGAAAGAAATTTTTTTTTTTTTAAAGCTGATGTGGATTTTTCTTGCCATCTAAGCACTGATGTAGCCACTAAAATTCTGCTACGTCAACATTTTATTTAATATTTAATATTTAAATATTAGACATGCCAACAATGCAAACTGTTTGCCACGTAGACATTTTTCATTAGTGAGTTAACGATAAGGACCAAATTGATAGCAAGTTGAAAATAATAAAGACCAAATTGATTATTACCAAAATGTAGGGACTAAATTAACTGTAACTCCAAAGTGTAAGGACCAAAATAGTGTTTTCGCCCACTTTTTTCTATATCACTATACCACTTTCAAACACAGGTTTAAAAAAGAAATTATAGTTATGACTTATCTTTAAAATTTATTATTTTTATTTGTTTGAAAAATAAAAAATATTTATTTTCAATAGATGCAAATTATTAACCTTTATCCAAAAAAAAAAAGAACCTCCGATCACATGCAACGCGCGTGCTTAAAGGCTAGTATTTTCATAATGTGTTTAAAATTTATAAACATTAAATAAATTCATTGTATTTCATAAAAAATAAAATATAAATTAATTGTATCATAATAAAAAGAAGTCTTGTAAACAATGTAAAGTAAGAAGATAAGTGTATAAAAATAGGCTGACTGTAATATCTTGGCCAAACTTTACGGTTTACTTTTGTGTGGTTAATTATTATTTGAGCCACTTATTTTCAATAATTGATAGAAGGGTATGTATATAACATGTTATTTTATAATACCATTGAATATAATCATTACATGCACAACGTCCATATCATATACTCAACTCGATCAAACCACTCAACCTAAACATGAAGGGGATGAATTATCAATTTTCTTTTCGAAATGGAAAGGATAAAAAAAAAAAAAAAAAAAAAAAAAAAAAAAAAAAAAAAAACCCTGCAAATTTGGAGCTTCAAAGACCCTGTGACTGAGACCGACACTAAATGTGTGTTTTTCGAACTTTTTTTGGTAGGTATTTATTGTCCACATTAATCATACAATTAACTGATTCATCACAACAATGTATTGCATTTTTGAAGACTTAAACTTCCAATTATTTTTTGGACTCCAAGTCACTTGGAAGCTTTTAAATCCATGCTTAAGGTCGACAGCCTCCCCAACAATCGACATGGTTCGCTTGTGGAAATGAGAGAAATATGGGAAACGAAGTAACCAAAGAGACACCACAGAAAGTTGAGTTGGGACTTAGGAGTGAACTGTTTCGTGTTTTTTTTTTTCTTCTTCTTCTTCTTTTGCTGTCACAGTTATTGCTCTCTCAGCTTCAAAAAGTTGACAGAAATGACATAAAGCTTGACTGCTTCACTACATTTACACTTACGAAGAAATGAGGATTGAGATCAGACCTGATGCAATTCACTCATTAAATTAATATTACACAATTTGGAAGTACCTCTCCTCGTCTTCGCCAATGGCAATCTTATCCAAACCCTCACACGATACTGAAGAATCCGAGGAGGCTGGCATGGCAGGCACTGGTTGCTGTAGGTAGGAGTTGACTCCAAGGAGCCAATTTTAGAGGCTTGGTGCCTGATTGCTACCACCATACACTGCCTGGCTACTGCCTAGCATCCTAACAACTCTCAAACTCCTCCCTCAATAGGATACTTCAACTTTACATACAGAGATGAAGATACAGCCCCCAAAGTGTGAAGCCATGGCCTTACTAAGATTGCCATATAGGGTGAATAAGCCTCCACCATAATAAAATCCGCATTCACCACCTCCTCTCCCGTCTGAACGAGTAACCTGATCATACCCCTTGGAACAATGGTCTTTCCATCAAATCCGACCAAGGGGACATCATACTTACTAAGGTCTTCGGGCTTGTGTCCCAAGCCTTTGAATAAATTTGGATACATGATCTCGGCCCTGCTTCCCTGCTTAATCATTACCATCTTGGCATCGAATTCCGCGATTTGCAAAGTTACTACATGTGCATCATCATGAGGCTGAATCGTTCCCTCCTTATTAGCCTCAGAGAATCCCAGGATTGGCTGGTCCTACAGCTTGAACTTCTTAAATGACCCACCTTCCTCGTCCATTTTTTACCGTGGAGATATTGTCATCGCCTCGCTGAGAGAGCTAGGGTCTTTCCTTGGAGCCACAAAAATGACATTGATTGTTCCAAGGGAAGATCGAGGAACATTACTTCTCTGAGACACTGTCGTGGGCTGTCCACCTTGGACGGCAGGTTGGTACAAAAATTGCTTCAGCTTCCTAGTTTTGACTAATTGATCGAGGAAGAGTTGCAAAGTCTTGTAATCCTCCGTAGTATGACCTCAGTCTTGATGATAATGACAGTAAAGATTTTGATTTCTCTTGGTGGGGTCTCCTTTCATTCTATTAGACCATTTAAAGTAGGGCTCATTCTTGATCTTTTCCAACACTTGGTAGATCGGCTCCTTAAACACCAAATTTACCATTTGGGACCAACGGGGTTGCGGGGTGCCTAGTTGAAAAACTCTCTCCTTGTACGAGAAGGTCCATTCCGGTTGGCCCAGTTATCTCTTTGGTCAGTTGTAAAAACTTTGGCTTTCCCCTTACTCTAATTCTGATTGTCCTCCACCCTTTTGTGCTATTCAGTTCGGTCCATTAACTGGTGCATACTCTAAGAAGGCTTCATGGTAAGGGACTTCCAGAGATCAAAGTGCGTAGGAAGACCCACCTTGAAGGTTCTTACAGCTACATCTTTGAAATCCCCATCAATTTCATTGTAAAACTCCTAATATCTATCAGAATATTTTTTTAGGGTCTCTCCTTCTCTCATAGACATTGAGAGCAAAGAGTCTAAGGGCCTCGGAACTCGACTGTATATTACAAACCTTGCTCCGAATGCCCTCATCAGCTCCTTAAAAGAGCTTATCGATCCTTCCTCAAGGCCATCAAACCACTTCATGGCAACAGGGCCGAGGCTCAAGGGAAAGACTTTGCACATCAATGCCTTGTTCTTAGAATGGATGGTCATCCTCTGATTAAAGTAGCTCACGTGTTTAATCGAATCCGTCTTGCCATTATACATTGTGAAAGTGGGCTTATTGAAGCAGCAGGGGAGCTCAGCTTGCTCAATGTGTCTGGTGAAGGGTGAGCATGATATTTAAAGGAGTATATTTCCCATGGCATCATTTCCCACACTTCTCCAAGGCAAAGTCCTAGATTCCTTGTGATGATGCCTTTCACCAAAAGTGTAACGAGATGTCAATATGAAAGACTCATTAGGTGAAGTTCTGCTTCTTCATCAGTAACTTTTGTTATCCTCAAAGCCAGAACTCTAGCTTAGGGTAGGGATCCTCCCCTCCTTTATCCAGCCTTGCGGTGGAGGCGTCGACGTAGCCGATCCACTTTCCTCTTGAAATTATATACCTCCTCGTCATGCGAGTTATGACTGGCATGATGCTGATCAGTATGTTCAAAATGTACAGATGGAGCTCTTTCATTGTAGGTGTGGCCTATATCACAGTCCCTTTTTCGTTCAAGATTTACAAACTGGTCCCTCTGCTGGGACCTAACAAACTCTAGGGAACCACTTCTTCTGGGGTTGGCCATAATAAGAAGGCTTTTACTCAAGGGTACTTAGGAGATTTTCCCATAAACGGCGCCAATTATAGGGGGCAAAAATAAGTTAAGCTTGCTTTTTTTCCACACAATTAATTTATAGAGGTTGGATGTGAATCAACCTTTAATACCCCTGCTTAGATGTGTTGGATTAACTAGAAAAGAGAGGATTAACATTTAGCATAACTGTATGACATGAGATTTGGTTAGAAAAAGCCTCGACTGGCTTATATTATGTTCCTTGGGTTTGGTTCGAGATGCCAATTACACTTGTTCTTGGATTACAATCATAATCTTATATTTCTCCATGTTCATAAAATGTCTCATGCCTGTTTTACAGAGGCCTTTCTACCTTATATAGTCTCCCAGGTTGTATCTTAGCCTCCCACTTGGAGGGTTTTGATTCATTTCCCTTGATACTTGTCCCATCAGGACTTCATTGCAAGGTTTCTGCACTAGGCTTTGAGCTGTGATGACACTGTTCAAGGGTCATTTCCTCATTAATGCGGCCAACTAAGTGGGTTCAAAGTATTGAATGCGAAGGTGATGGATGCCTTATATGCATTCTTCCTTTCCATGCTTAACGACAAATCTTCCTCCTCTTCCTCAGTTTATGCCCAATGGTCTTTAGAACTGGTCCTCAACCCTTTCAAGGACACACTAATATCCTCAGGGTCCTCGGGCGTTGTAGCCTCCTTGTGCCTGTGATGGATTTTTTACAACTTTCCCGAGTTCTTGCTGTCAATGCCTTCCGAGGTCCATTCTTCTTTTAAATGATGCCATAAAGGATGGAGTTTAATAGAAGTCATTTAAGATCCAACGTATCCAATAATTTGTTTTAAAAAAAATTTAATTACAAAAGTCTTTTAATCGTAAATTTTTTTAATCATAAAATAGACTCTATCTAAACTCTAAAGGAAAGAGTTCGAAATGATCATATCATTGATATCATATCATGATGGTTGCAAATAATAATATTATTATTCATGATTAATAGATGAACAATGAAACTATGAATTAACAATTTAACAATTCTATAAAGTTGTGATTTACAACTATGTTTTATGTTGGTTTTATTTTATGACAAAAAGTGTTGTAATTACTTTAATTTTTTTCCTTGTATTTTGTGGGATTTTATTGTATTGGGTTTAGTATTAAGTTGGTGAAAACTCAAGCTTAATTGAAGATCAAGTGGATTTTCGCGAAAAGCTTGCGAGAAGCTAACCCGCGAAGTAGCCACGTGACATGACTGGAAGCTGAAGAGTCAAGCTAGGCTGACAGTTTCGCGAGTGTCTCACAGGTAAGGCCTTTCCGCGAGGTAGTCACGAAACATTCTGCTTGGAGGATTTTTAAGAGTGACTTTCTTACCCTTCACCCATACTATATATACCCTCATTACCGACAAAAGTAAAAGAGGTCATTCAGAGATAAAAACCCTAGATAGGTTTTTTACAACACACACACCCATCTTTTAGAGAGAGAACTACTCATCCTTAGTAAGAAATCATTGTAGCCTCTTCTCCTTGCCTCTCCCATTATCATACCTTGAGAGGAGATTTGTACCAAACACAACTCACACATTTTCAGAGTGTAAAGAGTGTTTTGGAGTTTGGGAAGTTTTGGAGATTTGCCAAAAGAAGCTGGTGAGGCTTGGCAAATGCAATCGGGCATATTGCGGGATTCGGAAAGTTAGACAAGACACGGTTCCGAGAAGCCTTGTTAGAGTAGGAGCTTAAAGGGCTTAGGTACATTGGGTAGATCAGGCTTAGAGGGTCTCTTGCTATTTGTGTATCCCAACTGATTATCTAGTGGATTAATTTACCGCTTAGAGGGTGGCGGAGAGCTTTTTCGTTGAGTTTTTCGGTTTCCTCTTCGATAATACATCGCCGTGTTATCTTGTGTTTGCATTCTTCTTCCCTACTCTTTTAGCTTTCATATTACTGCTGTGTTTTATTGAATATGGCTTAGAGTAATTATTTTGTTTATCCGCTCGCATTTACTCTATTCCGTACTTAGTATAAGTTAGAGTAAAATCAATCGAGTCGTAATTTTTAATTTGGGGGTTTAAACAGCTCTTGTGTTTTAACACATTTTCGAGCTTTCAAATTCAAAATGAAAACACATATAAATAATTGCTACAACAACACATATATATAGAAGACTCCAAATATTGGAACATACTTCTTCTTTCATTATTCAATCAAAACCAAAGTCTCGAAGATAATTCCAATTCTATTAAACCCAATATACATACATACACATGAACGTAAAGAATTCCAAAAATAAAAACAACAATTTCCAAAAGCCTTTGCCTAATATAGTCACTATTTTTTTTTTAAAGATTATGCGTTCTTTAGTTCTTTTTCCTTTCATGTTTCCTCAAACTTTTTCTAATTGACCAAAATATCTCTCATATATGTTAACATTAAACCTAATAAGAAAACTTTACATACCTTTTGTTTTGAAGGCGCTCCAAGAACCAAAATCAATGCAAGAGACTGCATAAAAGAAAGAGAAATTTACATTGATGATCAATACCTTCAAAGAGATATTTATCTATGACTCAAACTAACAAACCAAAACCAAATACAAATTTCCATAGAGCATAAATCAAAGAGAAGACTACCAAACGAATTTACAGCACACACAAACCAAAAACAAAAGTCGCTAACCCATGCAATGCACGGGAAATTTTATTTCCGTTTTGAATTTATTAAATTTTATTAGAATGAAAAAAATATTTACTAAACTATCTACTTAATTATTAATCATTTTGAATAAATTATTAAGCAACAAAATTTGAGTAGAGGATCAACATCAATGCCTAGGAATTCACTTTTTTTTTTTGATAGGTTAACCTAGAAATTCACAACCCTCATCGATCTCAAGAGCTAATAACAACAAGAAACATAAAACCAAATTATAGAAATGCACATATATATTCTCAAATCTATAGATTGTAATCCATGACTATTCAAATAGGGAGGAAAATCCCTATTTTAATCTCAGACATTTTGTCGAATACTTTAATGGTGATGAGGCTAGACTCTCTTCATGTGTGTAAAGGCCTAAAAATTTCCAGCTATTATAGGTTCTATGAGGGTAAATATAAAATTCAAATACAAAATTTAGATTGAAATTGTAAACTAAATAACTGAATTCATTTGATAGGAGTATATAGACTTTGAATATATTTAAATATTTATTAATTATAGTTTATGTAAATACTTAAAATTATATGTGCATATTTTAACTAATATACCTATCTAGTAGTACTTAAATTTCAGCATTAATAATAATAAACGCGGTGATATAATCAATTGGATTTGGATGATAACAATATATAATAATAAACACATTCTTTTTGTTACCAAATGAAAGGCTTGTTCTGTAAAATTGAAATTTCAAACAGTTCTACCAAAAAAAAAAAAAACAAAAAAAAAAATATAAAAGTTGTTTCAAGTTTCAAAACACAACGGTAAATTCACATGAGAGGTTTAGATGACTCATAAACCAAGAGCCACATAAAACAAAAGAAAAATAAATGATGGTCCAACCAAAGCATAAGAAGGAGAAGAAGTAGAAGAAAGAGGGAGGGGTGGACTGAGAAAACTTGAGGAGTCGGAGAGGGAGATAGCCGGAAACGTGGGGATGACAATTGGAAACGTGATAATCACATCAACGTGAGTTCTGCCACTAATTTCTCCTCTTTTTTTTACTTTTTTTCTTTCTTTCTTTTTTTTTTTCTTTTTCACGTTTTTGTACTGCTCGATTTAGATTTCCTGATACAGTCCAGTATCAAGCAACGTGAGTTCTGCCACTAATTTCTCTTCTTCTTTTTTGCTTTTTTTCTTTTTTTTTTTTTTTCTTTTTCACGTTTTTGTACTGCTCGATTTAGATTTTCTGATACAGTCCAGTATCAAGTGGTACATTTTAGAGGTAATTTGATATCGGTTCACTGGCCGGAACAAAATATATCGGCCAGTATGGTATGGTAACGACTTCCATGGCTATGGCCGGTGAATAAGGTCCAAATTGCAAGGGTGGCTAGATATTCAGGTTTTATGGGTGTGGCTATGTGCGTCTCAACTCTGAAGTTTTTCAAGTTTGGGGGTTTTCAGAAACAAAGTCGCTTCGTCTAAGGCAAAGCCGCATTGCTTTATATATACACAAGAGAGTGTACTAACAGGAATCTCTCTCTTTCTTGTTAACGCGAGTTTTTTTTGTTTTTTTGAATTAAATTATATATATTATTTTTTAAATATTATGTTCTGCTGACGTTAAAAATTGTGATACCAACGGAAAAATTTCGGTTATATATATATATATATATATATTAGTCAATTATATTAAATTTATAAATTTAATATCTATATTTGTGTTTAATTAATTAATAAAATAATTATGACATTATTATGGTTTGATCTTGGTTGAATCTCGATTCAACTTTAAAAATCTTGAGTCTCTCTCTTACCGGTTTTGTGAACGGTCTAGATCTAAAAATGGTTTGGTACACATTAAAAGAAGCGGAAAAAGTATGCCCATGGTCTAGCAAGATTAGATGGAGATTTATAGAGGGGATGATAACATGGACTGCTTCCTTACCTACTCAAGTATAGCGTATTTTGGCTTCTGGTTTAGCCATTGTTTGAGTAATAAAATGTCTACAATGATTCTTAAAAATAAAAATAAATAAAGTGCTCTAATTTTATGTAATTTTTTTAATATTTTAAACTACTTCTTGGTAAATTAAAACTACTTTAAGCTCATTTAAAAGTGTTTTCAATCCATTTAAACCCTACAATTCATTAAAATTATCTAAATTTTCTCAGAAAATTATTATTAACTTAAATATATGACCTTCCATGAATTTACTATATATGAGAAAATAATAAATTTTCTTTTAGGAAGGAGAAAATAATAAGTTAATTAAATAGTTTGTGAATAAGCTCAAGCTTGTTCAATAGGTATAAAATGACTTGTCAGTCTTAAAAAAAAAATTAAAGAATATATAAATAAATAAAAGTTGTAAAGATTATAAATAATCTGATTGACTATATTTTAGGGGTTGTATAAGTATTATTTTAATGACTTGAGTTTATTAATCTTATTAGATGAAGATATACATATAAGACTCGAATGTTATAAAGTCGTATGGTTATTTTATTTTTTAAATCTGGGTTGATTGTGATTTTAAGAATAAGAAATGGCAGATTAGTAACTAATTATTGAAAATACTACTCACCAGTCCCCACCCCAGTCTCCAATTCTTAACGAAAAATTTAATTCTAATCAAGTGAACCACTAAACCAAGAGCACCAATTATCTTAGCTTCAAGAAGGTAAGAAAAGAAAATTTGAATTTTTTCTCATGGCTAATTATTATGCTGACCGAATAAGGATTGGGAGTGAGAGAAATTTGGTAAATGAAGTAACCAGAGAGACACCTCAGAAAGTTGAGTTGGGACTTGGAGTGAAGAAAGCGTTACTATGTTCTGTGAAAGCCCAAGAAAACAATGAACTGTTTCGGTTTTTTTTTTTTTTTTCTTCTTCTTCTTCTTTTGCTCTCAAAGTTATTGCTCTGGCTATATGACTTACGAAGAAATGAGGATTGAGATCAGACCTGATGCAATTCACCCCTCTTCTCTCACAAAATTTTTACTTTTTTAACTTTTTAATTTTAATTTTAGTTTTAATATATTTAATTTAATAATTAAGATTGAAAATTATTTTTTAACAAATATTTTAGAATCTGTGATAGTACCTGGTGGTTTCTGATAGCAGATCAGTGTTGCTTGGTATTTTATTGATCAAAAACTCTACCTTCAAAATGTTTTTCTCAAATTAGATACATAAGGCATAAATAAAATAAAATAAAAATAGAGAAGAAGAAGAAGAAGAGGAGGAGGAGGAGGAAGAATAACCTGCAGCAGTACGGAGAGGATAGCAGCAAAGAGATGAGATCTGTTCCGGCATGGGCTGCGGAGATGATGTTATCTATTGATCACTCAAAGGGTAAAATTGGGTTTTTAACCAAACATTTGGGCAATTTGGTAATTGACCCTCCATCCCAACGGTACTATTCAATAAAAGTGTTGTCCCCTCCTACTTTATACGCGCTTTTGTATTTCAAAACTTAAGGGTATGTCTTACTTTATGTTTTTAAAAATAATTTTTTTTTTTTTTTAAATTAAAAAACTTGTTTCGCAACTCGAAAGGAATATAAAACAAAAATTATTCACACAAAATTTTTAATTTTTTTAACTTCTTAATTTTAATTTTAATATATTTAATTTAATGATTGAAGTTAAAAATTATTTATAAACTTTCAATCCCAGCCATTTACTACCATTACAATAATCTAGGTATTTCACGTTATCTCAGTACAAGAAAATATTCAAAGTCAGAAAGATACAAAACGAAACAAGCCAAAATTGACAGTTTTAATTTGGTGCATTGCTCAATACTTTTGTCGACTTTTGATTTCATATGTAATCCCGCCAAAGGAACTCAAATAGTCAAATGATTCGGTAGGAAGTTTCAACGTAATTTACATTAACAGTTATTTACCATAAATCTATATAATATAATCTATTTATATATTCAATTATATTCTAATTAGACTATACTGTGTAAAGTGGCATCTAAAATCAAGATTCAACTTTCAAGTGCTCCACTTTCTCAAAAAAAAAAAAACATTCAAGTGCTCCAATTTGATGGAGCCCTCTTTCGTAGAACTGATCATGTGGAAGCCATGGCAGCAAGAATGGCAGTGTAGTTTTCAAAGGACATTTGCATAAGGGAAGCAGTATTTTAAGAAGATTCGGCTACCGTTATCGAAGCTAGGGCATGTAGTACTTTATGTTAAATTAAATTCAAGCTTAAGTTCAAACTTGACTATTAAACTCTTCTCAAAAAAAAAAAAAATTGACTATTAAATGAGTTAAGTTCAAACATAATAGGATCATGTTAACAGATGCATTTAGGCCAATTCAAGTTTAGGTTCAAACTTGTCTATTAATATACTAATGATTGTAAAAAAAATAAAAAATACTTATATAGATTTGAGATTAAATTGTATAGATTGGTAAATAGATTTATATGATATCAAATTATTATTTGTAGTTTATTAACAATATACAACGGCGGCTTTAAGAATTTTTCTCAGGGTGTTCCTTAAGAAACTTAAATTATACAATCTAATAAAAAGAGAAATTCATATATTGACAAAAACAACAATAAAAAAAACATGGAAATACGTAAAGTTTACAATTGTTTTCTACGAGTTTTCATATTTTGAAATTGTTGCATGATAGTCATATTATCAATGCTACAAGCTACATCTCTTTCAATGTACATACTCAAGTAATCATTCATTCACTGAATGTAGAACAAATTATGGAGCAAAATTTAATTTTATTGGCATAAAAAAAAATTGAGAGTGTTCCCAAATTTATTTTGAATGGTAGACAAATAAAAAAATTTAAATTGTTATACATAATTTTTTTTTTTTTCAGGTCAGGTTGGTCCTGGGACCACCCTGGCCTTAAGGTGGCGCTGCCCCTGACAATATATAAAATCATGATTTTACTATATATGAGAAAATGATAAGTTAATGAAATAGTTTGTGAATAAGCTCAAAGCTTGTTCAATAAGGACCACCCTGGCCTTAAGGTGGCGCTGCCCCTAACAATATATAAAATCATGATTTTACTATATATGAGAAAATGATAAGTTAATGAAATAGTTTGTGAATAAGCAAATGAACCAAATTTTAAACATATAATCTTGTTTGGTGATAAGCTCTACCTTGAATCTTGTTTGAAAAAAAAAAAATTTTTGAATAGTGAACAAATATGAACTTTATATATTCTACTTCGCTCAACTCATTTACAACCCTAATAGAGGATACACAAACTGATGTGAAGGCTCTAGATAGATATAGTTTGGTACACATTAAAAGAAGAGGAAATAACACGCACATGCTCTAGCAAGATTAGCTAAAGAGTTATAGGGGGATGAAAACATGGACTGCTTCCTTACCTAATAAAGTATAGAGTACTATGGCTTCTGATTTAGCCATGGTTTGAGCAATAAAATGTCTACATTGATTCTTAATAAATAAATAAAGTGCTCTGGCTGAGGAAGGGTTTTTTCTTTTTCTTTTTTTCCTTCTTCTTCTTCTTCTTTTGCTCACTCATGGATTAGGATTCGGTCTAACAAAGTTTTTGCACTTTTTACTTTTTCAACTTTTATTTTTTACTTCTTATAAATTTTTGCTTAACTTTTTTTAATCAATGGTTGAGATGGAAAGTTGCTAAAAGAAACTTTCAATCTCAACCATTCATAGTAATTGCATCAGGTATAATACCCTAGGTATTGCACCTGATCTCAATCCCTCTCACAGTCATAGTTGTCAGTATCGTACGATACACAATACGTATCATATGATACACGATACGTATCATACGATACATATTGTATCGTGCGTAAAAAGTTTTGTATCGTATCGGCATATTGTAAGTGCTCATGAATTGTACGATACAGTGTGTGTATCATATGAGTTGCATCGCATCGTAAAATCGTACGTATAGTATGATACATAGACAAATACTTTAAAATGAGATTTTTTGTAAAAATTTGTACTTTTATTTGAATCTAATAAGTTTTTAGACTTGTTTTAAACACAAAATTATTAGGCTTCTTAATTTAATCTAATAAAACAACATATTCATAAGTTTTTTTTCCCCTCTCCTTCTTCTACAAAATTTGGATTACATAGTACACACTTACACTTCACTTTAATATTTACAAATTTATTTTCTATACTATGAATAAGATATTAATTGAAATTTTTTTTATTTTTTATTTTTTTCATTATTGTTATAAGTCCAAGAAACTAGAATGCCAAGAAGAATTTTTTTTTAATTATTAAAATAAAAAGAATAAGAAGAGATAGTAAATGTTAATGACGATGAAGAAAATTTTAATGAAGAAATAAATTTGAAAAATGATAAACGTGTTGATAGCATTGACTAAGATGGGGTTGATTAGCCAATATGATGAATATGATGAAAATAAATTAATTTTTGGGTCATTTGTAATATATTATCATTTTTGAATTTAAGCAATTTGAACGTGCATATTATAAACATGTGCTAGTTTGATTTATTTAATTAATTTGTTAAATATTACTATTTCTTAAGTGATGAATAAATCAGTAATTAACTGAATATATTTAAAAATTATAATGAATATACAATTTATATAAGTATATCTATAATATTTTATAAATTTTATGATAAGTTTGTGTATCTTACAATACATGATACAATATAATACACAAAACAAAAAAATCAAAAATTAATTCACCACTTAATTCACGTTTGGACAACTATGCTCTCAGTAATTGCTCTGGCAGTATAATCTCAAATTCAAAAAGTTGACAGAAATGACATAAAGTTTAACTGCTTCATTCCATTTTGCACTTACGAAGAAATGAGGATTGAGATCAGACCAATTCACCCATTAAATTAATATATTTAATTTAATAATTGAGGTTAAAAGTTATTTATTTTAACTTTCAATCTCAACCATTTATTACAATATTACAACAAGTGATCTCATTCCAACAAATGCAGAAAGATACAAAACGAAACACGCCAAGATTGATAGGTTTAATTGGTTGCTTTATTCTTTTGGTGCTTTGCTCAAGACGTTTGTCGACTTTTTATTTCATATGTAATCCCACCAAAGGAATTCAATTGATTAATGTCGCCATGCGGTAGGAAGTTTCAAAAGTAATTTACATTAGTGGATATACGGAATCTTAACAGCTGTTTACCATAAATCTATATAATATAATCTATTTATATATTCAATTAGATTATAATTAAGCTATACTTTGTGTAAAGTGGCATCTAAAATCAAGATTCAACATTCAATTGCTCCAATTTGATGGAGCCCTTCATCAAATAAAAAATAAATAAAAATATTGATGGAAAACTTTGTCATAAGTCTTGGAATAATTATCCGAAATAAAAGAAGGAGAAATTATTGCTCTGATGAGCTAGCCACCAACCATGCATTGATCACGTGGAAGCCATGCCTGCAAGAATGGCAGTGCCTTTTGTAAAGGACATGGGCGTAATGGAAGTAGAATTTTGAATGCTGACATAGTAGAATTTTGACCATTAAATTATTAAAGAATGGTTAAGATTTAAAGAAATCTATTTAGTAGAGTACCCTAAAAAATCTAGAGGATCTGAATCCGTTTCGGTTACTGTCATCAAAGCTAAAGCACATAAGTACTTTATGTTAAATTAATTAAATTCAAGCCTAAATTTAAACTTAACTATTAAACGAGTTAAGTTTAAACATAATAGGATCATATTAACAGGTGTTTCTAGAGCAATTATCAATAAATTATATTATGAAAGTTTTGATACCACTTTCATTAAAAATATAAAAACCGTCAAAAAAATTAATTAGTTTATCATTTTTTTCATAATTTTTTTTTTAAAAATAGCTCTTAAACCAATATTCTTAGGACATCCATTAACATTTTCTAACACAATAATGTACATGAGAACATTGATGTTTTATTTATTACCTAGAGAACATTGATTTTTTAGGTTTAAATCTTTGAAACTTATAATTTATCTAATGGAAAATTCGATGACACATGCCTTTTTTTTTTTTTTTTTTCTTGCCTAAAATGGGTGTTCATTAAAAACTTAGTAAGTTAAACATTGCACCTAAACTCATATAGAATGATAAGGATGAAAGTACTAATGACAAAATTTTCATTGTGTATGGTTGAAGGTATTTGATGAAGAGTTTCAATTGTAGTATATGACATCATTCATTACAAAAATTAAAATATTGTGACAATATCTTAGCAAAACCTAGTTGCTTATTGTTGGAAGATAATGATATTTGTTATCATTATTAAAAAAAAAAATTGTGAGTGGATATTGTCTTTAGCAAATAAGGACTAAGAAACTTATAATAAAATAGATATTCATATGTTAAATAGCTACCCTAACTTTGTGTGTGATCAAAATTTTTAACTAATGAGATTAATTTTTTATGACATACACTTTTTATGAATATAATTTAATACTTCTTTAAATAGAATTTTTATCTTAATTTTCTCACCCTCTTGTAAAGTGTCATATAAAATCAAGATTCAATTTCACCAATTTAATGGGATCCGCTTTCGTAGAATTGATGAGGCCCGTCTTGGAATATTAATTATCCAAGATAAGGAAGGGAAAATGATTGCCTTAACAAGCTAGATAATAGTGATGCCACCAACCATGCATTGAATAAGCCATGGCTGCAAGAATGATAGTGCAGTTTGTAAGGGATATGGTCATAAGTGAAGTAGTATTTGAAGGAACAAAACTGTTTATGACCTGCTTGAGCTTGGTTCAAGAAAATGCTTATTTATGTTAAATTAAACTCAAGCCTAAATTTAGACTCGACTTTAAATGAGTCAAATCAAACATAATAATGTATACGAGGCTCAATTAAACTATATATAATATTATATCTTTATATGTATGCCTATCTATTAATATACTAATGATTGTAAAAAAAATACTTATATTGACTTGAGATTGGATTGTATAAGTTGGTAAATAGATTCATATGGTATCAAATTAATATTTTAGTTTATTGATAATATAAACAATCAATTTGTAGTAAAAATTTGTAAATGGTTAAACAATTTTTAGTCATGGTTTTACTATATATATGTGTGTATATATATATATATATATATAGGAAAAGATTTAATTAATTAATTAATATTTCGTGAATAAGCTCAAGCTTATTCAATAAGCAAATGAACCGAATTTAAACATACTTGTTTGGTGATAAGCTCTAACTTGGTTCATGTTCAAAATTAAATTAAATAATAAACAAATTTAAACTTTAAATATTTGGTTTTGCTTAGCTTGTTTACAACCCTAATAAAATATACATAAATTGGTGTAAAGGCTCTAGACAAACACAACTTGGTCTTGGTACACGTTAAAAGAAAAAGAAAAAAGAAAATAGCAAGGCACATGCACTAGCAAGTTTAGCTAAAGATTTATAGAGGGGATGAAAACATCGATTGCTTCATTACTTGCACTAGTAGAGCATATTATGGCTTCTGATTTAGCCATAGTTTGAGTAATAAAATATCTACATTGATTCTTTCTTTTTCTGTATTTTTAAAGTGCTCTAATTTTATATCATTTTTTTAATATAATTTAAACCACTTCTTGATCAATTAAAACTACTTTAATCTCACTTAAAAGTGTTTTGAATCCATTTAAACCCTACAATCCATTTAAAATTATCTAAATTTTCACATCAAAATTTGATATTAACTCAAAGATAACCTTCAATGAATTTTTTTCTAAAAATTCAACAGTTCATTTTCAATATATTTTCATAATGGGTTTAAATTTTACAAACATTATTGTATTTCGTAAAAAATAAAACCATTGTATCATTGTGGGGGAGGATTTTGTTCCTGGCCACCCGCAAGCAGTTTGTTCGCTTTGGGATAAGCCCGCACGGTTTTGTTCTCAAGCGACATGGGAAGACTTTGAGTGCAACCCCATATCGGCAAGAGATGCGCCCCCCTCATGCCTTATAAGTTCGAGCTCAGGACATGAGGATACCACTACAACACATGTGTAGTAGTGGTAAAGGCGTGCCCTGTTCGGAGTAACAAAACCGTGCGGACGTTGCGAAGCATGCCACCCAAAGGGTCGGACATTGGTAGCATGCCCAAAGCGGAAAATACATTTGATGGGCACTACCCTCAAAAGCGCCTTTTTGTGGGGGAGGATTTTGTTCCTGGCCACTCGCAAGCAGTTTGTCCGCTTTGGGACAAACCCGCACGGTTTTGTTCTCAAGCGATATGGGAAGACTTTGAGTGCAATCCCACATCGGCAAGAGATGCGCCCCCCTCATGCCTTATAAGCTTGAGCTCAGGACATGAGGGCACCACTACAACACACGTTATAAAGTAAAAAATTAAATTTATAAAATTAAAATGTATGTCAAAAGTATCGTAACTCAATTAATTGGTGTCTCCTCATATTTCCAAGACATATGAGGTCAAAATTTTACCTCTCCAATATAACTATCAAATTATCAAAAAAAAAAAAAACTAAAATTTATGAAGTAATTAAGAGTCATAATCTACCAAATATTATGCTTGTATGTTTTTTCGAAGTTGAAGAAAAAAAAAACCAAACATGCTTCCAATTGAAATTTTTTTAGTAGGTAATAATGATATTTTATTTTAAAAAAAAATACAAAGAAAGAATCTGAGGTGCTCATAATATATATATATATATATATATATATATATATCTAAGGTGTATACTGGTTGACGTATACCATATGATTCTAGACATAATTACAATCAATAATTTTTTAGACAAATTACGTAGCCAAGTTCTCAATAAAATCAAAGAGCAATCTATTTAGATCTCAAGACATCCAATGAAATAATATCCCCACAAAATGCTAAATTAAACATTTAATAGGAACGATGCTCTATAGTGAAATAACACGAGTCTATTTGGTAAGAGATTTTTAATAATGTTGTTTAAATTTTATAAAAAAAAATTATATATATTATAATAATATTTAAACAATAATTTTTGTTATTTAAATACCATTATCTAATGAGATAAAATAGTATGTAATTAATTAAAAGCCAGTTCATCAAAAAAAAAAAATTAAAAGCCAGCTATAATATAAATAAATGAAGTAACCAGGGAGACACCACAAAAAGTTGAGTTGGGACTTGAGAGTGAAAAGAGTTACTCTGTTCGGTGAAAAGTTCAAGAAAACAATGCAATTAGTTTCGGTTTTTTTCTTTTCTTTTTCTTTTGCTATCACGTTACTTCACGCGGTTTCAAAAGTCATCAGTTTCAAAAATGACATAAAGAGTACGAAGATATATATATTTTTTTTTGAGAAATAGTACGAAGATATATATGATACACAGTGAAAAGGATACAAAACGAAACACGCCAAGATTGACAGCTTTAATTGGTTGCTTTTTCCATTTCATATCGAATCCAGCGCTCTGCTCATGAGAGAATGCAGCCAAAGGAACTCAAATAATTAATGTCGGTAGGAAGTTTCGAGCATAATTTGCATCAGTGGATATACAGATCTTTTTTTGGTCGCTAAAAGCGTGCGTATGAAAAAGTAAAATATTCTCCGTAACAGAGAATGTGATTAAAAAAAGTTACTCCAATAAATTCTATATATAAAAAAAAATTTTGACTCATAGTTTATCAAGTCAAATGAGCTATTATTTATTTGTTAATTTTTTTTTATTATAATAATCAGGTATTGAATAAAAAAATGTTAGAAAATGTGTAGTCGTTAAAAAAATAATAAATAATAAAAGAAAAAATAACATTTAAATGAAATAGAGAATAAAACGACCGTTGAAAAGTGTATTTAAAAAAGTGGATAGATAAAATATAAAATTTTCTAAATTTAAACCAAACAATCCCTAAGATTTGCACGATCTAAATCAATTTTAGATCACGTGGTTTCAAAAGTCAGGTTCAAAAAGTTAACAGAAATGACATAAAACTTGACAGCTTTATTAAAGCTCACAAATAGTAGGAAGAAAATAATACAGAGTGTGAAAGATACAAAACGAAACATGCCAAGATTGACTGCATAATTGGTTTTGCTTTATTCATTGGGGGGGGGGGGGGGCCTCTGCTCATGATTTTTGCTTCCATTTCACATGGAATCCAACGCTCTGCTCATTACTTTTGAAATCCAGCCAAATGAACTCAAATTTAATGTCGGTAGGAATTTTCAAATGATTCCAATATACTTATGAAATGATACAAAGTGTGAAAGATACAAAACGAAGCACGCCAAGATTGACTGCATAATTGGTTTTGCTTTATTCATTGGGTGGGGCTCTGCTCATGACTTTTGCTTCCATTTCATATGGAATCCAACGCTCTCTGTTCATGACTTTTGAAATCCAGCCAAAGGAACTCAAATTTAATGTCGGTAGGAATTTTCAAATGATTCCAATATACTTTTGTGTAAAGTGGCATCTAAAACAAAGATTCAAATGCTCCAATTTAATGGATCCTCTCTCGTGGAACTGACGAGGCTGCTCTTGAAATAATTATCCGAGATAATGGAAGAAAGGAAAAATGGTTGCCTTGACAAGCCAGATAATAGTAAAGCCACCAACCATGATATCGAATTATTATTTGTAATTCATTGACAATATAAACAATCTATTTGTTTATCAGAGATTTATGCAGGCACAGCAGCAGGACAGAGAGGCCGAGGGTCAACAGTGAAGCTTATGAAGGACTGACTGCTATGTATCAATAGTTGAGCATTATTCTTGATGTTCCTTTTACCCCCTGTTTTCGGATTGTTGAAACAGGGCATATATTTTGTATGTACAGTGTTTACTTAATAAAAGATTCTACCTATTTTTACCTCAAAAAAAAAAAAAAAAAAAAAAATCTATTTGTATTAAAAACAGGGCCGGCCCAAGGCTTAAGTCAAAGGCCTCACCAAAAAAAAAAAAAAAAAATTCCCTGAGGGGAAAAGGCTCCACTTCTCATGTTTAAAGGGCTAAATTTTTATTAAATTATATATATATATTTTAAATATTGTGCATTTTTTTTAATTAGTGATATTAAGAATACTACAAATTTTTTGAAGCTGGTTTTTATAGTGCTTTTAGCACATTTTTTCTTTTCATTTTTATTAAGACTCTTAAAGTACGAGGCCAATAGAACCCTAAAATGTTTCAAAAAAATGTTGCAAATGTGTCAAATATATAGATTAATCTCCCTTGATAGTTTGAGACTTTAATTTTAGTAAACTAATATCCTACAAAACCACACACCAAATAATATCTATCTCTCTCTCACTTAAAAACAATATATAAAATTAAAAATTAAATCACAACTTTACGTAACTATGTCTCGTCATATATTCAAAATAAATTATATTTTTTAATCGTAATATATTTCTATTTCTTTTTATTAATATTTATGATTTAACTATGATACTCAATTCTCTAAATGAAATTAACATTAGTTTAGTTGGTATTATTAATCAAATTATGAATTTAATGTATCAAATTAACCTTGATTTGATTAATATTAAATAATTTTGTTTAATTAATATTTACATATTAAAGGCCCCGCATAAAATTTTTGCCTTAGGCACTAAATTATGTTGGGCCGCCCTTGACTAAAAATTTATAAATTTGTGAATGATTAAACAATTTTTAGTCATGATTTTACTATATATTGAAAAATAATAAGTTAATTAAACAAGTTGTGAACAAGCTATAGTTTGTTTAATAAGCAAGTGAACCAAACTTGAATATATAATCTTGTTTGGTGATAAAGTTTTAACTTGGCTCATGTTCAAAATAAAATTAAATAATGAACAAATTTGAACTTTATATATTTGGCTTGATTCGGCTCGTTTAAAACCATAATAGAAGATGCACAAGTTAGCTTTAAGGTTCTAGACAGATCCAGCTTGGTACGCATTAAAAGAAGAAGAAATAGTATGGCACATGCACTAGCATGATTAGCTAAAGATTTATAGAGGGGATGAAAACATGGGCTGCTACCTAGTCTAGTAGAGCCTATTATGCCTTCTGATTTAGCCATGGTTTGAGTAATAAAATATCTATATTGATTCTTTTAAGAAAAGAAAAGAAAAAGTGCTCTAATTTTATGTCCTTTTTTACATTTAAAAAAAAAACCACTTTTTGGTCAATTAAAACTACTTTAAGCTCATTTTGAAGTGTCTCTAATTCATTTAAAATTATCTAAATTTTCTCAGCAAAATTTATTATTAAGGCTTCATTTGGGAGTTTATAAAAAAATAGAATGGAATGAATATAAAGGAATGAAAATGAATAAAATGGAATGGAATGTATTAAATGTATTTAAGTAAAAGAAATGAATGGAAAATAAACTAATGGAATGAAATTAAGGACCTATTTTTCAGAGTAACATAGAAAGAAATGAATTGAATTATTTTATGACAATATTACTATTAGAGGCACATTAAACTTCAAAAAACCTCTCACATGAGATGTTCTAAATGTCAAAAAATTTGACATTGATAAACAGTACCGTACAAACACAAATGCTAAAAATAAAAAATTATTCTAGTTTTTTTTTTTTAAATTGATTTAGAAATGTGAGTTTGACTTGAATTTAGTACTTCAAAGCACTTGATGAGATATAAACACAGTGCATATCCATAAATAACCACATGTCAATTTTTGAGTTTTGTCCAATACTTTTGTGCAATGAATGGAGGCCTAGTCTTAAAAAGATTGCCTTTTGATATCATTTTCAAAATAGATTTTTTAAAATTTTGGTAAGTTGATACGAACCCTTAACTCTTACGCACTTGCATATAGGTCAAGAACTACTTTACCCATCAAGGGGGAACGAGCCTGAATTACCTAACAACCTATTTTGATGGGTAAAGTTAGTTGCCCATAGATTTTGCTAGTTAAAAAACTAGTATAAAGAGCTCTTCTTTAAAAATGTTTTCTGTATCATTTTTTTTTTAAGACTGGATTATTGGTTTGTTAAAGAACTCATGTCTAAATAATCTTAGCTTTTATAGTAATCTAGATGATCCATTTCCTACCATGTATCAAAGCACTTAGCAAAAGTAGAAAGAAGTTCCTTTCCCTTTTTTTTTTTTTTTTTGGAGAATGCTTTCCCTAGTCCCTACTATTTGGCTGGTGACAACAAACTTTTTTTTCCCGTCTGCTGTAAAAAATTAATTAGGATGTGTAGCTCCTAGTTCATATTCAGTGCTTCAATGCCTTCTTAATCCTCCTTTGCAATGGGCTAATCACGTAACAAATCCACACTCCATACCTTGATTTCTACGGTCAAAGATGTATGTGTATCTAGATTCAAAGGGCAGCAATGTTGTGGTTGAATTTTTTTCCCAGTCTACTATTTCTTGTATATATTAAATTAATAATTGATATAAAATTAATTAGGAATTGCACAAAGTGTAACTTTATTCTAACCTTATATATAGTTTAAGTATTTTTTTTTAAATTTATTATTATTATCTATATATAATATAAAACCGAATCCTTTGACTTTTTAAAATTTTGACATGTTAGCTTTGCAAGCTCCACAATTTTTCATATTTTCCACATCATTAATTTTTATTTAATTTGTATTTAAGTTTTATTTTATGAAAAACTCAAATATTATAAAATAGAAAAAAATTACTCTCCCTTTCTCGATACCTATGCGGCCTCTACTCCTCTCCCTCTTTCAGAATTTATGGCTTGTTTGGAAGTTAAAAAAAGAAGGGAGAGTAGAGTAGAGGGAGGGAGAGTAATTCAATTACCTTGTTTGGAAGTTTTTAAGGAAGGAGGGGGAGGAGTTTGGAGGGGTTTCAACCACCTCTAACCCCTCATTTTTAATTCCCCCAAATTGGAGAGATTTGGAGGGAGAGTAGAGTAGATAAATTATTGACTAGATAAATTTCCCAATTTACCATTTTTAAATTAATAATAGACCAATGTTGCAAGTCCATTTTCAAATAAGGGTAAATTTGTCTATTTTAATCATTTCCTCTTCTCTCCATCCTAATTTTTAAAACATCCAAATAAGGGGAATGGCTAATTACTTCCTTCCCCCTTACTAATTTTAAAAACATCCAAACAAGGTGGAGGGGAACCATTCCCCTCTACTCTCCTCCCCACTACTCTCCTCCCCTGTACTCCCCTCTACTCTCCTCCCTCTCTAAACTTCCAAACAGGCCATTAGACGCACGCTATTTTTCTTCAGTCCCAAATGGCCAAACCCCAATATATCTCATTGTTTTTCAAGTTCCTGTGTAGACATTGATTCGTGAGGCTATTTTCTACCTTTGATTCTTTGTATCAAACCTTTTGTCTCTACCTTAAGGATGTGTTTGTTTGGAGGTGAAATAGAAAGAATAGGAGACTTTGGAGAGAAAATAGGAAGGAAAATGTTTTTAGAGTGTGTTTGGTTAGGTGGGGAGAAAGGAAAATAAAGGATGGAGAGCGGGTGCCCGGGTATTTTCTCCTTGGGTCTACCAAAATATTTCTCCCCAAAATGGGGAGAAAACTGGGAGGGGGAAGCTCATGAAATGAGCTTTCAAAAATACCCCTCATGTTGGACTTCACCTCCAATGTGTTGGCTTTTTTTTTTTTTTTTTTTTTTTTTTTTTTTAACTTTAATGAAGTGTCCGTTTATACACAATTTTTTTAAAGTATAATGTGTTACTTTTTGTTTTATTTAATAGTGACATAATGGTAAATTTATACAAACTTTATTTTCAACCAAACAAAAAAGTTTTCCATCCTTCCACTTTTCCACCTTCCCAACCAAACACAATTGAGGGAAACTAAAATCTTTTCTATTCTCCCACTTATCCATCCTCCTAACGAAACAGACCCTTTAATTGTTTTTATTTTATATTTTAACTCCATAACAATTATGGAGACAAGAAAGTTCAAGATTGGGACCGTAACCACAAGGTTGACACTAAAAGGGGTTCTAAAGAACACAGGCATCATCAAATTCATGGATTGTCACGTGGACGTCCTTTAATTATTGACAGGATTTGGGTTATATTATTGGCATAGCTAATGTTGCAAGGATCGATAGAAAGTGCACAAGGAGCTCTGGGAATAAGAGAATGCACAAAGAAAAAGAGAAAGAGAGGTTCAAGTTTAATGTATTGATGTAATATATAATATATTTGGTAACATGTTGTGTTTCTAGACTTCATGACTCTTTGTGGTGTTTTGGCTGCTTTTTATTTCAGACTCATTAAGAGTTTGGAGTTTTTGCTAGCATGATCTATAAAGAACTAAACAAAGCAATGAGTGTTAATTACTACCTTACACATGGTTTTATGCATTAAATTGTGATGTATATTTTGGTGGATTTTACATGTTTGAGCTATTGGAATCTTGGATAATGAGTAAACATTCTATGTGTGTTTTTGTTTCGTGTATGTGTTCGTTTTATGCCCTATTTGTATTCCAAGGTTTGATATTATTTATTTTTGAGAGATGGTTATTAAATAGTGTTCATGTTATAGCAATCTAACAACAATTATAGTGCATGCCATTTGATCTTCAAAAAAAATTATAAATAAAAAACGAAAATAGTTGATTAGATGACAAAGACTATATGGGATTCTAGGAGCAGAATTAGTATAAATTTGGGCAGGAATTTATTACAAACTCAGTTGAACTTAATTAAGAGAAAAGGAAAATCAGTGAAATCAAATCCTTATAATTTCCAAATGGAATATGAGCAAGAACGCTAAATTGACCATGTTTTAGATAGGTGCTATGCTTTTTTCATTTTTAATAAGTAGATAGGTGCTATGTTTTGGACTTAAAATATGCAATAATCTCCAAATCTGTTTACCTAGGAGAGCTAGATTAAAATTTTCCAATTCCCTAAATCCCAAACCACCATGTAATTTTGGTAAGCAAAGTTTTTTCCAAGCTATCCAATGGATTTTTCTTGCCTCACCCGAATACCCCCACCAAAATTTTCTAGTCAATGCTTCAATGTCCTTGCACAAATTTTTGGGGAGTTTGAAACACCCCATAGTGAAGGTCGGCATTGCTTGGATGACTGCTTTGATTAAGATCTCCCGGCCTACTTGTGATAGGAGTTTTTCTTTCCAAACTTGGATTTTGTGCCACACTCTCTCTCTAATATAGCTGAAGGTTTCCTTCTTTGCTCTCCCTACAAAGGATGGCATACCCAAATATTTTTCATATTGAGTCACCACCTCTACCCCCACCAAGTCCTTCACCCTATTCTTGATGACTTCTTGTGTATTTGTGCTGAAGAATAATTGTGTTTTGCCACGGTTGATTTTTAGACTTGACGCTTCTTCATACATTGTGAGGATATTCATCACCGTTTGGCAATCTGTATCATTGGCTCTACAGAAGAGCAAGCTATCATGCGCAAAGAATAAGTGGGTGATTTTTGGCCCTTCTTTGCAAAGAGACACTCCATGTAATTCTCCATTGTCAGCTGCCTGTTGTATTAAAGAATGTAGACCTTCTGCACATAAAAGAAATAAGTAAGGTGATAGAGGGTCTCCTTGACGGAGACCCCTACTTGGGTGAAAAAATCTATGAGGTTCTCCATTAATCATGATAGAGAAAGAGACCGAACGAAAGCAGCAACCCACTAGATTCCTCCATTTACCATCAAAACCCAATCTCTCCATTATTTTATCCAAGAAATCCCATTCAACCCTATCATATGCTTTACTCATGTCAAGTTTTAGAGCCATGAACCCCGTTTTGCCTTTTCTTTTATTTTTTAGGTGGTGGAGTGTTTCAAAGGCAACAACAATGTTATCAGTAATGAGACGATCTGACATGAAAGCACTTTGAGTCTCGGAGACAAGTTTAGGGAGGATTTTTTTTGAGTCGGTTGGCTATGGTTTTTGAGATTATTTTGTATATGACATTGCATAGGCTTATGGGACGGTAATCTTTTAGGTTTGTTGGTGATTTTGTTTTGGGGATGAGGGTAATGAAAGTATGGTTTAGGTTTGGAGGCATTATTCCCGAATTTAAGACAGATAAGGTTGCTTTTGTAACATCAGACCCAACAGTATTCCAATAAGATTTGTAAAAGATTGGGGGCATACCATCGGGGCCAGGAGTTGTCATAGGTTTCATTTGCTTGAGTGCTTGCTCCACCTCCATGGCTGTGAAAGGCCGGGTTAGATCGGCATTCATCTGTGATGTCACTTTGGGTTCAATCCCTTGAAGGATTGGATCAAACCCGGCTGGGTTGACTGATTGGAAGATAGATTGGAAATATTGCACAAAGGCCTCCCCGATCTTCTGTTCATCCTTAACAACTTCCCCACTGTCAAGGGTCAGTTTGGAGATGAAATTTCTTCGATTTCTCTGGTTTGCACGACTGTGGAAATAGGCTGTGTTTAGATCCCCCGCTTTCAGCTAATTCACCCTTGATCTTTGCTGCCATAGACATTCTTCCTTGACCATCAAATCATGCACCTCAGCCCTCAAACTTCTCACCTAAAAATGGTTGGATCCGTTCATGGAGTTTGCTTCTGCCTGCTTTAGCAATTTTTTCTTTTGTTGCAGCATGCGACGGATGTTGCCGAATGAATGTTTACTCCAAGACTGAAGGGATAATCGGCATGCCTCTAAATTTTTTGCCACTCTGCCAATCGGATTTTCAATTGCATGGTCCTCCCATGAGTTTTTTATCACCGTTTCACACCCTTCATCCCTCATCCAGACCGCTTCAAACCTAAAAGGTTTCCTTTTCCTGTAAAACTGGGCATTTTCATCGTCAGTACAAATCCATAATGGGCTATGATCCGAGAGCGAACCAGAGATGTAATGAACTTTGGTTGATGGGAACATTTGAATCCATGGGTTGGTTGCTACTCCTCTGTCCAATCTAATCCAAGTCACTGTACCATCAAACTGGTTGTTGCACCATGTGAACGGAGAGCCAACAAAACCCAAGTCCTGGAATCCACAGAAGTCAAGAGCTTCTCTAAAGTCAATCATTTGTCTCTCCCGACACATTGCACCACCCAGTTTCTCTTATGCTCTGACAATCTCATTGAAGTCCCCCGCACAAAACCAAGGGAGATCCATTTTGAGGCTTAAATGTTTTAGTAGTGCCCAGGAGTGTTCCCGGTTGGCCGTTACAGGGTTTTCGTAGAATCCCGTAAACTGCCAGGCGTCATCCACTCCTGGGTTCACCACTGCATCAATGTAAGTTGGGGTTGCATCCATCACGTGTAGATTGATGTCTCTGCTCAAAAACAGTACGAGGCCACCACCTGTATTGAGTCTAGAGACTATGTGGACATTGTCTAGCTGCAGTTTTACCTTTAAATTCTTCACGTAGTTGTCTTTTGATTTTGTTTCCATGAGAAAAACAATTGTGGGAGCGTATTTTTTCACCATCTTGGTGAGTTCCTGAACTGCACATGGTCATCCCAAACCACGGCAGTTCCAGCTTATGGTGTTCATTGGTGTCGGCGGGGCTGCTTGGCAGCCACCACTGTTGGGTAAGCTTCTGGGGATTCCTTATAGGGCATTGAGATTTTTTTTGTGGGATGGCTACCTTCTTCAGACTCATCACTTCTTTTGTGTTTTCTCTCAATCATGAGCACGTCACTTGGGCTGCTTTGTTTGTCACGTGGAATTCTGGCCCACGTTGTTTTGGTTGGCAAAGGATTGGGTTGGCTTTGTGTGTTATTGGTGGGCTGATGAGTGGTGCACGGCCCAATGTGGTAGGGGTGTGTTGGGGTTGGCTTTGTGTGGTGATGGTGGGCTGATGAGTGGTGCACGGCCCAATAGTGGTAGGAGTGTGTTGGGTTAGAACTTTGGGCTTTAAGTCCAGATTGGTCTCGGATTCAGTGTGTGTGGGGTTTAAGACTTTCTCTCTGTCATCAATGTTGGCATTTATGCTGGATTTTTTAACGGTTGCTTCCTCAGTGCCAGAAATGCAGCCGTTAGGGGCATTGAATGTGTGATTCTCTTGCCAATCAGCACTGGATTGATGAGCAATTATGACCTCATTTATTGTCATGGTAGTGACAGTTGTTGGGATTGTCGCCGGGGTTGGTGGAAGATCACGTGGCTGGGATGTTGGTGGTTGGGTGTTTGGGACGGTGGGTGTTTGTGGTGGAGGTTTTTGTTATTTGGGTGTCTCGGTCTGGTTCCAGGTACAGTAATGGAGGTTTTTCTGGTAGTGAGGTCTATCTCTGCTCTCATCCAATCCCCAAAATTCTGGTCTGACTTTTTCAGTGAACCTTTGCTTCTCAGCCAGCGTTCACAATTTCTATCATCATGGGAGACCAATCCGCACCAGTAACAGAAGTTTGGGAGGCGCTCGTATTTCAAAATTGTGCACCCAATGACAGACCCCTCGAACCATACCTTGCGTACCCTGTTCAAAGGTTTAGTAATATCAATTCGAACTCGAACTCGTAAATAGTTTCCCTTACCTCCTTCGCTTTCTGAATCGATCATGAGTAATGGTGTGCCCAATGAGCTTCCAATGGCATCCCGAGTTTCTTGGTTTAAACATTGGACTGGTAGTTCATGGATTTGGATCTAGAATGATGTAAACTGGAAGGCGAGTGATGATATGGGCACATTTGCAGTCACTTTCTCAAAGACCACAAGGTGTTTGTCGTATGTCCAAGACTCATGTTCAAGTACCCTGTCTAAATCACATTCATCTTCAAAGTTAAAAAACAGGATGTTGTTGCCTATATCTTTAATTTGAACATCCTTTTTCGATCTCCAAAGTGGCCTGAATGTACGAGCCACTGATTCCACATTGACGACTCGTTTTGTCAAGAATTTTGCAGCAAGAGTAAAGGAGTCAGGCTCCGCTTTGGGCATGCTATTCCAGTTTCTTCTTAGTCTAATAGAGAGAGTTTTTTCCATAATCCTTTAAGGGATTCCATGTTGGTAAGTTGTACAGGTAGTGAGGTGTGTAATGATTGTGTTTTGGATGGTGATTTGGGACGCCCTACTAGTGACAGGACACTAGAGGGAAACGGGATACCTGTACGGGGACAAGGACAGAAAAGCTCCACTGGGGTTAAAGGAATAGATTCGTCCTAGAACCTTAGAGAGCGACTATCAATACCTACCCCTAATGGCCATAATGAGCAAGACTTAGGTACAATACTTATGTGCTGTTTCTTCGGTTCCCCTTTTAAGATTCTGCCATGTGGCTTTTTTCTCATGGATGGAAGTGTATTTTTTAAGTTAATTAGCCACATGGCAGAATCTTAAAAGAGGGACCTAAGAAACAATACCTAAGGTACTGTACATAAATTTTGTCCTCATATAATTCCTGCTTCAATTGAGTAGTGAATATAACATTTTGGGATATCATTTGTATGGTGTCCTGCACCATTTAATACCTTGATTTAGTCTACTAATTACTTATAGATTAAGTTAATTAAGAGTTAAGTCCTGAAGAAAATTAAGTGCATTTAAAAAAAAAAAAAAAAGTTACCACCATGTATCTTTGGCATGATGGTCACTTTACAAGTATAGGTGCTTGTGGAGTGTGTGGGGCAAGAGTTAAGGTTCAAGTCCCGTCACTAACCATATGTGTTCATAAAATCTATGAATAATATTGATTTCACATAAATTAAAAAAAAAAAAAAAAGGATAAAAGAAGAATTTCCTCTTCTTGATGAAATGAGAATACTATATTGCACAAGTAAATTTGTCATACTCATACCTTACCTTTTTCTAAAAACCAATATTCAACAAGTACTGCAACGTGCACATGATTGATTTATTCATGCATCACCTTAGCCATTAATTGTAACAATGTCAAGACTTCGTTTTTGCACTTTACGAGTTCGACTAATTTCTTTGATTCGAAAGTGTTTTTGAATGTGTTCCAAAGTAATATCCACTGTGTCACGTGTGATAATTTCTTCCTATAGTTCAGGGACGGACCCAAGATTTCAAGTTAGGGGGGCAAAGTATAAGTAAAAAAAAACTTCAAATAAGCATCCATATAGTTAGTGGCGAAACCAAAAATACTTTATAGGAGGCCAAGCCAAAGATAATAAAAGTTTTTAACTTAAAAAAATCATGACAAAAAAAAAAAAACTTTATTTTACAAAATTAATAAACAAGTCTATAAGAATGAGTGAATGGCTTAATTTAATTGCTCAAGCAAATACTATTATTATAGAAACACTATTATAAATTAAAATATAGGGAAATTCTTCTTTTACATTGTGCTGTTATAATATAAATTTATATTGTATACAAAAAAAGTGGCAAATATTATATATATTTGCAAAACATATACAATATTTACCATTTCTTTACAAATATGTACAATATATATTACTTTTTGTATGTCTATCATGTAAGTTTACATTGAAATTGCAATGTAGACATAAAAATTACATTGAATATAAAGCAATCTAATGATCACTCACAAGTTAACAATATAGCTACTAGTCCTCTACAGTACTCTACACAATGATCTTATTTTGTTTGATTGAACTACACGTATCAACATATCAATCTATATTCATCAATGAAAAATATCAATCAATAAAATAATAATATAATTAACAATCCTATTTTATATTACTATTTTATGAGTTACTATAGTTTTCCATCACTTAACTAAAACAAAGAGCAGCTGAGTCTTAAACTCAAAGTGAACATGTTTGAATATACAAACAGAGAGAGGGGTTCAAAGAGAGATAAATACAGTAGTGGAGACGTAGAGGGCCTGAAGGCTAGATTTGCGCCGATTGTCCCTAGTTGGCTGGTCAGATCTTCAACTTGATGGAGCTCTTTGCAGCAAGCGGCGATGGGGGAAGGATATGGGGTTGTTTGTTTGATTTATATATATATATATATATATATTTATATAAAGATGATTTTTTTTTCCTATTTTTATTAGGAGAGTCTTGATTTACTTAGATAGATTTGAATGATGAGGTACTTGAGACCATAATTTTTTCGGACTCTATGCGGAAACTAGCCTTAGTTCATGCTGCATGCCATTATTTGTGCTACATTATCCATTGAAGGTAACGACTAAAAAGTCGTGTTCCCCACATTCCTACACAATCAATCATAGAAAGACAACACGTTCATGATGAAATAATGTCTCAACTTAGGACTAGTGAAAAAAGCTATGATGTAATACGCATGGGTCCACAAGCTTTTCATGGTTTGTGTGACATTTTGCGAAGAGACGGTGATCTTCAAGCCACACAACGTGCCACGGTTGAAGAGCAAGTTGCCAAGTTTCTTCACATTCTATCACATAATGTGAAGAACCGTACAATTTCCTTCTTTTTTTGTTGTTCCAGTGAGACCATTAGTTGCCATTTTCATAATGTGTTATGATCAATAATTATGTTAGAGGATCAGTTTCTTCGACAACTTGATGGAACCCAAGTTCCACTTGAAATACTACAGAGTAGTAGGTTCAACCCATATTTTAAGGTAAATATATCATGTTTATATTTTATATTTGATAGTAGTCTAGTATAAATATATTTTAAGATAAATGTCTTTGAGAGATATTGTTAATTTCAGGATTGTATTGGGGCACTTGATGGAACACATGTTCGTGTCAAAGTGTCGAATGAGGATGCACCAAGATATCGGGGTAGGAAGGGTTACCAAACACAAAATGTGTTGGCGGCATGCTTATTTGATTTGAAATTCACGTATGTATTACTAGGTTGGGAAGGAACTGCTTCAGATTCAAGAATAATAAAGAGCGCTTTAACTAGAAACGATAATTTGAAAATCCCACAAGGTAAATTTAATTCAAATATGTATTAGGATGTATTCTTTATAATTAAAAAAATTATAGTATATAATTAACCATTGTTAGTGTTTATTAGGTAAATATTATCTTGTTGATGCGGGATACATGAATAGAAGTCGTCTGATTGCACCTTATAGCGGAATGTGATATCATTTAAAAGAGTACTCTGCTCGTCCTCTTGAAAATGCTAAAGAATTGTTTAATTTGCGACATGCGCCATTGCGCAATGCTATTGAAAGGGCATTTGGTGTACTGAAAAAGAGATTTCCTATCATAGCAAGTACAATAGAGCCTAGTTATTGTGTTGACACACAAAATGAAATCATTTTATTATGTTGCATACTTCATAATTATTTAATGGGTGTCGATCCTGATGAAAGTCTTATTGCTGAAGTTGATGAAGAGGTTTTACATTCTCATTGTGAACGTGTGGTCCCTACTCCTAGAGAAGATGATAAGCATGCTAGACAATGAGATATTATAAGAGATTCTATAGCATTAGCCATGTGGCAAAACTATGTCCAAATGTGATAGCTTTTGGGTTTATTGTTGTCATGTTGTTTAAGACTATGTTATGTTTCAATTACTTAGACCTAAATGTTATGCAAATTTCTCTTTTCATTTTGATATTGCTCTCTATCTTTTGATAATTAATATTAATATCTAAACAATATTTTATATGTGTTTTTTGTCTTATTAATTATAGCATGGGTAAGATATAAAAGAAGAATGGTGGAGATCCAAGCAAAGAAGTACAATGGAGTAGTGTTATGGATGATGCTTTAATGGATTTTTTTTTACATCAAGTGATCATCGGTGGTAAAGTTAATGGAACTTTTACCTTTAAGGCATATGATGACATAGTGAAAGAGTTGGTTGAAAAATTTCACATGGAGATTAATAAGGATAAGGTGAAAAATCGACAAAAGACATTGAAGAAGAATTTTCATGAATGCTATGACATATTTATAGATGGATTGAGTGGTTCTGGATGGAATGATTCTTTAAATATATAGACAGTTGAACTAGAAGTTTGGGAGCCACTTATAGCAGTAAATTACCATTTTTTGTGAGTTTAATTTTGAATTACATAATTATATCTGTAATATAACCATTTTTCTTGGTTTGTAACAGTCTAAACCTGCGGCCAAGAAGTGGATGACAACACCTATGCCCAACTACTCTAAGATGACACAACTTTGGGCTAAAGATAGAGCAAAAGGTGATCATGCTGAAACTGCAAAGGAGAGACGTGCTAGGTATGCTGCATCGACCACTATTGATGAGATTGATAATTTGGTATCTCAAAATGAAGTTTCTTTGGAGAACTTTGAAGTCGAAGATGATCAGAGGTCACCATAAATTAATGTTGTATGTTCTCGAGCGTCATCACAAGATGCAATGTCTTCTAAAAGCAAGAAAAGAAGACTGGCAGAAGATGACGAACTTGGGAATGTAATTTCCCAGTCATTTGATAATGTATCAATGGAAATTGATAGGGTGACTGAGGTTATGGCAAAGTGTTTTTCAAAGTCATATGGAGAAGAAGTTCATGCAGCGTTGGGCGTATTGGACTTGGATCCAATATCAAAGACTGAGACCTACATGTTCTTTGGTTGCCCAGATCATGAGTGCAAATGTGTTCTATTGACACTGATGTCTAAGCCTAAAAATTAAAAAGTGTGGGATTTCTTGGCCAACTTTAGATTTGCTTTATTTTGTTATTTTGTTTTGTTTTGGCAAGACTCATTATAGTTAAAAAAAAAAAAAAAGATATTTGTTTGTATTTTTTAGACAATGTTTATTTTGTTGAAAATAAATATGTGATGCGTGAATTTCTTTACAACATAGAAATATACATAACTTAATTTTTAGCTACAATAAATTTTTTTCCCCCTAAACTAGAATCATTATTTATGTTCTTTAAAATGAGGGGTATAATAGTAATGTTATTATAAAATAATTTCTTTTCATTCCATTCATTCCAATGTCACTTCCAAACAATATTACTTACATTCCATTCAATTCCATTCCTTTATTTTAAAACATCCAAACAAGATTTTTTAATTCAAAATCATTCATTTCCCTACTAAATTCATTCTATTCCATTCCTTTAATGACTATTCCATTCCATTTCATTCCCTTATGAACTCTCAAACGGAGTGTAAGAGTCCTGAATGAAAAGATTTGGATTTATTTTTTCTATTTATCCTTTTGTGATTGTTTGAATTTATTAAAATTATTTTGTTGCTTATTTTGGTGGAGCTATGGGTCAACAAATCAATGAATGGCCAAATTTCATTTTTGATTCTGGGTTCTTTATATCAAAATGGGTAAATTACAAAGTTAGTCCCTATATTTTACACCATATCTTAATTTTGGTCCCTAACCTTTCACTTGTGTCAATTTAGTCCTTAATATTTCCAATGACGTGTCAATTTAGTCTTTTCTATTATCCCTTGGATGAAAAAAGCTGATGTGTCAAACGGAATAATAAAAAAATATTTTTCATGCCATATCAATTACCCCACATCAATTTTTTTAAAGAAAAACCCACTTCAAATGTTCACATGTGAGATTTGTAATCTTGATTCTTGACTCACGTGAGAGTTGGGGGGGGGGGGGGGAGAGAGAGAGAGAGAGAGAGAGAGAGAGAGAAGAAAGGGAGGTGAATCTGATGAGAGATTGGAAGGATTTAGAATTTTCCCTAGACTGATTTGTACATGTGAACATCTGAAATGGTTTTATTTTATTTTTGTTTTTAAAATAATTTGAGTGGATTTTTTAAGCCAGCAATATCAACTTCAACTTAAAAAATCCAAAGCCCAACACATAACACCCAGAAGCTAAAAATGATCAAAAGGTTCAAAACCACGATCTTTCTCAGCTTTTTGAAATTGATAAGATTAAGATTGGAAATAAATGGGTTTGTTTGAAAGAAAGGAAAAAAATAAAAAAGCTCAAAAGAGACAAAGATCAGAGAAAGAGATAATAATGTGAGCGAGGTTGTGGAAGATGGTGTTATATAAGAAGAGAGATACAGAGAGAGAAAGCAAAACTAGGGGCCATTTGAAAGAGTTAAGTAAGTGCTTTTGGCGGGAAAGCGTTTTGGGAAAGTGAGAGTGAGAGTAAAGGTGATGGAGGAGAGGAAGATGAACCTGATGAGAGACAGGAATTTAGGGATTTAGAAATTTCCCTAATCTGATCTCATGTGTGAACATTTGCAATAGATTTTTTTTTTAATCTGACGTGGCAGTACAGTTGGCCGTTGATGTGATATAATTAATATATTTTTATTATTCCATTTGACACATCAGTTTTTTTCATCTAAGAGATAACAACATGGACTAAATTGACACGACACTAAAAAGGTTAGGGACCAAATTGAAACAATTGAAAGGTTAAGGACCAAATTGAGATATGGTGTAAAGGATAGGGACTAATTTTGTAATTTACCCTATCAAAATTTTCTCATTAGGTTGAAAGTGTGAATTTATTTGAGGTCTAAAGTCATTTTTTTCCAAAATTCTAGGGGGGCCAATAAGTATATCACTCTTAAATTTTAAGATAATTTATGTGAGAGTTATATGTATTTTTACTGGGTTATCCCCAAGTTTTGTCTTTACTTAAACATTGGATGTAGGGGTATTTTTTAACCACCAAAATGTTCATTCCAAACAGGAGAAACCCTTTAAATAGTAGTAGTATAGTCTATGGTTATTAATATCCCTATCTGGATCTTAGGATATTAAAATACTAAGATCCTACATCCCTAAAATGTTATGGATCTCACTAGGATCTCTAATAAAGTGAAATTTGTGTGAGATTTCAATCCAGATCTTATAGAATTCCGATCCCATAGAGATACTAAAGATCTTGTGCTATAAAGGAAAATTTAATTTTTTTTGTGTGTGCTTATTTTAGGCCTCCAAATGGAGTTCAAAGACCCCAAACTAATAAAAAATGTAATAAACAGATCAGCCCAGTAGCCCTAACCAAAATTGATTGAAAAAAAAAGTAAAAAATAAAAGCCTAACGCTCACGTCAGTCGCCAGTCGTCACTTTAACCTAATAAATAAAATCACAAAAAACAAAAAAAGAAGAGAAGAGACTAGACTACTAGAGAATGGAAGGCGAGTGTGAAAAGCTAAGAAATCCGAGGGTGATGCCACTATGAGAGAGACCATTAACTACAAAGGTGATTTTTTTTTTTAATAATTTAATTCAGCTAATAATGACTAGAATGATGTTTATAATGATCAACCGTACTTTGAGAAACACATCCAAGATAGCCAAACCTTTGGTCTTGATGATTGAGTGTCATTATGGTGTTATTTGAAATATTTTTATTTGTGTGGGACAATAGGTATTGACAGATTCTTAAATACGTTGGTTTCCAACTTTCCAAAAAAAAAAAAAAAACAAAAATGTTGGTTAAGTGAATTACGAATCCCTGATGGTGTCAGACATGAAACAAGGGGTATGAAGCGTTAAAAAAAAATCTCAAACCTATTTAATCAAACACATAGTTATATAGTTAGAGCATTAGAATTGCAACCCCTAAATTGCTATTTTTTACCATCAAACCAACAAAAACAAGCATTATCCCAATTTCTATTTATAAAAATTTTTGCAACTTAGCTACAGTAAGATGGTACTTTTAGAAGATACTGTAGCAAGTTGTAAAATCGTTTTTATTATATTTCATTACTTCTCCTCTCTCTCTCTCTCTCTCTCTTCCAAGTCTCTCTTTTCTCAGCTCAGACTCCATCCCTCTCTCTGTAATCTTAGCCTCTCTCTCCCCACTCTCTTTGTCTCGGTCTCTCTCGAATCGACATGGAGACAACGGTTTATGGTGGAGGCATGGAGATCGGCTTCTGTGGTGAAGGCGTGGACATCATGGAACCATGGTGGAGCTGTGGTTGTGGCTGGGTAATTGTGGTTTTGTTCTTAGGTCACGGTGGTTGCAGTGATAATGGGTTTGCTGGGCTTTGTTCTTGGTTGGGTTAGTGGTGGTTGTAGCGGAAACAATGGGTTTTGGTGTGGTAGTTTGTGGTCAAGCCAAGGAGGTCGTGGGTTGTGGTCAAGGTGGCGTTTGTGGTGGAAGTTGGGGGTTGTGGTTCGTGGTTGTGGTTGGGCCATGGTGGTTTTGTTCTTGGCATGGTGGTTGCGTTTTGTTCTTAGGTCGTGGTGGTTGATGTGATGGTGGGTTTGCTGCTTTGATCCTGGTTGGGTTGGTGGTGGTTGTGGTGGTTAAACAATGGGTTTTGGTGTGGTGGTGCCTCATATTGTTGGTGGTGGTGTGGTTGAGAGAGAGGGAGAGAGAGAGAGAGACAGAGACAGAGAGGCAGTGACAGAAATTAGAGAGAAGAGAGATAGATAGTTTTATATTATTTAATTGTATAATTTATATTATTTTAATGTGTTATATGTTAAAATAAAATTTGAGATGTTGGGTGTATTGTAAAATGATATTGTATAATAGATAAAATAGCTTTTTACATGGTAAAATAGAAACTTTTATGCAATTCCGGATGCTAATGCTCTTATAGACTTATAGTTTAATATATTTTACTTTATTAAATCCTAAAATTAAATAAAAACAAAACAACAACAACAACAACAACAATAATATTGGGTCCATTGTTGAGGTCCAAAAAATCACAATGTTATACCAAGGCCCAAAACAAAGCAAAGGATTGAAACCTAGGAAAAATAAAGCATTTAGGCTTCCAATAAGAAAGAAGAGAGGTCCAAACCCATTAAGGGTCCATAAAGAGGAACCTAAATCCATGAATGGGCAAGTCTCAGGCCCCATAAAATAAAGGAAGGAAAAAAGCCCAGCATAGCCCTTAAAGGTCAGAAAATCGCTGGGGAGCCCGGGAAAATAACTGGGCCAGGATACCTGGGGATTCCCAGGAGCCAGGGATCCTTGGGACATGCAGCAAAGCTAGGTTGGGATTAAGACAGTTTAGAGTGTGTACCAAGAAACACAAGGAAATAGAATAGATATGTCTCTATCAGCCACTCAATGATGCAGAAAGGGGGTCAGAAGGCTTAAGAACCAACAACCCATGAGTAAAGGCCTAGTACCTCGGGGAACCCAGGAAGAAGAACCATAAGGGAATGTGGCTGGGGATCTTTCAGCCTGGCAGGAAGGAATCAACTCACTTGGTAAAAATGATAAAGGGAAAAGCAACCAAAAGTTGGGTCTGAAAAGGTGGAATCTAGAAGCCTTAAAAGAAGAAAGACCAAAGGTCAGCCCTTTAAGACACCCCAGTACGGGAAGGTTAGCTGGGGTCTTTCGAAGATGAAATCTCAAAAAAGGGAAATAATAAAGAATAAGGAAGGGACCAGCCACTAATGTTGCTGACACAACATTGGTTCTGGTACCCAGAAGAACAAATAGAGGGAATCAGTGGTACCCCGGAAACCCTAGGATGGCACTATAAAAGGGGAAGCAACCAACAGTGAAAGACATTCAACAATAGTGAATTAGAGTAAAAATCATTAAGAAAACTCTGTTAGAATTCAAAAAAAAAAAAAAAAAAAAAAAAAAAAGAGAAAAAGGAGGGAAATATTGTTCGGTATCCTCAAATAGCCACTAGAGAACACACTTAGATTCAAAGAGATTCAAACTTTGCAAGTCTTAGAGGCCTGAAGAGCCATCTAAGTCTGTGATTTTGAACTTATTTGGACCTTGTAACCCGTCCTAGTGAGCATAGTGTATTACACAATCAAGAAAGTAATAAAATATTTTGCATTATTTTAAGATCCCTAATGCTTTATTTTATGTTCCTTCTTGATCAATTTCGTTCCTTTGCTATTCCTTGCTGTTCAGTGCATATATTTCTTGTCTGTTAGCATGTATGTGTTGTAGGATTCATGCTTTGTGCACTACTTGGTTCGAAATCAGCCCAATTTAGCTGCGGTGAACCAAGCCCAATCCCTTAAAACAATAAGTATTGGGTCCAGGATCCTTGTTTCTACTTGGGCCTGTGTGCTAAAAAAAAAAAGAACCCACACATTAGGGCGACTCCACTAGGGACTAGGTAAAGGAAAGGGAAGAAGCAGTCCCTTCGCAGAGCATGGCTCCAAGACCAAGGAACAGTAAAGGTACCAATGTACTACCTGCGACATTTGAGCTCGTAGGAGAAAATGAGGTAACTTCAAGGCAGAGGAATGAAGTACCTCTGGTGGAGCAGGAGGTCGTCTTAGGACAGAGGTGTGGGGTGTAGGAACTAGAGCCCATGGCTCAGATGGCAGAAATGATGAAAGACTTACAACAGGAGATCCGTATCCTCAAAGAGGGAAGGACTCAAGAAATCAGAGATAACGCTCCCCCTGTGGCCAACCAAGAAAGAGCCCAACCAAAAGGAGGGTCAGTAGTAGGAGGGGGAGTTAACCCCTAGTATCTCACACTAGCGGATGTCAACGCCCTTTTGGAACAAGAAAGGGAAAAGCTCTCGGGGATCCCCAAGCAATTCTCTCGGGATCCCTCATTCCCACCAAAACTCCTTGGCAAGCCCTATCCCAAGGGATATGAACCCCCAAAGTTTCACCCTTTTGATGGAAGGAACGGAAGTGCTGTGGAGCACGTGAGTAGGTTCATTCACACCATGGGTCTTTACGCAGGAGACAAGGAGCTGTGTCTAAGAGAGTTTGCTAAGTCCCTATTGGACAGAGCATACACATGGTACACTACCTTGAGGCCGGGGTCCATTAAGCTCTCTCTCTCTCTCTCTATATATATATATATATATATATATAGTGTTTTAAGAAGTTTTGAAACTATGTTGGTGATTTGTTGAAGGTAGAGTAGGGTTTTTACTAAGTAATGATTGTATATGATTAAGACGTTGGGGTTTATGCCCTAAAATCTAATTTATTGGCATGTCATAAATAATTAAATTGTTTAATTATATGAGACTATTTATAAATGAACTAATGAGACATTATCTTAGTCCATGAGATGCATAGTATGTGATTTATGTGAAAAGTCACAGAAGATATAAATCACAAGTTCTTTGTAAACTCAGAATTTTAGTTCGTAGTCGGTGATGAAATTGGGCGTTTCATCTGCGAAGACTATAACATATCAACTACGATGATTTGTCTTGAACATGGAAGTGGAGACTTCTATGTTGATATGTTTTAAGAGTTAAGACATATTGAACTGGACTGCTGTGAGATTTATTATTCTCCTAACGACTATCAAATGAATAATAAATCTCATGACTTCTATTTACATCAACTTTAAATCCTGAGAGAATAATGGACCTGATCATGAGATGTAGGTTGCTTTGATATGTCAGGAGTGAGATCTATAAGTCACGGTCAAAACCTCAGTATGTTGGGCAGCCACATTTATTGTTGATGGAACATATATTCTCAAGATGGAATTCATAGTCTCTTAACGGAGATATAAAATATTCCCTTGAGATAAGTTTAATGAGTTTGGTTATTCAGAGTGTTGGGCCCAACCACTTTAGTAAGTTGTTACTAAAGTATATATTTATGAAATTGGATTTCATAAATATATGATAAATAACGTAAAGGATTAAACCGGGTACTTAAGGATTAAACCGGGTACTCAAGGATTAAGATGTAGTAATCTTCAAAGTGGCAGTCTACTTTTATGACTTTGTATTACTACGAATATTTTAATGAAAAGGTTGCATGTATAATAAAGTCTTGGGATATAATTTATTAATAAGGCCTAGAGTGCAATTATATTCTTATAGTGGTATTGAATATAATTAATGGTAACTTTGGACTTGTCAAGAGTTGACAGAAAAGCCTAAGGCCCATTGGAGCTAGAGTCTTATTTGTTCCCTTTTAGTCCCACTCCAAGCCACATACTAGAGCCCAATTGGAATGGCCCAAAAGGCTAGCCCAATTAGATAGTCAGTTGTATATAAGGAGAAAAACATACAGAATTTCATTAAGTGCTCTTTCATAAGAAAAAAATGAAGGTTTTCATAAGGCTTTCATTTAAGATCATACAAAGAATGAAATGGTTTGTATGTGAGTGTTGGACACTCTTTATTCTCTCCTTGGAAACTAATTGAGAGATCACACATCTTGGACATCAAGTGGAATTGGAGTGAAGATTAAAAGTCTTCCCAAGAACTTCTGATTTTCGGTTTTGAATTTCACCACACCAAGGTACGCATTCTTGTTCTCAAATTCTGAAACTTACATAGTACATGTTATCAATTGCGAATGAAGTAGATCCGTTAATTTTTCCGCTGCGTATGTTTTGTATGCGATACAAACATGTATTTTTCCTACATAAGAAAGTAAGAAAAAGGTAGGTTGAGTACAAATTGATGTTACTACTGTAATTTTCGTGGCTAGCCTAACAACACTCCTAATTGTATATATATTGCTCAAATGCATAATATGATCAAATATACACCTAAACCTTAAATTGAGTCGAATAAAAATTATAACACTAAAAAAAAAAAAACCGATGAGGCTAGTGATATTTTAGGGGGTGTTTGGTACACCATTTCAAACAACAATTTTCAGTTTTTAAACAACATTATATGTATTTTCACACACTTTTTTATCCATACGTATTTCTACATATGTTTTCAAACAACTAAACACATATTTTTAAGTGCAGGTACTAAACACCCCCTTATTCTCAGCCATAGATTTAATCTAAAGGCTTAAACTTTTGACATCTCACCAATCCACGCTGGCAATCTGTGTGCTCACTTTTCTTTTCATTTTAGGGTGCGTTTGTTTTGGCTGAAAATGGATTCGGGAAAACAATTTACACCCTGCCGTGTGTTTGGTTGCGCATGGAAAATATGGTCAAACGGAAAATCATTTCCGTTGACCGTAAAATACCCACCCCACACCCGTAAATCATTTTCCACTTTCATTTTACCTTCAAACCATTTCCACTCTCCTTAGAAAATTTCTCTCCTCACTCACTCTCATCACTCACACCAAGCCCGAGCCGAAGGAGGGAGAGAGCTATCGCCGGTGAAGCCTAGATCCAGTCCCCGACCCACGACCCCGCCGATCTAATTGCGCCGCCTCAAACCCATCTTCGATGAACCCGGTCTGATCGTGCTCACCTTCGCCTCCGCCTTGCGATCTCGCCTCTAGATCGAACCCAGTCGCCTCTGTCGAGCGATCTCGCCTCTAGATCGAACCCAGTCGCCTCTCTCTTTCTTCCTTCTTCTCTCAATTTGACCGGATTTGATGATTTTTTTTTTTTTTTTTTTTGGGTTTTGTTTCTTTTGTGTTTCTCTATTGAGAAGTGATATTATATATTTGTTTGAAAGCTGAGAAAATGTGAGAAACAAGTAGAAAATGTGTTTTCTATGGTATTTTCAAGAACACAACTAAACAATAAAAAATATTTTCCAAAGTATTTTTTAAAATGCCACCAAACACTTAAAAATATTTTCTTTTCCAAAAAATATTTTACCTGAAAATATTTTACACTTGGAAACCATTTTACATAGAAACAAACGCAGCCTTTGGGGGTATTTGGTAGAATAGTTTGAGAATTGTTGTTTGGAGTTTTTTGAAATACATGTGGGTAAAAAAGTGTTTAAAAATATATGAAATGTTGTTTAAAATGTGAAAATGGGAGTTTGAACAAGCTCGCCAAACAGCCCTTAGCATCCCAAATTTGAATTTCAGTAAAACAGTCTCTCCGCTCTCTTTCTCTCCCACTTCAACCGGTGTCTCTCTCGCCTCCACCACTCTCTCAACCTCCACGCTTCCCTCAACCTCATCGTCACCGCTGACAGCATACCCAACTCAGACCCATCAGCAAAATCGAAGAAAAAACATCACACTCCCTTTCTCAGCCACCTCTTCTCGAATATTCTTCTCTTTCCTAGAAATTTCAGCAACTCTCTCTCTCTCTTTTTAAGCTTTACTCTTAAAAACTTCTCCTTTTCACTTCATCTTTCTCAGCCTCTAGTAGAAGAACCGAAAAGAGAGAGAGAGAGAAAAATGGCGTCGTTTTCTGAAGCTCCACCTGGCGATCCAAAGGTCGGAGAGAAGATCTTCAAAACCAAGTGCGCTAAGTGCCACACCGTTGACAAAGGCGCTGGTCCCAAGCAAGGTATTCACTTTTTTCTGATTTTTTATTTATTTTTATTGATTTTTATATGTATTCGATTTGGTTGCGGCGTGTTTGGATCTGAGTGATAATTCAAAGTTTGTGACTTTAGCTCATGTGTATTGGATTTTTGTTGTGTGGTTTTGATCTGTTGAGATCTGTTTGGGTTGAATGAACTGTTTTTTGTTAAGCAAATTTCATTTCAACTACATCCTCATAATTAACAAAAAACAGTTCATTCAACCCAAACAGATCTCAACAGATCAAAACCACACATACTTAGCTGCACATACTTAGCATAAACAAAAATAATTAAAAATACTCAAAGCCCCTTTTTAATTGCATTTCTCCTGCTTTAGATTGAAAATTTTAGCTGTTTAAGTGCAGGAAATATAGGACTTAGGCTGAGTTTTATCTGTTTGCCAAGTATCTCTCTCTCCCTCTCTCTGATGATAAATTTATAAAGGAGAGTGGTTTAGCTTTTATAATAAAAAGAGTGGTTTAGCTTTTATAATAAGAACAAAGAAAGCATAATAGTCTAGCCATTTCTTATCCATCATTTGTTGGTTTCAGGAAAGGCTGTGCCTAAAAAAGATATAGTTCAAGTCATTCAAAGGTTCAACATCCAAGTCAACAATTTGACTCAAGTAAGTTAGAAGGATCTAGATTAGGACGCATGCATCAACTATAAAATGTAATTTAATAAATGCGATTCTGCTTCTTTTTAAATGTGTATATATATTTATATATGTTCAATTTCTTATTATGAAGAATGGTTTTGTTATTGAAATTGAGCTCATTGCCTGAAAGCTCACTTATGCATGTCTGTTTGCATTTGGTATGAAACACTTAAGAAATGTTCATCTAATATGGTAATACCTATGCATCGTCCTTAACCTCATATACCAGTTATTCTGATTGAGTGCCATCATGGCCCTTGTGATCTGCTGGTAGTAGTTTCTTTTCTTCAATTTGGGATCCTGTTGAAGTTACTTTTTCTCCTCAAGCTGGTGCTTTCTCTTTTGCAGCATGGTGGTACGATTGTGTGACCATATAAGAAACAAATATATTTTGTTTCTTTTATTAGATATATGTTTTAGCTACGTGTTTTTTGTTATCTTTTTTCTTTAATATGAATTTCTGGTTTATTGTAAAACTCCTATTTTTTTTTCATCCCCCTTTCCATCACATGCTTTCCCAAATGAAAAAAAACGAGTAAACTTTTCTTGAGAACATATCCTTTGTGTAGCATTCAAGATGCTGCTTGGATTGGTCCATTTGGATGTTTGGGCCTTAAGCCATGCATAGGCCTCTTGTATTCTGAAATTGTGTATTTCATGATTTTTAAAGACTTGATTTGCAGAGGACATGTTCCCCTTCTTCTCTAATTAGATTTAGATGACTCTGGATATTGATAAATACATCTTAATCATGTCTTTAGTTAAAGTTTATATGATTACTTTGATCTTGTATCTACTTTTTCTTTTTTCCCATCTATAGATTCTTTTCTCCTCTTCTTCTGCTGCTTGCCCCCTCCCCTTCCCATCTCCTGTACCTATCACATGAGTGTTAATTAATATTCATAATAGTACAGTGACACTAATTATCTGTTATGTAGCTGATTATGATTTCACGGCAGGAGATATGCTTTTTAAACTAAATTTACTTTTTCTTTTCTCTTATTTTTTTTGGGAGAGGGGGGGAGGGGGGGAGCGGGTGTTGTAGTTTTTACCACAAGACAGGGTCTGTGAGTTTGCCAAATTTACTCCTGTGCAACTTCTTGAAGAAACTGAAAAGGCTGTTGGTGATCCTCAACTTCCTATCAAACAGCATGCACCTATAGGAAAAAGCCGTGAGCTGAAGAACATTCAGCTAGTGAGTTTCTAAAGACTCACCTTCTTCCTTAATATGGTGTTAAAGATTTAAAATTATTAAAACCGTACACTTATTATTAACAATTTCTACTGATCTAGTCTGTTGAGAGAAATGGAGAGCACTGAATGCTGAATTAGAGAAAGATGTTGAGCGTGTTCGTCAAAGAGAAGAACTTCTAACAAAGGTTAGCTTTTTTAGATTTTGTTCATGATCATTCTATGCTTGATATCATTTCAAATGTGATTTTTCTGTCATGCTGCAGGTTGAGTCCATGAAAGAAATTACCTTGACTGAAGTATGACATGAAGAAGGCTGAGTATATGGAAGCTAAGGAGCATGAAAAGGATGCAAAGAAGAAGTTGGATGAAGCTGCAAAAACCTTAAGTGACCTTAAGGAACCCATTGAGTATGATGACTTATCTTTTGTTCACCAGATGTGTAGTGCTTAATATATTTTTTTTGATAGCTAATAAAAGTTTTATTGATAAGAAAAGTACAATGTGTTTTCAATAGTAAACTCACTGCACTTGAAGCGTGTGTAGTGCTTAATGTGGATGCATTATTTCTGAGTTTGATAAAATATTGACTTCATAATATGCTAATGACAATGTTTTATCATGTGGCCATTGACATGCTGACATAGTTGCATGTCAAATCTCTGTGCTGGTTATGGCACATCTTTATTTCTCTGTCTGTTGACTTTAGATATGCTGTCTTTGTACCAGAGATAGCTACTCATGGAATTTTCTCTTCAGGTAGATTTTTGATAGTTAACATGGTGACGTTTTGCAATTATTTCATATTATACTGAATGGACTTCACAATATGGTCAATCTTATGATCTATGTGAGGTCTTGGGGGTCCATGCATTGGCTATCTGGGTTTAAGCTTGGCTAAAATTCAACAATTCTTTTCCATTTATGGTTTTGTGGGTTGATATAGGATATGTTTTATCAAAGGTATACCATACTAAGAACATAGGAAAACCTATATAATTGTTGTGAAAAGTGAGTGACTGACTGCGTGGGTTGCATGTTACTGCTTGCATTTTTTTCCTTTCTTCTCTTTGAGATCAATCACTGTTGCAATATGTCATGTTTCATCTTCTAGAGTGTTAGTTTACTCATTAATCAATCAATTGTTTGTAGGAAACAAAAACAAGAGAAGGCAGTCTTGGATGCTAAATGTAAAAAAGCTGGCCGTCTTGTAAATGAAAATTCAAAAAGACTTACAGAACTTATGTCAAATGAAAGCCCTTTGGTACTTACAGCTCGCTATCTTTCTTTCAGTTTTTTGGTCTCTTTAATATTTTGTCACACAATTGTATTTCTTCTGTTGCCTTCAACATTCATTTACATTTTCTATAGGGGGTGCAAGTACGAGGAAAAAATATAAAGAAATGGAAGACCTGAGGAAGCAAGAAGAATTTTGTCAACAAAGAATCATTAAAGCTAAAGAGAATCTTGCTGCTGCTGAAGCAGAACTTGAAAATCTGCCTCCATATGAACCTCCAAAAGATGAACTTGTAAGTAACTTTTCTAGCCAATTATTGATTTTTTCTGGCGGTGTGGGTTATGATGTGAGTTTATCGACATATGGTCGCTGGAGACTTGAACCACTTTCAATATATGGAGCTGATTTTGTGGTTAACTGTCTTGAAAAAGTTATGGCCTCTCTTTTTTTGCTATCATCAAATGTATTGGTGTACCTATCAAAAAAAAAAAAAAAAAAAAATGATTGTATCGGTGCAAGTATAATCTACTAAAATTTTATGTATAGGTTTTCCTATAAGTGAATTGGAAAACAATGATTAGTTTGAACTTGTGTGTTTTCTGTTGATGATAATTTACCTGATCACTTTTATGAAAGTCAGTAATTACTGTTTGTTTGCTATTCTTTTGATTTGGTTGATACCTTCACTGTTATTACTGAAAACATTTCTACACCAGGATAATTTAAAGGCTCAAATCCTGGAGCTAGAAGTTTCAGCTAATAATAAGAGGAATCAAAAGTCAGAGAAGGAAAGACTTTTAGGTCAAAAGAAAATGAGCCTCAGGAATTGCCTAGACAGGTAAATTTGAATGAGATTTAAATGTTTCATATGCCTTTTACCTTTATAATATCTTTCTGATGATTTTTACAGGTTGAAGGATATGGAGAATACACACAACAAATGTCTTCAGGCATTAATGAAATCTGGAACTGAGAGGATATTTGAGGCTTAGCATTGGTTGCAAGACCATCGCAATGAGTTCAATAAAGCAGTGTATGGTCATGTTTTGCTTGAGGTATGTATTTTATAATTCGGATTGTTGCTTTTTGAATTAATTCTTCTTTCACTTACTTTTTAATAATTTTTGTGTTCAGGTTAATGTCTCTGATCGGGTTCATGCAAACTATTTAGAAGGTCATGTCCCCTATTACATATGGAAGGTATTTTTCCTTCATCTGTATCAAACATAAAAAAGTAAAGTTCTGTACTATTTTTTTCATTTGGGTTCAGCACTTGCTGAGACTTGGATGATGATCATATTAGGTACCTGAGCTTCTTGTTGGTTTTATTTGTTTTTATTTTAGAGATCTCAGTTACTTAAAAGGCAATTGGGACAAAGGTGGTGGAAAGATTTTGTTAGGCTATGATTGGAATATGGTCCCATAAGATTTTGATAAACTTGAATAAGACATCAAAGTGAAGGACCATTAAATTAGATAAATGCAGGACAATGCTAGTCATAGTATGTCACTTATTAAATAAGAAAAATGCTAGTATGTCCCAGACAAATGGATTATATGAACATTTATGTATCGGTTTCTCTCATGTATTTGAACCTTATATGAATCATTAGAATAATGGTTAAATGATTAAATCATCATTTCTTAATAACTTAAGGTTTTGGGATAAGTGGTAATTTGTCTTGGTATCATAGCGGGTGGTCCTAAGTTTGGATGTTATCACTTGTCACCACTTTACCTCCCATTTAAAAATTAACATTCCACCTTGGGCCTCTAGGGGATTTCTAGGCCCACATGTGATGGGGGAGTGTTTGAATAATTATAAAATGTTTAAATTCACCTCTTCCTATCACTTAAGCTTTTGAGATCAATGGCAGTTTATTAGAAACAAAATTATACTTAATATGAACATTATGCAAGAGAAAACAGAAAGACCCCTGCACATCCCAGGTGCTTTACTCTCAGTCTTTCTGCAATGTTTTTGGATGGATGCATGTAGGATTGAGACCTAGAGTGCTTATAACTATGGTCCTTTACATTAGCTTGGTATATGAATAATTCTTACCTATTTTTGGAATCAAGGCATGAGTATTTCAGCTAGACCCATTTGTTTGTTTGTTTTTTTTTTTGTTTTGTTTTGTTTTGTTTTTGTTTTTGTTTTGTTTTTGTTTTTGTTTTTGTTTTTTTCTATTTACTGATGCTATATTCTCTCTTTCCCTGTATTTGTATGGGCTGAATTAACCAAGCTTGTGTAATTATTTTGTACTTTTTAATTTTCTTTTTAAGGAATGCTATATTGTTTATGAAGCATATATATATATATATATATAATAAAATCATGTTATGTGAACATGATTATTGTTGGGTGGTGAGGAAAGTTCTTTTTTGACACTAAACTTCTAGTCTTTTTTTTTTTTTGGTTGATTTGCAGTCTTTCATCACTCAAGATCCTAGGGATCGGGACCTTTTAGTAAAAAAATTTGAAGTCATTTGATGTCCCGGCCCTAAATTATATGGGGGATGAAGGTCGTGCACCCTTGCCATTTCAACTAACTAAGGAGGTATGTGACTTGGGCCCCAACTATGTTCTGCAGTTGAATAGTCCAACCATCTTATCATCAAATTTTTTTTTTGTTGTTGGAAAAGTAACCATCTTTTCATCATTTGTTTTTTTGATACCAAGCAGATGCATTCGATTGGTATCTATTCTTGGCTTGACCAAGTTTTTAATGCTCCTAATGCTGTTAAGGAGGTTTTGACTGGTCAATTTGGTTTGGATCGTTCAGTAAGCTCCCTTAGCTTCCTTTTTTAATTTGTGATGTATTTAACTGCAGGCAGTTAGAGGGGCTGAGCCTCATGAAGTTGGGGAGTTTGAAATGTGGTCTATGATTATGTTTTTTATCAGGAGCTTATCTATTTTTCAACTTTGCTCAGTACGTAGTGTCCAAGGAAACTGATCAAAAGGCTGATGAGCTTCTAAAGTTGGATATTTTGGATTGTTGGACTCCAGAAAATCACTATCAATGGTCTAAATCTAGATATGGTAACCATTTTTCAGCTAGTGTAGACGCCGTGGGTCGCTCAAGTCTTCTTCTGTGTAGTATGTTTCTAGAAAACCCTTAGTCTTGATTAGTGTTTAATCTAAATCTTTACAATTGCATAAGCTTCCAATTCTCATCTCTACTCTGCTTCCAGGTTTAGATGTCGGGGAAATTGAAGTTATGAGGTCCAAGAAAATGGAGCTTGAAGAATCAGTTTCTGTGATTGAGGAAAGCCTTGGGTCATTTATGAATGATCTAAGATACTTGGAGGAAGAAGCTGCAAAATTTCATAAACAGTGGGTATGCTGAAAAACATACAAGTTTCCAAAGTTTTTACTGATGCCTGACTGTTGTGTCTCTGCTGTATGTTTGTGTTACCAAATTTAATTATTGATTCATAACTTATTGGAGTTGATCAAAAAATACAAATTTGCATTTGGACTCCATTATGGATATAAATTGTAGGAGGATATTATCAAGATTTCACAGCATGAGAAGAAAAAACAGCGTGAAATTGAAAGCCTAATTGGTAAGTATAAAATATTACTACATAGAAAAGTGCCACATTCAATCTTTACATTTACTTTAGAATACTCTTTGGTGATCTTAGATCAAAGGAGAAGGAAATTAGAATCTTTGGAAAAGGAAGATGACTTAGGTACTCTTATGGTGAAGCTTATTGAGCAAGCTGCAAATTATAACATTCAGCGATTCCATTGTGCAATGGAAGTTAAGGTGAAGTCGCTTTCATGCTCAGGTTTTTTGCCCCCTTTTAGTTATTATGCTGTGCTGTGACTTTGTTTGCTGGTTTATGTCAGAATTAAGAAATAAGCTATCTCTAGTATAGAGATACATATTTTGAAATTTTCAATTGCTTCATTCTTTTTTTCCCCTGTTTTACAGGAGTTACTTGTTGAGGCTGTTTCTTTCAAGCAGAGTTTTGCAGAACTGCATATGGCATCCATTGAATTTGACGCCAAGGTACTTTTTTTGATTAATTCTCAAGCTGATTTAGAAGTTCATACAAGCTTTATTAAAATGTATTAGATACCCATCTTATATACTATTAATGAATCTAAAAATCTGTTACTATGAGGGTGTAAAATTAATTTCTATAGGCTGAAAAAGATTATGTTTGTATTTGTGAGTCACTTTTTGTTCTTATTTTTTTTGCTTGTCTTATTTCTGCAACAACTGAAGGACCTCTCCAAAACTTTATTTAACATGGTTGTTTTCTGTCTTCCTCCAGAATCCCATGATTTGTTATTTTACTAGACTTTTGCTCACACAGTTGACACTCTTATATTTAAAGTTACAATTAAAAAATTGAAATCTATATTGTTTCTGTTTATTATGGCCTTACCTCAGTGAACAGGTCATTTTATTATTCTTATAACTGTTTGAGGAGCCAACTTTGTTCTATATTATATAATTAACAATTCTAACACTTGATAATTTGGTGTTTTTAAAAACCTTTTTCTTAATACTATTAGTTATAAGAATAAAAAATTAACCTTATTCTTAATTATATTATGGACAATTTTACTTAGCTTATTTATTGAAACAGTAACAAATTTTTTTTGCAATTGTGTATTACTCCTCAACATGGAGTTTTGTTCACATGATCAAAATTCTCAATGAGAGTTTATTTTTAAACAAGACAAGTGGACCTTCCTTCAGCCTCCATTATGTATGCTCTTTGTCTTCCTTTTCTATACGTGGCATACTTCAAAATCAGGTGAAGTCCTTTAAAGAAGGCCCTATCTCATGATGTGGTGGCCACTAGTTTGAATCTCCCATTCTTCCTCCACTTAGGACCAAAAATCCCTTATTAAAAAAGGGTGTCCATAAATTCTTGAATTTGTCGGAGATTTGAATTTTTTTAAAATGAAAATCATATAGAAATTTATAAATTTAATAATTCTGTTAAAATATTATTTTTTCTTTTTCTTTCTGTTTGAACTAACATATACAATGACAATAATTCCCATTCCCCCTCCATTGTATGCTCTTTGCCTTTCCTTTTTATGTTTGTAACCAATTCACATAGCATCCTGCAAGTCTCCTGATGAAGTTTTCTTTTGTCTGTAGGATCTCTGTATGTTATATGCACATCTTTTTCTGTTATTTTGTTGAAGACATGGCATACCTGACCCCACTATATATATATCCTCAGTTTCTGATCCCTTTCCTGATATGTATAAATTGGTTTTCTGACTTTTAGATTAGAGGTTTGGAAGTTGATCTTAAGCAGCATGAAAAGTTTGCTATGCAGGCATCACTGCACTTCGAATATTGTAAGCTGTTACTAAAATGTAATTTTGTTTTTTCTTTGGCTAGAAAATTTTCAAAAATCTTTTCATCTGTTCATGGACTTTCATTGTGACCCTTTTATTGAAAAATCGTTTAGTTGTGTAGCTTGGGTATACTTCCCATGAACTAGGGCCTTGCCTTTTTTATTACTTATAAAAAAAATTATGATTTTTTTTTAAATTTGTTTTGCTTGTAAAAGGTATAATTTTAAACTGGCCTTATTGGCATTGCTTACATAAACCAAGTGAGCAGGTGACAACATATTGAGAAATAAACAGATCTTCAAAGTAATTTTGCTTTGTAGTCCTTTCTTTTCAGGAGCTTTTTCTCTTTTAAAGAAAGCTTACACTTGTGCTTTTTGAAGGTCAGTTAATATTATGGTTATGCTAGTTTTGGAAGGAGATCATATTATCCTAATTGCTTCATAGATAGTTTAATATGTTTGTAGCTTGGTTAAAAAATTTCTTGTGTGATTCCAGTTAGGGATCTTTGTGAAGATTTTGTCACTGGAGCTAGTGTCATTAAAGTGGCTCAAGAAACCGAAAATGTTCTTGGAGATACTTTTATATATAATGTGTATTTAAGTGATTAGGGAGAAGCCTATGTCTTTGAATATATTATCCTGTTTATGAGATAGGGCCAAATCTAGAAATTAATTATAGGTCAAATTGTGTGCCAAATGGCTTTTTAGTATTAGTTTAAGAAGTTTGGCATGATTAGTCCACAACCTTTTGTATAATATTTTATGCTGAAAGTTTTCTTCCAATTTAATAAAATCTGCTTATTAACTTGTCAATATATATGTATTACAATTAAGTTCCACCAAAGTTTTGATTCATTCTTCTGAGTGATGGAATTTCGATGTCGTAGTGAGGTATTGGTGAGTTGGTATCATTTATTATCTTGGCATTAGCTATCAATACTGTAAGAAACTGATTGAGACTAACGATATTTTTGCCATGATGTTGTCTTCTCATTAAGAATTCCCATGTATTATATTGTTCTCAAAGGAGTGCAAGTTGTATATTTTAGAAGCCATGATATCAAATTATGTGAACTCTCTTTCTTGTGAAACTGACTATATACCATTTTACTTCTTGTTAAGGTAAGAAGGAGGTAGAGAATTTTAGACAGCAGCTTTCAGCTGCCAAGAGGCATGCAAAATCAATTGCTACGATCACTCCTGAACTTGAAAAGGAACTTCTTGAGGTTTGTATTATGGCTTAAAGTTGAAACATGTCAAAACGTTATTCTCAGTTTGCATGAGTTATCAAGAATTTTGTATTATAGAAGCTTGTGTCTTAGCAATTGTCTTGAGATGTACTGCTGGAGTTTTTGCAATTCCAAAAGTTAATGCTTCCAGGACATGCCGGTTTCTATCAATGATAATTTGATAGATATAATAATAATAGTAATAGTAATTGTAATTGTAATAGTAATAAAAATAATAATAGTAATTTGATAGATAAAAATATAATAGTAATTTGATAGATAAAAATAGATTATAAGATTCCAATCCACCAAGCTGGACCACTCAACCTCAGGCTTCCTAATCAAACACCTCTTCATCACATCCTCCTAGATTGTCTTAGAAAACCCATACCTAAAGAACAGATGGTCCCTGCTTTCCACACAACCCCAACAATATAAATACGGAGAGGGTCACCTTTGTGGCTCCATTTGAGTAACCTGTTGCAGGTATTCAATCTATTCCTAAAAGTCAATCAATTTGTAAAGGCATGTCTTGGAGTTGCAGCTAAGAACTAGATCAATTTCCACCAATTTACTTCTAAAACTTGACTTTAATTTAACCTATCAAAAAAAAAAACTTGACTTTAATTTCATTCCAAGTTTCGGCGGTTGTGTACTCTCTTGATTTAGCTGGAATGTCTAAGAAAATTTGAACCCTGTTTTGAGTATCCTATCAGTAGTTGTGTGATGCTTGCTCTTACATTTTGGGGTTCTTCACCTAGCAGTTTTGAGTGTCAATCCATGCTTAGGCAGTAGGTTCTTTGGAGGCCCGGCTACCTCATTGGTTCTGTATGGGTGGATTTAGAAGTTTTTTTATTGAATATAAGTTGTTTCAGTTGGTGGTTGAGGAAGGAGGGAATTTTTTCTCTCTTAAGATTTTTGAACGGGGAAAATACTACATGCAATCGGTTTTTATGGGTAAGAGTGCAGCATTTTGGGTCATGCGGAATTTGGAACACATCGTGATTGGGGTTGATCCTAAGCAATTTTTCACGATTAGGTTTGGTGATACTGCTTACACTTTGCAACGGGGGTCCAACTCATTTGGACAGTACTTATCAGTAACAGAGCTTAAGGTAGGGGGGCTGCGAAGAACTATCATTATTCCTGCCGGAAAGTCACAAAAAGGATGGAGAACTTTTGGGATTGAATTAAGAAGAATGTTGGAACCTTCCCAATATGCGTTGGGTGGATTGAATTTTGTACCGTATAAGGCGAAGCAACTCCCAAAATAATGCAGGCAAGGCCGAAGCCTGTTCAGCAGCCCTTTATCAAAGAAAAGGTTAAGGATGGTGTTGTGAAGAATATTTTGGAGCTTCCGAGTGACAATACACAGGTAGTAGTTTTTGAAAATTAGGCCGGAAGCTTTCCCTTGGCAGCCATGGGTGGTGGTGAGGGTGAAAAAGATGGTATTAATGGTAAGAATATTATTAAGGAGAAAATTTTGGAAGGTAATAATCTCAATATTCCTTTGAAGTTCAATTTGAATTCAAATATTGTTGAGTTTGGAAAGTTGCATGATAATAGGAAGTCACGTTGGCTAGGGAGAGGGCTGATTGTGGAGGTGAATGAGCTTGGAAAGAGGCGGGTATCTTGGGATGGTGTCAAGGGTGGTAAACAAGCTGGCAAATGGGTAGCAAGGGAGAGTATTAATGCTCAGATTAAATCAGTGGGTCTGGGCCCGTGCAATCAGAAAACCCACACAACTTTGGGTAAATCAGTGGGTCTGTTGGGAACTAAAACTTCTAGTTTGGGCCTGGGTTGGTCAAGCCCACGTACCTTGGAGACTGGAGAGAGTTCTTTTAGTGGCCCATCTGTTCTGGAGACTTCTAATCAGAATTGTTTCTCTATTCCGAGCTCGGGTAGGAGTGAGCTCACTGCCACGAAGAATCTTGAGAGTTCCATGGTCTTGCCTATGACAGAGGTGCAGCTTGCGGTGTCGCCGAAGGGGACCTTGGCCACGATCTCTCCCTTAGCACTGACGAAAGTGGCAGGTGAGGGTGATCGGACCAGCCCGAATCGATTGGCGCAGCCTCCCTTTGTGCCGACAAGACCAGAGGTGGTGGCCCAAGCCTCCGACGAACTGCCTTCGGCGATTAGTGCTCCGAGTGGGTCTTTGTTGGTGCTGGTGTTGTCTTCGGCCACGATATCCCTCATTACGGTATCGGAAGCGACGTGTGTCGATGCTTTGGGTAGTTCGAGAACCCATACTCGGTGTTCTTTTATGCCGGTCAAGTCAGTGGGGGTGGCCCAGGCATCCAGTGAACCGATAATGACCTGTACTGACCCGGTAGTGTCGGCGCTGGTGACTTTGACTTCTCAAGTGGCAACGGAAGATGAGGATGAGGATTTTGTGGGTTCGGAAGGATCGGACACTATAAATATTGATTCTGATTATGAGGAACCTCATTTAGCTGGCCCCACTATTAAGGAATTGTTTGGAGATTTGGATAAGTCTTGGGGTAATTCCAAAGATTGGTTGCTACAATTGCGTGATGGACGGCAGTTAGTGCTCCCATTGTCACTGTATCGTTCTCCAGATAGTCTGTCAGTCAGCTCAAGCTTGGAGGGAGAGTGTACAAGGTAATGATTCTAGTACTAATGAAGGGCAGAGGGTTAGTTGTGCAGATGAGGGTGAGGGGCTAATAGAGTTTTCGTATGTGGTTCCTGGGTTAGAGAGTGAGTTGTGGGATTTTGGTGAAAGGTTGAGGTCTTGTGATGGTGGTGATGAGCCATTAGTTGTGGTACCTTTGGCCACTGAAGGTCCGTTGGAGATGGAGTCTAGTCATGTGAAGGAGACTGGGTGTAAGGAGAGTGTGGATAATTGTCAACTATCACAATGGGTAACCGATAGGATAAAGGCTTTCAAGAAATCTGTGGGCACTTCACTGGAAGGTTTTGAGGAGCAGATTATAGGTTTGTTATTAGCCATTGAGGCCAGAAAGAAAGATAAACAGAAAAGTGCGGTGGGTGATCAGAGGAAGTTGGTCAAGTCAGGCTAGAAAGGTCAACGGGAGTTGAAGAATTTATTGTCATCTTTGAATGTTGAGTATGATTCAAATAAAGCAAGGAGTGCAAGTTTTGAGCGGGCTGTTGTGCCTTATCAATGAATGTGAAAATTATTTCTTGGAACGTTAGAGGGTTGAATGAGCAGGATAAGAGGCTTAGGGTTAGAAACTTGATTAGAAAATGGGGGCCAGATGTGGTTTGTCTACAAGAAACCAAAATGGGGCTGACTAATAGAGCGGTGATTCGTAGCTTGTGGGGTGGACAACATGTTGACTGGTCTTACTTAGGTTCTTGTGGAGCTTCTTGTGGGGTGGTAGTGATGTGGGACACTCGGGTAGTGAATAAAATGGAGGAAGCAGTGGGGAGATTTTAGGTTTCTTGTAAGTTTAAAAGTGTATCAGATCAGTTTGTTTGGGCGTTTTCTGGTGTTTATGGTCCTAATTTACACATAGACAGGAGGTTTTTATGGGAAGAACTTTGTGGATTAAATAGCTGGTGGAGTGTCCCATGGTGTGTGGGTGGTGATTTTATTGTGGTTAGATTCCCATCCGAACGATTGGGGTCTAATTCTTTCACTACTGCTACGCGGGAGTTCTCCAATTTTATTTCGGAACAGGGTCTCATTGATCTGCCATTGCAAGGGGGTTCTTTTACTTGGTCAAATACTAGGGAAGTTGCTTCGAAGGCTAGGCTGGACAGATTCTTGTTTTCTGCAGATTGGGAGGGTAGGTTTCCATCAGTTTCTCAAAGACGGATGTTTAGGTTGTGCTCGGATCATTTTCCAATTGTTCTTGAGGGTGGTTCTTTTCAAAGGGGGAGTATGCCGTTTAGATTTGAGAATATGTGGCTTAAGGATGAAGGTTTTGTGGATAGGGTTCGGTCTTGGTGGGATTCCTATCAGGTTCATGGTGCACCGAGTTTCATTCTGGCCAATAAATTAAAGCTCTTAAAAAATAATTTGAAAAGATGGAATGTGGAGGTGTTTGGTCATGTTGAAGTTCGGATTAAAAAATTGTGGAAGGTCCTAAGTGCTCTAGAGAATATGGAGGAGAGTCAGGGTTTATCAGCGGAGGAAAGGGTAGAAATGGGAAGAATTCGTGATGAGTTAGAAAAAGTTACTTTGTTGGAAGAAATAAGTTGGAGGCAAAAATCTAGAGTTCTTTGTGTTAGGGAAGGTGATAGGAATACTAAATTTTTTCACCGCGTAGCTAACTCTCATAGGAGTGTTAATTCTATTGATAGGCTTATGGTGGATGGGGTGTTGTCTTCAGACCTGGCTGCTATAGCAGAGTGTATCTCTCAGTTTTATAGGTAGCTTTATTTGGAGGATGTGGCTCATAGACCTGTCTTAGATGATGTGGAGTTTTCTAGTATCTCGGTAGAAGATGCAAGTTGGCTAGATAGGCCTTTTGAGGAAGAAGAGGTGTGTGGGGTGATCAATGAATTTAATGGTGACAAGGCTCCTGGCCCGGATGGCTTTTCAATGGCATTCTTCCAGTCTTGTTGGGGTGTTTTGAAAATAGAAATTATGGCTGTATTCCATAATTTCCATACTCAGGCGGTGTTTGAGAAGAGCCTTAATACTTCGTTCCTTGCCCTCATTCCCAAGAAAGTGGATGCTGTGGAGGTCAAGGACTTTCGGCCTATTAGCTTAGTTGGAGGGATTTATAAGATTATTTCTAAGGTGTTGGCTAATCGGCTTTGTAGGGTGGCGCATGGGCTTATTTCGGATTCACAAAATGCTTTTGTGAAGGGCAGACAGATTTTGGATTCCGTCTTGATTGCTTCAGAATGTATTGATAGTAGATTGAAGTTAGGAGTTCCAGGTGTGTTGTGTAAATTGGATGTGGAGAAGGCGTATGATCATGTGAGCTGGGATTTTTTAATGTATATGCTTCAGCATTGTGGTTTCTCAGAGAAATGGAGAAAATGGATAAGGTTTTGCATTTCAACTGTAAAGTTTTCCATTCTGATCAATGGTAGCCCATCTGATTTCTTTGGAAGCTCTAGGAGGCTTTGGCAAGGGGATCCTTTATCTCCTTTGTTGTTTGATATTGTGATGGAGGCTTTAAGTCGTATGTTGGATGTGGCTGCCTCCGCCGGGCAATTCTCAGGGTTTTCTGTGGGTAGTACGGCTGGTTCATCAGTGATGGTGTCTCACCTTTTATTTGTAGATGACACTCTGATTTTTTGTGATGCTGAACCTTCTCAGATTGATAATTTAAGGGCGATTCTTGCTAGATTTGAGGAGGTGTCAGGGCTTCATATTAATTTGGGGAAGTCTGAGCTGGTACCTGTTGGTAGGGTACACAATTTGGAGGCTTTGGTGGGTTTATTGGGATGTGGGCAGTCTTCTTTGCCCTTGAAATATTTGGGCCTTCCATTAGGTGTAAAATTTAAGGATTTATCTGTTTGGAATCCTATCCTAGAGAGAATGGAGAGGAGATTAGCCAGTTGGAAGGGAATGTATTTATCTAAAGGGGGTAAGGTGACTCATTAAAAGCTCACTCTCGTCTTTACCTATATACTTTCTTTCCCTTCTTCCTTTATCGGGAAAGGTGGCAAAGCGTATGGAGAAATTGCAAAGAGATTTTCTGTGGAATGGGATTGGTGGTGAACCTAAAATACATTTAGTTAATTGGGCCAAGATTTGTAGGCCTTTGCAGGTGGCGGGGTTGGGTATAAGACGGTTGGGGAACTTTAATTCTGCTTTGCTAGGAAAATGGTTGTGGAGGTATGGCATGGAGATTGATGCTTTATGGAGGAGGGTTATAGAGGCTAAATATGGGAACATGTGGGGTGGTTGGTGTACGAAAAAGGTGACAAGTCCTTATGGGGTCAGCTTGTGGAGATACATTAGAAGTGGCTGGTTGAACTTCTCTAAACTCCTTGTTTATGATGTGGGGGATGGTATTAGAGTGAAATTTTGGAAACATGTGTGATGTGGGGATTGTACTCTCCAAGAGGCATTTTCGGAGCTTTATTGTCTTAGTAGGTCAAAGGATTCCTCGGTGGTTGAAGTTATGGGTTGGTTTGCTGGGAGGTTTCACTGGAATGTGCAATTTCGTTGTCCACCACAAGATTGGGAAGAAGAAGCCTTTAATCGGTTTATGGGGTTGGTCTATTCTTCGACAGTGCGGGGGTTTGGCCCAGATAAGGTTTGTTGGAAACCTGCAAAGAATAGAGGTTTTGAGGTTAGAGGTTACTATAGCTCCTTCTACCCTCCTACTCCTGTTTCCTTTCCATGGAGAATGATATGGCTATCGAAGGTTCCTCCAAGGGTGGCTTTCTTTTCTTGGTTTGCTTCTTTAGGTAAGATCTTAACTACAGACAACCTTCGTAAAAGACGTGTGATGGTGCTTGACTGGTGCTATATGTGTAAGAGGTGTGGGGAGTCGGTGGATCATCTTCTACTTCATTGCTCCATAGCTTGGGAGTTGTGGTCCTTGGTTTTCTGCTTGTTTGGTATTCAATGGGTTATGCCTCATACTGTTCTTGAGTTGTTTAAGGCTTGGCAAGGAAAGTTTGCGCGACATCGTCATATTGATGTTTGGAGATTAGTGCCTCATTGCTTGATTTGGTGCATTTGGCGTGAAAGGAATGCTAGAAGCTTTGAGGGTTGTGAACGCTCTTTGCTGGAGATTAAGTCTTTCTTCTTACACACTCTCTTTGAATGGAGTGTGGTTTTTTCTCACTTTTCTTGTTCTTCCTTTTCTTTTTTTCTTGACTGTTGTTCTTTTGTTTCTTGATTTGTGCCCCCATAGTACATCCCTAATGTACTCGGTTTGGCAATCTTTCTATTTTTAATAATATTCTTACGTTATTTATCAAAAAAAAAAAAAAGATTATATAAAATAGAAAGAGGTGTTAATGAATTAAATCTAAAAATAAATTTGATATGTTGCTAGTTATTTCCTCCATTGATGTGAAAAGATTATGGGATTGATTTATACGGAACAACAAGCCCAATCATTGCACTAGAGTGAACGGGTTGCACGTATATGAAAGCTGCTAACTGTGTGTACTAATCATGCCATTCTGTGGCTGGTCTACTGTGTGGTTCTCGGTTGAATGTTGACATGGGCTTGAAACTATGAGGGAAGATAACATTATTGTCTTATATTGTGTTCTGTTATCCCTTCTAGATGGTAGAAACACAGGATGTATGCTTTGAACCCTTGGGGTATTTGGGATTTAGCTAATTCAATAGCAATGTCTGCTTCATATGATTAATATTTCACACTTATGGATAAGATTGTACAGCATAAACTGATTTATTTAGCTTCTTGCACTAAATAGCTTTAAGTGGCATTTGAATAGTATCCTGGAGGGAATATTGATTACATGGAAGCTCCAATGCAATGAGAATTGTTTTGGATCAATATAGAATTTTTTTTCCTATGTGACATCATTATTTAGGCTACCTGTTTCTCTGGTTTAAGACATTCTTAGAAGTACAAGCTGCCACAATTATTACATTTTTGCCTTTTGTTTGGAGTATCCTTACCTTAATATTTCCATTTTGCCATGAAAAATTTATTGAGTAACAATTAGAGCTCCAATTAAGATTCTACCTTAATTACATTTGGGGGATTGAAGCCCGTTACTCTCTCTACTTAGTCATTGATGGAATTCCTAGACTCTATGATTTTGTGCTGTTAACAACTTGTCTCTTTTCTTTCTTTACTCTCTTTTTTATCACTGTATTTGCTCTCTTAGAACTGTATAATCCCTTTATACTCTTCAAATCTTTAATAAATTGAATTACCTATCAAAACAGATACTGCCTTATATAAAATCTTATGTTATTAATATTAGTATTTACACAGGAAATCTAATATGCCAGTCTCATGATTAGTTTCACTTTAAGAATGTATTGTTTTCCTCAGTGCTTCATATTTTCATGGCTCTTTATTCAAGAAACATTCTAATTTCTTTTGTGTTGACATGTAGATGCCTACTACCATTGAGGAATTGGAGGCTGCCATTCAAGATAATATATCACAGGCCAATTCTATGCTTTTTTTAAACAACAATATTTTGGAAGAATATGAACACCGTAAAAATCAGGTAGTATTCTGCCATCTTTAGTATAATTTGTACTAGTTTCTTTTATATTTTATTTTGACCGTAATTAAAACCATGTTACAGTTAGAAGACCTTGCAAAAAAACTTGAAGCAGATAACAAGGAGCTGAGGAGGTGTTTAGCTGAAATAGATAACTTGAAGGTGAGTGAAGTTTAGTTGCCTCATTACATTGCCAGGGTTCTGTGAAGTTACTATTTCTCTCCTTCAATCCCTTCTCACTGGCCATCATTCTGTGATCAAAGTCGATGTAAATGGGATAAGCCGATAAAACATATATACTCTGCATAATTTAATACTGAAGCTAAAGACTATTACTTTAATCATACGAGGACAGGGAAGACAATGTGCATGGATTGCTACATGTTGCTGAAAAAGATTACCTATTGCACAGCTCACCCCCTCTTTCCTGTTCTCTCACCTTTCCTACCAGTGAATTCACAAACCATAAAATCAATCTATTCTTTTATCATTCCTCCTTTTGAAATTGTTTTAGTTCATCTAGAATTTCCATGTAACAGTAATCAATTGAATATTATCTAGATGACTAAAATCAGGGTAAAATTATTTTGCATCTCTTTCTGAAATGTTGATATTAATCATCATAGCATCTGGCTGGCTAAATTATTTGGTAATTCATCTGGGTAACTTTTGGTTTCAATTAAAACCTAAACAAGTTCTGGTGTTTAGTTTTTTTTTTTTTTTTTTAAAAAGGTCCGGGTGTTTGGTTTCCTTTTAAATTGATTGATATAATCGTATGGTTTTTATATTCTTTTCATTGTATACATGAATCTCATGAATGGCTAGAAATTATTAGATGGGAAGAAACTAGCATGTTACCAAACTCAAGCTAATATTGCTCCTCACTTGTTGTGTCAAAATTTTAGGGAATGAATGAACTGAATAATTTTCTTGTCAAAGAATAAAAATAATAATTTGATCCTATCATATCATATTATTAATCTTGTATGCTTTTAGTTTTTTCCCAATCTCCTGTTGTTACTTTCTTGTATGTCATATATTTGCTCAGCTGCCTCAATTTATCTGTTTTGATATCCATATATGTATTTTTCCTATGCAATGTCCAAATTTTAAATTGGTGCAGGAAAATTGGCTTCCAACATTGAGGAATCTTGTTGCTCGGATAAATGAGACTCAGTCGTAACTTTCAAGAGATGGCTGTCACAGGAGAAGTTTCATTGGGTATTCATTGCTTTGCTTATAGAGAATGTACCTTATGGCCAGTTTGGATGGAAGGGAGGGAGGGGGAGTAAATTAGAGTTGGCTGGAAATTAGCAATTGTCGGCCAACTCTCCTCTACTTTCCTCTCCCTCTCCCTCTCCCTCTCCCTCTCCTCACAAATATCACTTCATACACAACAACAAAATTGCATACGCATATATATACATATACATATGTACATATATATGTGTACATATATATATATGTATATGTATATACATATATATACATACATGTATATATATGTGTGTGTATGTATCTATATATATGTACATATGTGTACATATATATATCTATATATGTACACATTGTATACATATGTATATACACACGTGTATACATATGTACATGTGTACATATATATACACACATACATACATGTATATAAATATATATATATATATACACATATACATACATGTGTATATATATATGTATATATACACATATACATACATGTGTATTTTGTTGAGAACTTGGCTATGTAATTCGTCTAAAAAAAATTTGGCTGTATACGTCATCCAGCCAACTCCATATATTATTTCTTTGGATTTTTATGATAAAATATCATTATTATATAAAAATAAAAATAATAAAAAATTTGACATGGCCGCATTTTTCTTTTCCCTTCAACTTCGAAAAAACCTTACAAGCGTAATATTTGGTAGATTATAACTTTTGTTTACTTCATAAAATTTTTTTTTTTTTTAATAATTTGATAGTTATATTGGGAAGGTGAAATTTGAACCTCGTATGTCTTAAAAATATGAGAAGGCGCCAACCAATTGAACTACAAGACTCTTGGCTTATATTTTAATTTTAAGAAATAAAAATGTAAAAAGTTAGTCTATTTTTATATACTTAATTTTTTTTACTTTACAACATCACTTCTTTTTATTGTGATACAATGAATTTACTTTTTATTTTTTATGAAATACAATGAATTTATTTAATTTTTATAAATTTAAAACATATTATGAAAATATATTTTGAAAATGAACTGTCGATTTTTTAGAATTAGTAAAAGAAATTTCATTGAAGGTTATATTTGAGTTAATAATAAATTTTATTGAGAAAATTTAGAAAAGTTTAAATGAATTGTAGTGTTTAAATGGATTGAAAACACTTTTAAATGAGCTTAAAGTAGTTTTAATTGACAAAGAAGTAGTTTTAATTATTAAAAAAAATGACATAAAATTAGATTACTTTTTATTATTTTAAAAGAATCAATGAAGATATATTATTACTCAAACCATGGCTAAATCAAGAAGCCATAATACACTCTACTAGAGCAGGTAATGATGCATTCCATGTTTTCATCCCCTCTATAAATCTTTAGCTAATCTTACTAGTACATCTGTACATATGCCGTGCTATTTTCTCTTCTTTTAATGTATATCAAGTTGTATATATAGCCTTAACATCAAATTGTGCAACTTCTATTATAAACGAGTCGAGTCGAGTCGAGTCGAGCCGAGCTAAGTCGAATATTTAAAGTTCAAATTTTTTCATTATTTAATTTTATTTTGAACATAATCTAAGCTAGTACTTTATCACTAAACAAGATTATATATTCAAGTTTGATTCACTTGCTTATTGAACAAGCTCGAGCTTGTTCACGACTTATTTAATTGACTTATTATTTTTCAATATATAATAAAACTATGACTAAAAATTGTTTAATCATTCACAAATTTATAAATTTTTACTACAAATGGAATGTTTATATTGTTAATAAACTACAAATAATAATTTGATATCATGGTCATGGCAGGCTTGTAAGAGCTTATCACCAAACAAGTATGTTTAAATTCGGTTCATTTGCTTATTGAATAAGCTCGAGCTTATTCATGAAATATTAATTAATTAATTTTATCTTTTCCTATATATATAGTAAAACCATGACTAAAAATTGTTTAACCATTTACAAATTTTTAAATTTTTACTACGAATTGATTGTTTATATTATCAATAAACTAAAAATATTAATTTGATACCATATGAATCTATTTACCAACTTATACAATCCAATCTCAAGTCAATATAAGTATTTTTTTTTTACAATCATTAGTATATTAATAGATAGGCATACATATAAAGATATAATATTATATATAGTTTAATTGAGCCTCATATACATTATTATGTTTGATTTGACTCATTTAAAGTCGAGTCTAAATTTAGGCTTGAGTTTAATTTAACATAAATAAGCATTTTCTTGAACCAAGCTCAAGCAGGTCATAAACAGTTCTGTTCATTTACATCCTATCTTCAAGACTTTGACTATGTGTCCCAGCTTTGATGACAGTGGCTAAATCTCCTTCAAATACTGCTTCCCTTATGACCATGTCCCTTACAAACTGCACTATCATTCTTGCAGCCATGGCTTATCAATGCATGGTTGGTGGCATCATTATTATCTAGCTCGTTAAGGCAATCATTTTCCCTTCCTTATCATGGATAATTAATATTCCAAGACGAGCCTCATCAATTCTACGAAAGCGGATCCCATTAAATTGGTGAAATTGAATCTTGATTTTATATGACACTTTACAAGAGGGTGATAAAATTAAGATAAAATTTCTATTTGAAGAAGTATGAAATTATATACATAAAAAGTGTATGTCATACAAAATTAATCTCATTAGTATAAAAATTTTGATCACACCCAAAGTTAGGGTAGCTATTTAACATATGAATATCTATTTTATTATAAGTTTTTTAGTACTTATTTGTTAAAGACAATATCCACTCACAAAAAAAATTTAAGAATGATAACAAATATCATTATCTTCCAACAATAAGCAACTAGGTTTTGTAAGATATTGTCACAATATTTAAATTTTTGTAATGAATGATGTCATATGCTACAATTGAAACTCTTCATCAAATACCTTCAACTATACACAATGAAAATTATGTCATTAGTACTTTCATCTTTTTCATTCTATATGAGTTTAGGTGCAATGTTTAGCTTACTAAGTTTTTAGTGAACACCCATTTTAGGCAAGAAAAGAGAAAAAATAAAAAGATAGCAAAAGACATGTGTCATCGAATTTTCCACTAGATATATTATAAGTTTCAAAGATTTAAACCTAAAAAATCAATGTTCTCTAGGTAAAAAATAAAACATCTTGGGTGAAAGATTCCAATTTTTTAAACATTACTACCATCTAAAACTCAAAATGCGTGAAGAAAATTTTTGGGATGTTAAAATTTAGTGGGAGTATTTTAGACATTACACAATGAAATATTTTAAGAATCATAAGCTTTAATTACAGTTTAACCGAGAGAATAACAATATGACATATTTGCTCTTTTCCAAAATATTAAGTGAAAAATTGCTTGATTTTAAAGTTTAAGGAGAAATTGTGAACTACCCCAAACATAAAGGATGAAAAATGTTTTTATCATAAGTTTTTATTTTTTTTTTTATTTGGTGTAAAACTATGTGTTTTTACTTAAAATGGTACGTGAAGATAAAAATATAATAAAAAATGCAAAAACTCAACCCAAGAAAATTGTATGTGAAATAGTAAATTTTGGCTCAACAAAGTTGACTAAACAAAAAAAAAAAAAAAAAAAAAATTTATAGAAACACAACATAATGGTATAACATTTTCATAATACCTTTATATATAATTTTGTTATATTTTATTTTGACTGGTAAAGAATTGACACTTCAGCAGTTGTGAAAATATTATGACGACAACAAGATGTCTTAACATTTTTACAAAAGAATTTACTTTTTATTTTTTATGAAATACAAAGAATTTTTATTTAATTTTTGTAAATTTTAAACATATTATGAAAATATATATTGAAAACGAATTGTCGATTTTTAGAATATAGTAAAAGAAATTTCATTGAAGGTTATACTAGAGTTAATAATAAATTTTGCTGAGAAAATTTAGATAATTTTAAATGGTTTGTAGGACTTAAATGGATTGGTAACACTTTTTAATTAAGCTTAAAGTAGTTTTAATTGAGGTTTAAATTATTTAAAAAATGACATAAAATTAGATCATTTTTTATTATTATAAAAGAATCAATGAAGATATTTTATTACTCAAACCATAGCTAAATCAGAAGCCATAATACACTCTACTAGAGCAGGTAATGAAGCATTCCATGTTTCCATCCCCTCTATAAAAGTCTTTAGCTAATTTTACTAGTACATTTGTACATATGCTGTGCTATTTCTAGTATGAACAGTCGAGTAGAGCTAAACCGAATATATAGCCTTAACATCAACTTGTGCAACTTCTATTATGAACAGTCGAGCCAAGCTAAACCAAATATTTAAAGTTCAAATTTGTTCATTATTTAATTTAATTTTGAACATGAGCCAAACCAGAACTTTATCACCAAACAAGATTATATATATAAGTTTGGTTTACTTGCTTATTAAACAAGCTTGAGTTTGTTCACGATTTGTTTAGTTAACTTATTATTTTTCAATATATAGTAAATCCATGACTAAATATTAATTAATCATTCAAAATTTTATAAATTTTTACTATAAATGGAGATTGTTTATATTGTCAATAAACTACAAATAATAATTTGATATCATTGTCATGGCAGGCTTGTCAAGGCAACCATTTTTCCTTTCTTTTATTATCTTGGATAATTATTTAAAGAACAGCTTTATCAGTTCCACAAAAGAAGGTCTCATTAAATTGGAACATTTGAATCTTTATTTCAGATGGCACTCTACACGAAAGTATATTGTAATTAGAATCCAATTGAAACTTCCTAATATCTACTGATGTAAATTATGTTCGAAACTTCCAACTGACATTAATCATTTGAGTTCCTTTGGCTGGATTCCAAAAGTCATAAGCAGAGCGTTGGATTCCATACGAAATGGAAGCAAAAGTCTTGAGCAGAGCCCCACCCAATGAATAAAGCAGTCATTCTTGGCGTGTTTCGTTTTGTATCTTTCTCACCTTGTATCATTTCTTTCTACTATTTGTGAGCTTTACTAAAGCAATGAAGCTTTTATGTCATTTCTGTTAACTTTTTGAACCTGACTTTTGAAACCACGCGAAGTAAAATCATACAGCCAGAGCAAGAACTGTGAGGGCAAAAGAAGAAGAAAAAAAAACCCCGAAACAGTTCATTGTTTTTTTTTGAACTTTTCACAGAACAGAGTAACTCTCTTCACTCCAAGTCCCGACTCAACTTTCTGTGGTGTCTCTCTGGTTACTTCATTTCCACAAGCGAACCATGTCGATTGTCGCGGAAGCTGCTTTATCCGCTTTCTTTGATGTGCTGTTTAACAAGTTAAGCTCCTCTGATTTGTTGAAGATCTTTCGGCAAGAGAACGTTGATGCTGACCTCAAGAAGTGGGCAATGAAGTTGCGGAAAATCCGTGCAGTTCTGGCTGATGCCGAAGAGAAGCAGATGACAGACGACTTTGTGAAGAGCTGGCTGGCTGAGCTGCAAGACTTGGCTTATGATGTGGACGACATCTTGGACGAGTTTGCTACTGAAGCTCTACGACGTGAGCTGAACCCAGAACCCAAAAGCAAGATACAAAAGGTACTCGATGGTTATGTTGGTTCGAATCAAGGTTTTGTTAAGCAGATGCGGTCCAAGATTGAAGGTATTGATAGAAGACTGCAGGAAATAGTGGAAGAGAAGAAAGATCTGGAGTTGAGAGAAAATACTGGGGGAAGGACTATAACAAAAACATCAAGGCCGCCCTCAACTTCTCTGGTGAATGAAAGTCGTACTTATGGCAGAGACGAAGATAAAAAGGAGATTGTCAAGTTGTTGCTCGAATCAAGTGATGCTCAACTCTCTGTGATTCCCATAGTTGGTATGGGTGGGCTGGGGAAGACGACTCTTGCCCAGCTGGTCTACAAAGACGATGAAGTGGGCCGTTATTTTGATTTGAAAGCATGGGTTTGCGTGTCTGAAGATTTTGACATTGTAAGGTTGACAAGAGAAATTCTACACTCTGTCCCTCCAGAATCTTGCCATGATAATAATAATAATAATTTAGATTCACTACAAGGCAAACTGCAGGAGAAATTATGCGGGAAGAAGTTCTTGCTCATCTTGGATGACGTTTGGAGTGAAGACTACGTATTGTGGACTGAACTACGCAAGCCTTTTGAATCTGGGGCTCTAGGAAGTAAAATAGTTGTCACGACTCGGAATGACGGTGTTTCATCAACGATGGGTACTACTCTACCGTACAAGTTGGAAGAGTTGTCACATGATGCTTGTTTACGTGTATTTACCCACCACGCATTAGATGCAACAGATTTTAGTAAGTTTCCAGAACTTAAAGAATTTGGTCAAAAAATTGTGAATAAGTGTAAGGGAGTACCTTTGGCAGCAAAAGTACTTGGCGGCCTTTTACGCACGGCACGCAATCGCAATGAGTGGGAAAATGTGTTAAATAGCAAGATTTGGGATATTCCTGAAGAAAAAAGTAGTATTTTTTCTGTTCTTAAATTGAGCTACAGCTATCTCCCTTCTCATTTAAAGAGGTGTTTTGCCTATTGTTCACTATTCCCAAAGGATCATGAATTCGAGATGGAAAATCTAGTCTTGATATGGATGGCAGAAGGTTTGGTTCAAGAAACAAAAGGAAAGAAGCCAATGGAAGATCTTGGTGGTGATTATTTTCGTGATCTACTCAATAGATCATTTTTTCAACAATCAAGCAGTGATGAATCACTCATTGTCATGCATGACCTTATGAATGATTTAGCTATGTGGGCAGCGGGCGACTTGTGCTGTAGGTTGGAGGATCAATTGGGTGGTAGTAAGCAATCTGAAATTTCTACAAAGGTACGACATTTTTCTTATATTGAACATGTAAATGATTGCATCCAAAAGTTTGATGATGATGTTCATTTAAGGACCTTCCTGTCGCTACCATTATATAACCGATATGGCTTAACAAATTTTGATGTTAAATATTGTTTGTTTCCACAATTAAGATGCTTAAGGGTATTATCTTTAAGTGGAAATGATATTAATGAGCTACCAAGTTCAATTGGTGATTTGAAACATCTAAGATACCTCAACCTTTCTTATACTCAGATTACAATTCTACCAGAATCAACAAGTTCTTTGTACAACCTTCAAACATTGATATTGGTAGGTTGTAAGTATCTCACAAAATTACCAGAAAAAATTGAAAATTTGGTCAATCTTCGACATCTCGAAATTAGACATCCAAATTTAATTAGAGAGATGCCAGTGAGAATAGCAAAATTAAAGAGCTTACGAACACTTCGCTTTCACGGTATGACTGAATGGCAAGATTGTATTCCTTGCATAGTTGAGTGTGAAGAATTTCCTTATTTGCGTGAGCTTTCTATCTGTAATTGTCCATCCCTAAAATGCATATCAACAATAGTCGACCTAGCTGCCATGCTTGAATGCCGTAATATTGAAGAATGCCCAAATCTAACATCTTTATCATCGAGAGACACGTTACCTACCACCCTTAAAAAGATTGAAATATACAGGTGTAATAGTCTTATCTCTTTAGGAGATTTGCTCCCCACCAACTTGATAAGTCTTGATATCTTCGACTGTGAGAAACTGGAGGCCTTGCCGAACGACATGCACAACCTCAACTTTCTGCAAGATTTATCAATATGTTACTGTCCAAGTATCGTATCCTTTCCGGAAGAGGGTTTCCCCACCAACCTTAGAAATCTTAAGTTGTCAGGGGCGAATCTCTGTGAGCAAGTATTTGAGTTGGGACTGCACAGACTCACGTCGCTTACATATCTCGACCTTCGTGAAGGAATTATGGATTCGTTTCCAGAAGAGGAAGATGGGAAGACGATGTTGATGTTGCCTACATCTCTCACTACCCTGACCTTCTTTGAATTTCCAAATTTGTTATTCCTCTCCTGGAAGTTCTTTCAAAACCTCTCTGCACTTGAAGAAATTTCCATCGGTTGGTGCCGTAAACTTGCGTCTCTCTCAGAAAAGTGTTTTCCTCCCTCGCTTCAGCAATTTGGAATTTATAGTTGTCCTGTGCTGAAACAAAACTGCGAGAAAGACAAAGGGATAATGTGGTCAAAGATTGCCAACATCCCTTCGGTTATAATTGATGGCAGGGAGCAGCAGGAATAATTTTGCAAAACAAAGAGATCTTCCTTCCAGGTACAATGTTATTTCGTTTCATAATATTTCAGTTCAAGAATTTTTATGATTATACAATAAAATCCTCTCTGCTTGTGTATTTAAACAATATGATTTTAAAAATTTAAACTCTAACCCAAGCTAATTCTTGCAGTGTTGCAGTAGAGGCTAGCTTCAAAACTTGGAGGAGGTATGCAAATTTTGGCTCGTATATGTTCAATTTTTTTTCTTCTTTTAACAATTGAACTTCTGACACCTTGAATTTTTCGCACATCTCTTATACTTGTAAGTTATTTGAATTATATGATCCCTTTATTCCTAGAGGCATATAGCTGTTCGATGAAATGCCTGAAATAGATATTGTATTGTGGAATTTGAGAACCTTTAAAAATAGTACTAATAATACTAAGGATCCCATTTGCACATAATGTCAGGATAATTATTGTACCACGTAATGTGATGATTGCCGGTTATATATCATGTTGAGGAACAATGATCAGTGGAGATATGCACATAATGGCTTTTTATCAATATGATGCCTGAGCAGCTATTAAAGAACAAATCATTCTCACCTGTTGCTGCAGATGGCAGGTATCTCTACATTAAGCAAAACTAATCCAGGTCATTTGTAAAATAATTTTTCAGGAAGTTTCCAGTATTGACTTTGACAAACCATCCAATCAGGACAAAAGAAGAACTAACTATTTTTTAATCAACCGTTACTTTTAGTTCAAAGAGTCCTCTTGTCCTGATACCATTACAGCCTCCAATAATTACATTTTTGAGGATAATTATTACTGTAACTTCTCTTGGCTTCCCCACGCCAACCTTTCTTATATAGGTAAGATAAAATTTCGAAAAAAAGAAGACTACTACATGGAAAAAGAACATGAGGTAGCCAAGAAAGTAGGTATCATAACTGCCACAGTGTCAAAGTATTTCATTGGTTCCAAAGCAGTTTTGGTGTGAAATAAAATGTCACAGGTTCATTATAATGTGAACTGATTAGAATGAAATAAATGATCTTGCCTATTCCAATAAGTTATGTTGATCTTCACCATTTAATTAGAAATGCCAGAGCCTTTTTGTTTGGATCAGATCTCACTATCAGATTTGAATTTATTGAATCAAATTCCATTAATAATTGGGTCTCAGTTGGATGGAGAGATCCTACACAGATGCTTGCTTCTTCTTTTTTTCTTATGTTATTCTTGTTATTGCAGCCACTCTTTTTAAATTCAGGAATGTGACCATATGGTCATGATCTTTGGTGGAGGTGGTGGGTTTGGAGCAAGTGAGGTGCAAGCTTTGTCAGACAATTTTTGAGGCCTTATCCTATGTATTTGCGAAAGGTGTGGCAGCTGCACTTGTACTTACAAGTATGTCTGGGGTTTACAGCCTTTGTTGTGGATCGAAAGCATGAAGCTGTGTGATACATGCTGTTAACATATTGTTGTGCTGCATTCCTAATCTCCTAAGCCCTGGTTTCATCAAGCTGTTGGCAAATTCCCACCAATGTTCATCACCTAGAGGAGCAGCAGCAATAATTGTATAAAACATATTTACACATGTGGGATGCAAATTCAAGGCAGTGGACATAAGAAATTAGGTATAGTTTTAAGAGGCAATGAAACTTTCAAGCATTTCTTTTATAATTTTTGGTTAAAGGTTCCATATACTTAAAAAGGAATTTTATTCGTAGTTTTCATTGGGGGGACTATTTAAAATATACCTTAGTGAGATAAATTTTGGTCCGTTGTGTGTTTCACGTCTGTGACGAATTGTACCTATTAAGATCCATATGAAGCCTTACTCTGTGGGTTTTTGGCTTGGGAACAGAAATAGTTCATTGGCTAATGAAAATTACTTAAAAAGGAAAACAATTTGTAGATTTGTCAATTCAACATAATAAATTACTCTTTTGCAGCTACAGGCTGTGGGTGATTTAGGCTTTCGAAAACAAAGCTACCACCAAAGGCAGTGAGTGAGACCAATGCTGTGACAGTGCAGTGCTTGATTATAGTAAGAAAATGGATCAGCTTTGTAGGGAGGCTTACTTGTTAAAGAAGGACCAAGTTATCAAGCTGAGGGAAGTATTAGAGGCTGACAAGGATGGCAACTTCTGGTTATGCAGGATGTGATAAGAGATGAAGTTGGAAAGGATCATGTTTGTTTTGCAGGGATAGAATGGGTAATGCTGTTACTGCTGGATTCTTTAGCTGTGAAAATAATTCCAAATCCACTGCCTTCCTCCTCCTTTTGAGACAAGCTCTGTGGCCTTGAAACATATGGGAATTCAAAGTTTTTTTGTACTCTTAACCGGCAAATAGCTTGAGAAACTTTTTGAAAACAGATAAATTCAGGACTGGGTGAGTGCAGGTGTTATTGGTGACCTTCAAAGTCTATTAACCGGTGTAAGAAGTGTTGGCCCTAATAGGATTGATCCCAGAATTCTTTGTCAAGTCAGGCACTATGCAAAAGTTGACATCAAACTGCTATATGAATATCTTTTGGTACTCTGCTGGTAAGTAGGAGCTCTATTTTGGTCCTGTCTGTATTGAACCTTTTGTTGTGTTTGTGTCCTGTCTCCTTTGTATCTAACTAATGTTTTGTTTTGTGCCTAATCAAAGTTACCAATTTACACATTGTGCTTGAAATCGCAGCTTTATGATCGACCACTATGGTACCCACAGTAAGTTACTATGTAGTACCATCAATATATATTTTTTCCATTCTAAAATTTTCTTGTTAGTGTTAGCGCTAAATTTCAGCCTTTGATTTGTATAGTTTTATCTAACTCGAATTCATTTCAAGTTTTCAGCTGCTCTTTGATGATGGATGGTTGCATTCATAACAGGCTAATTAGTAATTACCTTGCAGTACATTGATTTGTTGGATTCTAGCTGAGATGGTCACATTAGCTGAATTTGGGGATCTGGTAATAATAATAAAAGCTTTTGTCATAGCTTCTCATTATTGTTAACTATGAAGGTTAACTGGAATACAAAAATTTGATCAATAAGGAAGACACAAATTGAATTTCTCTCCATGGATAAAAGGTTTAATTTTGATTACGTTTTTTTTTTTTTTTTTTTTTTTTAATTCTCAGAGTTCATGTCCATTTTCAGCAATTGCACAAAAGGCCTATGAAAGAAAGGCAAGAAGGAGAACAGAGGTTGGCTCCATAATTGACAAATATTCCTCTTAGTTTGCACTCTGAGCCATGTTCAGGTTATTAATACTAACAGTATCATATTTTTTTTACTTATGATCATTCTTGATGAATTTTCAGGCACAGATTATACCCTTCCACTACACTACCTGAGCCATCAATTTTAACTTATTTATTTGTTCCATTGAGTAAACCTATATTATTAGGAGCGACTTTTCTGCATTTGTTTTGAATGAAACAAAACAGCCTATTAGTAAGGACACATTTCCGAACATGAGATATAATATTGAAAAAAAAGGAAAAAAAAGGAATTTATATCATAGTGAATGTACAGAGTTGTCCCAAAGACTAATTATATGATAAATACGAGCGTTAGATAAAAGTGTTGGCTTCATATTTCTACTTGTTTGATCTGGATTTCTCTAAATTTTACTAAAGCCAGATGATAGTCGTCACTGAATTTTTAATTGAAAACTTTCTAGGAAATTTTTCATTGGTTGTACAGTTTATAGGAGGCCAACCAGTTAATTATATATGTGCTAAACCATTAAGAACATGGAAGCAGCAAACCATTTGAACTTATTTTGCAAGTCTGGTAATTACAAATATTTTCCTTATCTTCTTTTCATGTTTAAGTATATATATGCCTTTGTCTTCAAGTTCTGCCTGTTTCCTTTTTGGTCTCGGTGAATAGTACAGTGCGTCCACTTCCTCACTAAATGATTTGATCTTGAATTTGTCCACAGGCATCTGCAATTCCAATACGAGACATTTGGAAGCAAAATCACCATATGGCAATAAATGCTCTCTTTATTATTTTGTGATTCCCAATCCCCTTTGTTGTTCATATCATAAACTCCCTTGTAATAAATTTGAGAGGAACATTCAAAGCACTTATGCACCTATATATATATTTATTTGAAAAAAATCCACCGTTATTTGCTATCACAATGTTGCAGTTAAAGAATTTGTTGATATAGAATGATAAATCCAACAATATACCCAAAATGAAAACAAAATCTTCTTCTTTCCTCCATGTGTGTATTTAGACAATGTGACTTTTAAATTTAGAACCTTAACCTTTCATTGGCTAATTCTTGCAGTGGGGCAGTAGAGGCTAGCTTCGGAACTCCTAAAAGCTTTTCTTGAATTTCAAAACTGGGAGATATGTAAAATTTTGGATTACGTTATGTAAGTTTTTTTTTTTTTCCTCTTAACAATTGAACTTATGGCACTGAATTTCTAGCTCATCAACATCCCTTATAGTTTGTAAACTATTTGAATTGTATGAACCTCTTATACCTAAGGACATGTAGTTGTTTGATGAAATGCCTAAAGAAGATATTTTATCTTGGAATTTGATTGATTGCAGATTATATATCTTGTTGTGGAAGATGACGGTTAGTGGAAATGCACAAAATGACAGGATAGCTTTTTAATAAGATGCCTGGGGAGAATGTCATTTCAACCAAAGATCATGCTTTGCAAGGATATTGAAGCATTGTCACCTGTGCTACAGCTGAGCAGGTATTTTTCATTTGTTCCAAAGCACAGTCACCCCACCATTCCTTAACTTATGCTGATGTTTTTTTAAAATATTGTTTAGATAGCTGTTGTATGATGAATAAGGAAGCAGGACACTTGTTCTGCAACTAAATGGATTCTGAGATCTTGGTTTTACAAATTTGACGATTGCTGCTTCTTAATCTCATTTCTCACATTGTTTTCGTTTGCCCTCAAAAATAATATATTTCCTTCTTTTGTGAACTCTGGACATTTATAATTGCAACATTTCGTTCATTTTAGCTGATACATGCTCAGATTTTTGGAAGTGGAGAGCAAACTACATTTCTTTTCAAACATCAGGGACAAGCTTATAAGTTTCCTATTGAGCCTAGGAGTCCCCATATATTTCAGCTCGTAATTTTAACTGAGACTTGCACATATTCTGGAATGGAGTGCAAACTACTTTAATTGTTGATAATGTAGTCACATATGGAGGCTTTCCAATAGAGAATGAATTCTTTGCTCCATCAATCATTTCCTTAACTTTACTTGTTTTTGCCAATTATCCTGAACTTTTTAAAATTAGATGACCAGTTGATTCCCAGCATGGTATGCTAATGGACAGTTGTACATGGAAGTCCCTTGGCATTTTTGCATTGTGCTTTTTAGGGGATCTCTACTTTTTTATCTAATCAATATCTGTTATAGTTTGTTTTTGAAATAAAGTTTTTCTTTTTATAATAAATTTTAAACTTGATCAATAAGGAAGACACATTGATTGAGTATGCTCTTTGGGATACAAGTATAATTTTCATTGTGTGTGTGTGTTTTCCCCTTTCTGAGCTCATGACCATTTTCAGGGATTTCACAATGGAAATATGAAAAGAGGGCCAGAAGGAGAAGGGAGGTTGGACTGTAATTCACAAATATTCTTCTCAGTGTGTACCTGCCCTCTATGTAAATGCCAAGGAGTTATGGGAACCCTCAACTTGGATTGAAGAATATCCATGTTTTCTCCTCCCTATTGTACACTTGGATTATTTTCAATAAAATTCTATTGCTTTTGATTAAAAAAAAAAAAAAAAAACTATGTAGGCTTGATCTATTTTATGATGAAAAGGTAACAAACGAAGCTAAACTAATCTTTGTTTGTAATAATCTTTAATAACAAAAATTATATTCTCTTCTTTCAATATATACTCATTTGAATATATATATATATATATATATATATATTGGATTGTCAAAGAATATATCAAACTTTCTAAAAAGTAAAAAGTTTAATTTCCTATATTCTCTTTAAATTTCATTTATAAAACAAATAAAATCATTTATATATTAGTCTCTATTTATATTCTATAAATTACATAAATGTTTTTTTTTTATTGACTTTTGGTTATAATAATTATCTCATGCATCAGATATATCTCACACAATGCATGGACCTTATAGGGGAGAGAAAATACATATATCTTATGAATGAGATAAGAAATTTATTTTCTTTTCTATAAATTCTTAAATTTAGCTTTTATTTATTGATTAAATATGTATCATATATATTTTTTTTAACTTTTTCATGCATTGCACGAGTTAGCCATTAGTTAAGTAGTAAAGTGAAACTAATAACTTTTAAAAACTTTAAAGCATTAAATTTTAATTTTACTTTAAATTTAAGGGATGAAAACGAAATTTTGAAAAACAAAAAGTGTATTTGAAAAAAATAAATAAATAAAAAAAGAGAGAAGGAAAGAGGATTGAGGAAGAGGAAAGCGATATGGGTGGCGGCGGAATAAAAGAAAGGAGATTCTTAGAGAAGGAAGCGGTTGCATTGGACAAGCAAGTAGTGTTGTCCCCTTTCCTGTTCCTTTTTCATTCTCGGTGGGGAGTAGTCAGTGGTCTTTATTGTTTTCATTGATCATACTAACAAATTTGATATAGAGTTGCACAACAGAGCAGTAGCAGAGCAGAGAGAAATATCAAAGCAATAGGAGTGTTGTCAAACAAGATCGAGAGGGAGAATCTAAAACCTGGGGATCATATCTACTCCTGTAGACTCGGTTATACCTGAAAGATTTGGAGCTTGAAGGTGCTTAACAATGGCGAAGAATCAATAACAGAAAGAGTGAGAGAGAGAGAGAGAGAAAAAGAGAGAAGAGAGAATTTCTGGAAACCGAGTAAAATTGATTATACAAGCTCAGAGGGCAATACATAACACAGAGCTCTAATTTATAGAGCCTGAGAATACATAAAGATCTAAACCTTCTAGAAGCTCAATCCTAACTGTATTGTAACAACCCAATAACCATCTCCTGAAATCAAGGAAGGCAGTTATGATCGAAGTCTGTAACTTCCCCTCTGCCTTGAACTCTTGGAAGAACAGAGTGAGTCTTGAAGCTGGAAGCTGGAACTCTGAGGAAGATAGAATCAAAATGATGGCGTTTGTATTTACTGGAAATGCACCGTTTCACTAAATGTGTTTCCTTCTATTTAAGTCATTAAACCACACGACACTGTTTTGATTCTATTTAAGTTACCATTGGGAAGTAGTAGTTAGACTTCATCTTTCTCTTTATTCTCAGATTTCAAAGGCTCCACGTTCTCTGTCTTCACCAATTGTACACTATCTAACATCCCCCCTCAAAACCATGGGGTCAACAGACACCATGATTTTGGACCTGAGAAAAACAAACTGAGAGGTAGAGAGGCTTTTAGTGAAAATGTCAGCGAGTTGATCCCCAGTGGCAATATACTGAACTTGAAGATCCCTGCGCAAAACTTTCTCACGAACAAAATGGTAATCAACCTCCAAATGTTTGGTGCGGGCGTGGAAGACAAGATTAGAGGCAATTGCTAAGGCAGATATATTATCACACCAAAGCTTGGGAGCAGAAGGAAGGAAGATGCCCTGATCTTTGAACACTTGATGAAGCCAACACAGCTCAGCAACAGTAGAAGCTAAGGCACGATACTCGGATTCCGTAGAAGATCTGGAAACTGTGTCTTGCTTATTAGCACTCCAGGTAATAGGGTTGTACCCAAGATAGGCAATGAAGCCAGTAGTAGATCGCCCATCAAAAGGATCACCCGCCCAATCTGAGTCAGAAAAGGCAGAGAGAGAGATAGGACCAGGTTAAAGAAGAATGCCAAAATTGAGAGTGCCATTGATGTATCTGAGGATGCGCTTAGCAGCAGTAAGGTGAATGTCTGTAAGGAAAGACATAAACTAACAAACCTGGTGCACAGCAAAGCTTAAATCAGGTCTGGTGAAACTCAAATAATGGAGAGAACCAACTAAGCTTTGATATTCATGTGGATTTGAAAGTAGAGAGCCCTCAATAGGCACCAATCTGAGGTGGGGAGCACAAGGAGATCTGGCAGGTTTGGAAGACTGCATTTGGAGCTTGAGAAGCAAATCTTGAGCATATTTGGTCTGAGTAAGAAACAGGCCTTTGGATGATCTGGTTATTTGAAGCCCAAGAAAGTAGTGAAGAGGACCCAAATCTTTAATCTCAAAGGCTTGACTTAACTGAGCAACCAAAGAATCTAAGAACCTGGGATTGTTCCCAGTGATTACTATGTCATCTACATAGACCAAGAGATAAACCACAAGCTTGCCATGATGAAGAATGAACAAAGAGGAATCAGCAAGAGAAGCTTGAAACCCCATGTGCAACAGTTGAGTGGAAAACCTTTCAAACCAGGCCTTGGGTGCCTGTTTAAGCCCATAGAGAGACTTCCAAAGTCTGCACACATAATTAGGACATAAAGGATCAACATACCCAGGAGGCTGCACCATATACACTTCTTCCCTTAAATGACCATGAAGAAAAGCATTCCTAACATCCAACTGTCTCAAAGGCCACTCAAACTGAACAGCAATGGAAAGAATGATTCTAACTGTGGGAGGTTTAATAACAGGGTTGAAAGTCTCCTCAAAATCCACACCATATTGTTGATGAAAGCCCTTGGCAACCAATCTAGCCTTATACCTATTAATACTGCCATTACTGTTGAGTTGAAGTTTGAAAACCCATTTGCAACCATCCACATTTTGAGAAGGAGAAGGAGGGACTAAAGACCAAGTCCCTTGTCTTTTCAAGGTAGCAAACTCCTCAGCCATTGCAGCACACCACTAAGGATATTGGACTGCAACTTTGTAGGAGGGAGGTTCAGTCAAGGTATAATCAGGTTTGATGCCCTTAGAAGAAGTCTTGGAGGGCTTTGCAGGCTTGACCACTAGCTGAGGCTCATTAGAAATTGCCTGAGTAGCAAGTGCTTTTGGCTTAAAAGTACCAACCTTAGACCTTGTAACCATAGAATGTGTATTGGTAACAAAAGGAACCTGAAACATAGAAGCCACCTGTGGAACAGAAGGGCAGACAGGAGAAACAGGTGTAGGAATGGATAGCTTCAGTAGACCATTCTAATTTTACAATTGTGAACCCAATTGTCACAATTGGATTATCCTCAATGAGTTCTTCTTCCAAAAGATGACTACCTCCTTGTCTGCGTGAAACCAACAAAAGATCTCTTGATGATTCAACAATATACTTCGGGATAAAATCTTTGGTTCCGTTCTAGAATGCAATAGGTTCAGTGAATGCAGTATCATCATTAATGTGACAAACAAAAACTTTACCATGACAGCAGTGGCGACTCCAGGAATTTTTTCCAGGGTGTTCCTTAAGAAGCATAATTTTTCCCAGTGGCGGTTCCAGGAATTTTTCCCAAATGTATTGTTGTTTAATTGTCTCATTAATTTTTTTGTCTTTTATAAACTATAATTTGTTATATTGTTGTTTCATTAATTATAAAATTATTAATTGTTGTTTAGCCTAACATAATTTAAGGGGAGGCGTTGCTCTGTTTTTAGGTTTGCTTTAGCTTTAGAGTCCGCTTGGCAAAATTTGTAGAAGTGTGATTTTCAATTGTTGTTTTAACTAGAAATTACCAAAAAGACCTACATACACCAACATTTTTAAATTCAATCTTATATATAAAATTAAAGTATTCCATTTTTTAAATTCAATCTTATATATAAAACTAAAGTATTCAGTTCTCAAAAAAAATAAAAATAAAAATAAAGTATTCCATTTATTAAAAAAAAAAAAAAACTACACGTGGAGGGTGAAGACACCACTCCACATGAAGTACTTCACCAAACAAAGATTCCCTATCACCTGCACACCTTTCACTTTACCAATTTCATTTTACTCTTACAGTCCTACTTCTGCACTTATCCTCCAGTAACACTAGCAGCTATCCTCACTGATCAAATACTCGTCCTTTTGTTGTCCATGATACTTTCCATTTGAGTCTTGAAGAAAAGAAAGAAGATGAATATGAGTGCTCCAGCTTATTGAGGATTTAGCAGGCTATGGTGAGAGTAAGAGAAGGGCGAAAAAAAAAATGGAATGTGAAGCAGAGGTGAAGGTATGATGGAGGAAAAAAATAGAACAAATACTCGTCCTTTTTTTTTTTGCTTGAAAGTAGAACAAATATATATATATTTAATTTGAAGGTGTTCCTAATTTTGATTGAGGGTGTTCCTATTTTTTTTTAAGGGTAAACAAATAAAAAAATTTTAATTATTATATATAAAAAAAAATTTCAACTCAGGGTGTTCCTGGGAACACCCTGAGCATAACGTGGCGACGCCATTGCATGACAGTCTATAGCATAAAATTTTCCCTTGTAGAGTGCAATGTCATCAAAACATCGAGATTGACTTGTTATATTAATCCAGGCTTTATTTCCCGGTCTAGTGAAGGCCAATGTATGATAATTACTATAGATATAACCATGATTATGCAATCACAATCATATTCATGAGTTACAAAGTTCCACGGATTCCTTGACAAAACACACTTATAAACATAGATATCAGTGTAATATATAGGGTCGAGTTAGAAATTGCGATCATTTACTTCAGAATCAGAATCAGAAAAATAAGGTTGAGGTGGAAGACTTAAAATGTGTTTGGATACCGCTTATTTGCTGAAAACTAAAAACTTATTACTGAAAAAGCCACGAGTTTCTTTAATGCTTTGTTCATTTTCTTCCGCAAGCAAAAGCCAAGGGCATCTAGGAGATAATGGAGATAATGGAGTTTTTTCCAATGAATAAACACTTTGCCATGATTTGCAAACGACACCAAAGATGACAAAATCATTATAGATAGATAGTCGACGAATTATTTCAATGAGAATATCTCGTGGAAGATCAGCCCACTTAGACATCTTGATCTGAAAAACAATAATGAACAAACAAAATTTTAGAATTTTTTATTATGTCTACGTAAAAAGAATATTATTATTAGTGACAACATATTCTAGTTAGATCATGTTCTAGTTTATTGATTATAAATAATAAATAATACAAGAAGAGAAGTTCTAGTTTCAAAGCCTTCATGACATATACCTCGCCTGCTACCAATGCTACAAGAGTTTGATCATGTTCTTATTTTCTACCTTAAATAGAAAAGATTTTAACTTTTCATGAAAAAAAAATCAATAATACACTTAACATTGATATGATTCAAAGGCAAAAAATTTATAAAAAAAATTAAAAATTAATTTGAAGAATATTGCATAAGTACCCACTAACCAAAATTAACAAAAGAAAAGGAAACGTAATTTGCTGATGGAAGAAACAGAAACTTACCTAGGAGTGTGTTTGGTTTGGGGGCAGACCTTGGAAGAAAAGTAATTTGCTGAAAGTGATTGAGCGAGAGAGAGAGAGCAAAGAGTGAGGGAGAGACGCTTATTAATTAAGAGATTTAGGGTTTCTTTCAAAACACTTTTTGACTTTTTTTTTTTTTTTTGAGGAAGAAAAACACTTTTGACTTAGTCTGGATCAATAGCCCATATTATATACTGCCATTATTTTACCTTGTTCTAATAGAGTAAGGATTCCGGTTCAATTTTGGTTAGATTAGGTAGGTAGAGTCCATGTTCACATATTACTTCTTTTCACGTGTGAGTGAGTCACTTGTTAGATTTTGTGGGATCTAATTGAAAAAAAGTAAGGATTTGGATCGGGTGCAACTACCCTATCCATTTCTTTTTTTTTACAAATTTTATTTTTTAACTTTTTTATTTTACTTTATATATTCAAGAGATTGAATTTTTTTTTAACTCTCTATCTTAGCCATTTAGAACTATCGCATAAGGTTATCTCAACTCAAAAAGTAGGGAACATGAACACCATGTCACAACTCAAGACAAAATAATTTTCCTAGGATTTATAAAACTAATAAAGCACTAAATTAATCCAGAATTGACATTGGGTCTGGGTCTCCTAATGAAGCTGCAACGCTTGCACCTACTCCGTGTCCGTTTGTGAACAAATTATCTAAATTTTTATTGAAAACTTTTTGCTGAAAGTGTGCTTAAGTATACTTTTACCTTGAAATTTTTTAAAAAAATGAAAAAAAAGGGAAAAAAGTGAGAACAACCTAAAGCTAGAAAAAGCTGTAATTTTTTTTTTTTTTCTAATTAAATACTATCTTCATCCAAATTTTTTGTTAATCTTTTGTTTGAATTATTTATTCATTTCAATTCCAAAAATAGGATTTGAGGACAATCCAAAAAAATTTCACTTATTTCAAATGACTGTTATACAAAATTGATCTAAATAACAAATTAGTAAAAAAAAATGATTATAAAGAATATTATTATTAGCGGCAACATATAATATACTAAATAAAAACATTGATATGATCCAAAGAGAAAATAAAACAAAAAACTAAAGTAATTTGAAGAATATTGCATAAGTAAAGTACCCACTAACCAAAATCAACAAAGAAAAATAGAGAAGTAATTTGCTGAGGGATGAAACAGAGACACAGAGAGTGTGTGTCTCTCTGCCACCTATTGACTCTGGTTCTCTCTGGTATAAAGTTTTGGGCCAACTCCAACTTCATTCACCAAGAGGGATAACCCAGCCTCCATGCAATTTTTAAACACTAATTTCATCCAAATTCTTTTGTTGCTTAATGAATTAATTCTTCTTTCACTTACTTTTTAATAATTTTTTGTTTAAGTTAATGTCTCTGATCATATGGGCATTTATGTATTATATGGGCATTTATGTATCATTTTCTCTCATGTATTTGAACCTTATATGAACCATTAGAATAATGGTTAAATGATTAAATCCTCATTTCTTAAGGTTTTGGTATCACAACAGGTAGTCTTAAGTTTCGATGTTGTCACCACTTTACCTCCTATTTAAAAATTAATATTCCACCTTGGGCCTTAAGGGGATTCTAGGCCCACATGTGATGGAGAGTGTTATAAAAATTATTAAATGTTAAAATTCCCCTCTTCCTATCACTTAAGCTTTTAAGATCAATGGTAGTTTATTAGAATCAAAATTATACTTAATATGAACATCATGTAGGTAAGAGAAAACAGGAAGTCCCTTGCACATCCCAAGTGCCGTACTCTCAGTCTTTCTGCAATGTTTTTGGATGGATGCATGTAGGATTGAGACCTAGAGTGCTTATAACTATGATCCTTTGCATTAGCTTGGTATATGAATAATTCTTACCAATTTTTGGAATCAAAGCATGAGTATTTCATCTAGACCCTATTGTTTTTTTCTATTTACTGATGCTATAATCTCTCTCTTTCCCCATATTTGTATGGGCTGAATTAACCAAGCTTGTGAAATTATTTACTTTTCAATTTTCTTTTTGAGGAATGCTATGTTGTTTATGAAACATTAAAAAAAAAAAAAAAATCATGTTATGTGAACATGATTATTGTTGGGTGGTGAGGAAAGTTCTTTTTTTGACACTAAAATTCTTTGCTTGATCCTAGGGATCGGGACTTTTTAGTAAAGAATTTGAAGTCATTTTGATGTCCCGGCCCCAACTATGTTCTGCAGTTGAATAGTCCAACCATCTTATCATCATTTTGTTTTTTTGATATCAATCGATTGGTATCTATTCTTGGCTTGACCAAGTTTTTAATGCTCCTAATGCTGTTAAGGAGGTTTTGACTGGTCAATTTGGTTTGGATAGTTCAGTAAGCTCCCTTAGCATCCTTTTTTCAATTTGTGATGTATTTGACTGTGGGCAGTTAGAGGGGCTGAGCCCCATGAAGTTGGGGAGTTTGAAAATGTGGTTTATGATTATGTTTGATATCAGGAACTTATCAATTTTTCAATTTTGCTCAATACATAGGGTCCAAGGAAACTGATCAAAAGGCTGATGAGGTTCTAAAGTTGGATATTTTGGATTGTTGGACTCCAGAAAATCACTATTGATGGTCTAAATCTAGATATGGTAACCATTTTTCAGCTAGTGTAGACGTGGTGGGTTACTCAAGAGCAAGGTGATTCAACAAAAGAGAGGTTTTTGGGTAATTTGGATTATTGTGAAAATTAGATTTTCCCAATCCGGTTAGGGTTTAACCAAATTGGATGGAATAATATATAATTGCGACATCTAATTAGGGTTTTTTTTTTAAAACACCAATTGGGTAATAAAGACATTATAGATTTGGGTTAATCAAAGAATTAAAAACATTAAAGTTAGGACTTAGGCCAAATTTAGGGTTTTTGATGTTTTTAATCTCTTATTATGTCAAATTGAAAGTGCACTTATCAAATTAAGATACCTAAGAATATTCTTCTAGACAGTACTCTTCATATCATTAGAAATTGCCAATGTGCTAAATTATTTTGGTTATCCATTCCCACAAACCCGATAATAATAATAAATTTTTTTTTTAAAAAACAGAGAGATAAACATAATATTTCCTTGAAAGTAATGGCATTTCACAACAATTGAAATTCAATTATTTTGATTTTGCAAGTTTCTGAATAAAAGCTTTCTAATTTGATTCTCAATAAATTGAGAGAGAGAGAGAGAGAGAGAGAGAGAGAGAGAGAGAGAGCATTGAGAACATGGATCATTTTTCAACTTTGGTAATTACATTTTACAATATTTTTTCTTGTCTTCATTTCATATTTTGTATATAAGAATGTCACTGCTCTGCTTGTTTTGTTATTTCCTCCTTTCTAATTGATTTGATCTTGATTTCCTCTACAGGCATCTGCCTTCTGCAATTCCAATTAGAGGCTTTTGGACTTCATCCACTAGCATGTCCATCAAATATATCCCTAAACACTAATTCTAATGGGATTTCAGAAACACACCCTCTTAGGAATCTAAAATTCTCTTGATTTTCTGAGCATCTTATGCTATAAATTAGAAGCAATGAATTTTTTTATTTTACAAACGAAAACTACTAGGGTAGAATTAGAAGCCTACACTACTCTCTTTTAAATGATTACTACTTTGCTCCCTACATCACAACAATTTAGTATTGTCTTTTAGTGATCAGTGATATATGCATTTCTAAAGGCTTGACCTCCCTTAAACTTTCAGCAAAGTCTATTTCCTTTGATCATCTACAATTTTTTTTTTTTTTTTTTTTTTTTTTTTTTTGTATATAAATATTAATAATGTTAAAGTGATACTTTCATTTTCACCATACACTTATTTGGTGGTCTCTATATAACATCAAAAGCCATTCTCATGCATTTGACATTCGTAATATGCACATTCTTAAGTCTTAGAATCATTTTTTTTTTCACCACTCTTACTTAGTGGTCTCTGTACATCAAAAGCCATTCATGAATTTGACATCTGGAATATGCACTCTCTAAAACCTAGTATCAAAGATGTATCATTATGACAATCATATGATTATGAATGTAAAATTCATAATTGGAAAGCTATATGATGATGATAATCCATTACTGTATCAGTTGTTGTCTACGGGGTGAAAATAGCCTAATACCATGTTTTGGCAAAATTTGTGGTAAACTAGCATTGTTTCGGAAATATTTAGCAATATACTACTTTTTTAGTATTCGAGTTTCACAAAATCGAGTTCTAAACCATACTCAAGTTCAGTAAACTCGAGTTCCTAGTGAGTCGCCAGCGTGGCATTGCTGACCTGGAATATGTGTAATTAAAAAAATAATGTGGTACTCGATATTACTGAAATCGAGTACTTCTTTATAGTGCTCGAGCTTCAAATAGTCGAGTACCTTGTTTTTCTTTTTTTTTTCTCCCATAGGAACTTACTCTTGCATCTTCTCTCAAATTCACCATCTATTTATAGCCAAAGTTCAGCCAAAATATCAATAGTTACACCGACATGAAACTTGTCAAGTCAAAGAAAATGACAAGCGTTTATGGCCAAAGTGTCATCCATTTCGGCCAAAAGAAAAGAAGCATGAATTTGGTTTGCATGTCAGGTGTTGCTCCTGGCCATCTTCTTTGACAATTCATGAAGAACATTTAATGCAAACTCTTGAATTTCTTCACGCATGAAACTTCTTGAATATCATGCATCTTCTTGATATGGGCATGCAAGCCATTTAATGGTTTGTTGGCTAATGTCAAGCCACTAAGTTTGACTAATCAAGCCATTCCAACAAAAACAAAAAGTAGAAAAAGGAAAAAGAAAAGAAAAACAAGGTACTCGACTGCACGAAACTCGAGTACTATAAAGAGACACTCGATTTCAGTAATATCGAGTACCACATTATTTTTTTAATTACACAAATTTCAAGTCAGTAGTGCCAAATGAGCGACTCACTAAGAACTCGAGTTCACTGAACTCGAGTACTATTCAGAACTCGATTTTGTGGAACTTGAGTACTAAAAAAGTGGTAGATTACTAAGGGTGCGTTTGGATAGAACTTATTTTGCTGAAACTGAAAACTGAAAACTGAAAACACTGTAGCAAAATAATTTTTAAATGTGTGAATAGTGCCGTGGGACCCATTTTTAATGAAAAAGTTGCTGAAAAGTGAAATTTGTGGGTCCGTGAACAGTGCACTTGGTCAAAAGTTGCGGCTACTGTTCATGAACAGTGCATGAACAGTAGCCGCTTGTGAGGGGGAAAACGCGTGAAAAAAAAAAAAAAAAAAAAAAAAAAAGGGAAAAACGCGGATGCACAAGACGTAAACGCAATAAGCTGGATCCAAACCGGCACTAAATATTTCCGAAACAGTGCTAGTTTGCTGCAAATTTTGCCAAAACATGGTATTTGGCTATTTTCACCGTTGTCTATGGTATATTCTAATGAGTATATGAAAAGCTTGTAGAAACTGAAGAAATTAGAAACAAAACATTTGAGAGTTGCAATGTCTCAAGCAATTTCATGACATCTACCAATGTCACTTTGCCATCCAAAATTGAAGCATTATTATTAAGGAAACCAACAAACTGCAGCCGGAAAGAAGAGTATCACAGTTGCTGGGATCAGGCTTTTGATCCACAAGCAATGTTCACGTTTCTCTACTTTGACAATCATTACATAAATAATGTTTTAGACACTAATTTAAATGGAACTATGATACATTCAATTTATAATTTAAAAGCAAGACACAATTACACCTACATAGCCACAATGAAAGTTTCATAATTTTACGTGAATATAATTATCACCATAAAATTCAAACAAGCTCTTCAATCAAACGATTTTGATTTAACCTCTTAAGTTTGTGACATCAATTAAGAATTTACACAATTTCATGGAACTATAACTGAATGAATGGAAAACACCATAATAAAGGAATTTACACAATTTCAAATTTTTGCATCTCCAAAAAAATCCCTATTCGGTCAGCATAATAATCAGCCATGAGAAAAATTCAAATTTTCTATTTTTACCCTCTTGAAGCTAAGATAATTGGTGCTCTTGGTCCGGTGGTTCACTTGATTAGAATTAAGCTTTTCGTTAAGAATTGGAGAGGAAAAGAAATAAGAGACGAAGTGGGAAAGGGAAAGGAAAGGCTACGTGTAGTTCAATAGGTGCTCAAGAGGTGAGTAGTATTGTCAATAGTAGTTTCAAGAGGTGTGGGTGGTCTTGAGTTCTACCATTTCTTATTCTTAAAATCACAATCAATCCAGAGTTGACATGGGACCACGTGATGAGGGAAGAATTCAAGTAAAAGATAGGAAGGCCAAAGTGGGTCAGTCCAGTAAGAGTAAAACACCGGTAAGGCCCATTATAAGCCCAATGCAAGTTGAACCCGTGGCCCCTAATAGTAGTGGAAAAAAACGAAGGTTGCAGGAGAATTATGATGGGTCTGAGAATGGTGTTAGGGAGGACAGCAGCAAACACCCTCGTTTGGAGGGGCTTTTTACAACCACAAATGCATTAACGCCTTAACGGCGGAGGCTGGACACCAGCCCCACCGAGCACAATGATTTTTATTAGTTGGAACTGCCGGGTGCTTGGAAACTAACTTGCAGTGAATGTTCTCTCCTTTATAGTGAGGGATAAAGTACCCAATGTTTTGTTTCTTATGGAGACAAAACAAACAGGGGATGAAATGAGGAAAATACAAGCTGACTTACACTACCCGAACATGCTAGCAGTGCCTTGTAATCACAGGAGGGGTGGTTTGGCAATGTTTTGGAAAAATGATACTAATCTACACATTCAGACGTACTCACCGAACCATATTGATACTCTTATTCATGATGACCCTACGGCGCCTTGGCGGATTACTGGCTTTTATGGCCGGCCTGAAGAGAGTAGAAGGAAAGAAACATGGCAGCTGTTACGGCATCTCTCCTGTAGATTTTCTCTACCGTGGATGTGCTTAGGAGATTACAATGAGATTTTGGTGTCTGAAGAGAAGCAAGGTCGAATACCGGAACCACTCTACTTGATGATGGACTTTCGGGAAGCTTTACTGGATTGTAACTTGGTTGACTTGGGTTACCATGGGAATATATATACTTGGAACAATGGGAGGGAGGAAGACAACTATGTTCAAGCACGGCTAGATAGGGTGTGTGCCACGGTGGATTGGCAAGAGTTGTTCCCACACAACAAGGTATCACATTTACAAGCATCATATTCGGATCATGTGCCCATAATGGTGTGTACCCATAGTCAAAATCCATGCAACCGTAGAAGGAGGATACCACGCAGATTTGAGGAAAAGTGGGCGACCCACCCCACTTGTGAAGACACTATCCGTAACTCTGGGGCTAGTACAGTAGTTGAAGGAAGCCCTATGTTCCAACTTTTTGAAAAGATAAAGCATTGTAGGCAGACCTTGGTTAGTTGGAGTTGTGGGACCTTTGGGGCTACAAAAACTAAAATTCGAGAGAAGCAAAAGTTGCCAGTGGAGCTGACCAGCCAGAACAGAGCAGAACTTAATGATGAGATCCGAAGAGTCAAGGCAGAGATAAATGCTATGTTGTATCATGAAGAGGTGGCATGGCGACAACGGTCACGATCCATCTGGCTTCCTGCGGGGATAAAAATACGAAATATTTTCATCAACGGGCTAGCCAACATCATCGGAAAAATCATATAGCAAGTGTTTTTAATGGTGATGGAGTGTGGTGCGACAATGAGGATGGCATTGCCCAAATAGCAGAGCACTACTTCCAAAATCATTTTACTTCTACACAGCCAAGTAATATGTCAGATGTGCTGGACTCGGTGGACAGGTTGGTCACCCCGGATATGAACCGTCAACTTCTAGCTTACACTCCTGAGGAGGTTAAAAGAGCGTTGTTTCAAATGCACCCCTCTAAATCACCGGGCTCTGATAGTATGTCCCCTTTCTTCTTCCAAAAGTATTGACATATTGTTGGGAACGATGTTACGAGGGCTGTTCTTTCAGCATTAAACTCTGGTCATCTTTTGCATAAAATGAATTATACTCATATTGTGTTGATACCTAAGAAGAATGAACCACAATCCATCTCTGACTTCCACCCGATCAGCTTAGGTAATGTGGTGTCTCGTATTTATTCCAAAGTCCTGGCTAATCGACTTAAGCAACTTTTGCCTAATATTATATCTGATGCTCAAAGTGCTTTTGTCCCAAACCGGTTGATTACTGATAACACTTCTGTAGCCTTTGAGTTGTTACATAGGATGCGGAATAAACGGAAAGGCAAGAAGGGTCAAATGGCAGTTAAGCTAGATATCAGCAAAGCGTATGATCGTGTGGAATGGCAATTTTTGCGTGGCATAATGCTCAAGCTGGGTTTTGATGAGAGATGGACACGGCTGGCCATGGAGACTATTTGCACAGCCTCCTATTAAGTCCTTATCAATGGTGAACCACGGGGTCTTGTTACTCCTACCTGCGGAATCAAACAGGGCAACCCTCTCTTGCCATACTTATTCCTCATTTGTGCCGAGGGGCTGTCAGCAATGCTCCGGCAAGCTGAAGCAAACCGATCCCTGAGAGGTGTAGTCTCCTGTCATAATGGAGTCAGTATATCCCATTTGTTATTCGCCGATGATAGTTTATTATTCTACCAAGCCATGGTCCAAGAATGCCATCAACTGCTCCACATCTTAGCGCGGTATGAATCTACATCTGGGCAAGCTATCAATCGGCAAAAACATCCCTTTTCTTCAGTAAGAACACTAAACCGGAGGTTAAGGAAGCTATCTGAGCTATGTTGGGGGCAAGGATTATGAATGATTGCGAGAAGTACTTAGGTCTGCCTATGGTTGGGGGAAAATCTAAAGCCAATACCTTTAGGGATATTCAGGAGTGTATTTCTAATCGAGTGCTCGGTTGGAAGGAAAAGTTTATTTCCAAGGCTGGTCGGGAAATTCTCATCAAAACAGTAGCGCAAGCTATCCCTACATACTCCATGAACCTCTTCAAACTCCCTAAATCCCTCTGTGATAATATCAATTCAATCTTGGCTAGGTACTGGTGGGGGCAGAAGAAAGACGAAAGGAAGTTACACTGGATTAATTGGCAAAAATTATGCACTGGTAAAGCTAGGGAAGGAATGGGTTTTAGAGACATTAATGCGTTCAATTTAGCGATGTTGGCGAACCAAGCTTGGCGGCTGATCCAATGTACGCATTGGCTGTTTTACAGAGTCTATAAAACTAGGTACTTCCCGAACTTGCTCTTTTTTGGAGGCACCATTGGGGAATAATCCATCGTTTGTTTGGAGAAGCTTGCTATCGGCTAGGGATGTCATCATTACAGGTTCTAGATGGAGAGTGGGAGATGGATCTTTGATCGGGGTAACTACGCATAAATGGCTTTCACATGATCCTATCTTCTTGGGCCAACCGAATCCTGAATTAAAGGTGAGTGATTTAATAGATAATGATTCTCGGCAATGGGACAGAGGAAAAATCCATGCTCTGTTTTCTCAACGTACAAGCAGAGAGATTTTAGCAATACCTCTTAACAACTTGCATACTAGGGATTCATTAATTTGGATGAAGAATAAGTCAAGAACATTCTCCGTTAAGTCAGCTTACCAGGTGGCAGTTTGTCTCAAGCAACAGCACGATGAGGAGCACTCCGCTGCAAGGAGGGATCAGCCAATATGGAAGAAGATTTGGTCTCTAAATGTGCCACCAAAGGTTCGGACATTCCTTTGGAGAGCTTGTTCTAACAGTTTGCCAACTAGAGCCAACCTGCATCACCGAAAGGTTCAAATTGAGTCGCTGTGTGGTGTCTGCTACCAAGAACCTGAGACAACGGGTCATATTTTATGGGAGTGTCCTCTAGCTAGGAACGTATGGGCCCTAGTTAAGGGGAAAACACAAAAATTCTCTAATGAGGCACGTGACTTCTTCCTATTATTTGGACATATGGCTAGGACATTGGACTCATGTGAGTTGGAACGTTGGGCTATTCTGGCATGGTCGATCTGGAATGCTCGTAATAAGTTTTACTTTGAGCAGAAACAAGTTCATCCCAGTTTGATTCTCAATGGGGCATACGGGCTGTTGGATGAATACCAACGACTGATGCGGTCAAGAGTTTAGGGGGCTCATGGGTTTAGTAGCTGCTTTTTGTGTAGGGCATGGTGTAGTGTGTTTTCTTTAGTGCATGGTGTAGTGTGCATGGTGTAGTTAAGCCTGGGGTTTATACTTTTTCTTTGTTTTTCTCTTTTTTTGTATTCTTTTGGTTTCACTTTTAATGAAAGTTTCTAATCAGTTCTCAAAAAAAGAAAATACCATAATCATATGGGTTTGTAACATTTAAGTCTTATATGTATATCTTCATATAAGATTAGTGAACTCAAGTCATTAAAATAATACTCTGCCGTTTATTCTCAACAAAAAAAGTCATTAAAATAATACATATAGAATCCCTAAAATATAGTCAATCACTTATTTATAATCTTTACAATTTTTTTATATTCATAAATCTTTTAATATATTTCAAAAGTACCTATAATTTATTCAGTGGTATCATATTATATAAATACCCTTCTACCAATTATAGAAAATAAGTGGCTCAATAATAATTAACCACACAAACACAAAGGTTAACCTTAAAGATTGGCTGGGAGGTTAAGTTAGCCTAATTTTATATACTTATCTTTTTACTCTACATTGTTTACAATATGACTTCTTTTTATTATGATACAATGAATTTATATTTTATTTTTTATGAAATATAATGAATTTATTTAATGTTTATAAATTTTAAACACATTATGAAAATATATTGAAAATGAATTGTCGAATTTTTAGAATATAGTAAAAAATTCATTGAAGGTTATATATTTCAGTTAATAATAAATTTTGCTAAGAAAATTTAGATAATTTTAAATGGATTATGGGGTTTAAATGGATTGGAAACTCTTTTAAATGAGCTTAAAGTAGTTTTAATTGATCAAGAAGTGGTTTAAATTATTTTTAAAAATTAATTAAAATTAGAGCACTTTATTTATTTATTTATTAAGAATCAATGTAGACATTTTATTACTCAAACCATTGCTAAATCAGAAGCCATAATACACTATACTAGAGTAGGTAAGGAAGCAGTCATGTTTTCATCCCCTCTATAATCTTAAGCTAATCTTCTAGAGCATGTGCGTGCTATTTCCTCTTCTTTTAACTTGTACCAAGCTATATATGTCTAGAGCCTTCACACCAGTTTGTGTATCTTCTATATTAGGATTGTAAATTAGCCGAGCGAAGTAGAATATATAAAGTTCAAATTTGTTCACTATTCAATTTCTCTTTTTCGAACAAGAGCCAGGCTAGAGCTTATCCACCAAACAAGATTATATGTTTAAATTTGGTTAATTTGCTTATTTAACTTTAGTAAATTTGATTGAAATATGACTCAATTTTATCATCAAATCTTGTTATACCATATTGTGAAGTACATATTTTGGATTCTATTGCTGTGTTATCACCACACATATGCAGAATATTTATTCCATTACAACTTTTATAACACTCATTCTTATTTCTAACTTATCATCATTATTGTGTACTAAATGTGCCCTTAGTTACAATTTTTTAGGCATTGTATCTTGGAATTCAATCTCGTGGTTAAATTGACCAAAAGTGATACAATTGAATTTAATTATGCTAAAAAAAAAAGATATATTATTTGTGTTATATTGTTTAATACAACCATATGATTGATATTATTTAGAGAACCTAATTTACTCAAAAATATTAGAGAACCTAAGATACTATTTAGAGAACCTAATTTACTCAAAAATATTAGAGAACCTAAGATACTACATTTAAGAAACTACTCATAATTTTTATCTTTTATCTTTTTCTCTAATTTTGGGGCCAAAATACTAGATGACTGAATTTTTCATAATACAAAAGGATTATAAAAAAATCATTAATTAAATTAGTTAATAAAGAAAAATGGAATACTAAAAGTGAGAGGTAAAAAAAAACCTTTTCTTACTCTTGACTGTTGACTGTTTATGAGAGAAACATGCATTGCTAATCCAAAATGAAAAAGGGCTAATTTTTTTCTTCATTTTTATTTTAACACAGGTCATAGAAAATAATAGTATTTATTTTTGCAAAATCTGTGGATTAAATTAAGATCTCTTTGTAAAACCAAAAAAAAAAAAAAAACTATAAGGTCATTGCTCTATTTTATTAAGGTGAGTATGTAAATGGTAATTAATATTTATTTTTACTCTTGTGAGAAACAAACAGGCACACACATGAAAGGAGAAGGAATGAGGTTCTGATACAAAAGAACACTACAAACTTTACTCAAAAGCAATAGTAACTTTTAAGGGTGGGTGAGACAAATTATAGTATTCATAAATATACTCTCTTAAGGAACAAAAAATAAATAAATAAAGAAGAGAATCGTTATATATATCTTAATCAAATTTCAAAATATCAATTCTAATAGATTTTTTTTTTTCTATTTAAAAAATTTCAAAAATACCAAGCCTAAAATTCAAAATTCCATTCATCCATTTATAAATTTTTTATTTCCAAAATGGTTTTGAAAGAGAGCTAGAGTTGGGTTATCTCAGCAGCCCAATTTGGAGACCCACAAAACCCAATCTATATCCAGATTCGTCGTCGTTTTGTATACAATCTTGTTCCACTTCTTCCAGTTGCAAGGAAAAGCTATCTGTTATTATCCATACATCCTCATCATCAGCGAAAGTCACAGAGAGACAAAGAAGAAGCATCAAAAAATGGCAGCCATGGCTGCACTTCAGTGCTCCATGACCTCTCTTTCCCTCTCCTCCAATTCCTTCTTGGGACAACGCTTCTCTCCTCCTACTCTCTACCCAGTCACGGTACCTTATCCTACAAATCCTTTAAACCTTTTTTGTTTTCTCAATTTTATTGTGCTTTGTAGCTTTTAAACTCGTTGTACATTGCTATATGAAGTTCCACCATGATTTTCTTCTCAAATTATAGTTTTTTGTTGGTCATATTATAATGGGTGTTTCACAACTTGGAGCTTTTTCTCAGTTTTTTTTGTACTGTGTTTCTCTTAGCTCATTGTATGTTGTTAATTGAAGTTGCCATTATGTCTTTTCCTCTCATGTTTTGATTCTTTACTGGTAATAGTGTAATGGGTTTTTCACAAGTTGGAGATTTTTGTACTACTCAAATTTGTGGTACTTTGTGGCTTTTAACTAATTATGTCATGGTAGTTGAAGTCACAGTTTGGAGATGCACGCATTGCTAATCTATTATGTTCTTTGTTGGTTGCATTGAGGTGGGTCTAGCACAAATTGGAGCAACTGTTCATTGTTTGGTGTTTGAGTAAAAAAACCCACATGTTGGTCACTTTGTGTGTGTTATACTTGGATTTATAGATATCTATGGGTTTTGCACAAATTAATGTAGTATTCCCTTTATTTTGTAAATGAATTAAAATTTAGATGTTGAAATGATTGCTTTAACTTCTCTCAATAACTGAATGCTAGAAAAAATTCAAACAGTTTTATCTAGAATGAAAAAGAGGTTAGTACCCAAAGGTTTCTTCTACAATTGGAAGAAATTGTTCTTTTGGTTTTCTCTCATTGTATTTGGGCTCTTTGTTGATAGTTTGCAGGTGGGTTTAGTAACTATATTTCATAGTTCATATCTAATAACAAAAAGATAGGCCATACATGGAGGAAAAAAACTTGTAGTCTAATCTATAAACCATTTAGGAAATTTTGAAGTAGTTTTGGTCAGTAGGGATTGTGTTTCTTAGTTGGAGCATTGGTCATTTATCTTTGTGTTCTGTCTTTGCTTCCTAAGAATACCAATATGCTTGAGCCTTGGCCGTAGGTGGTACATGCATCGAAGGGGTTTGGGGTTTGAATATGCTTTAGCATCAAATACAAAATAAAAAGAAGAGGGCATGCAAAGGTGCTAGGTCCTTATAGACAAGGTGCCATTATCAGTATATGTAGTAGATTCCAAGTCTACTTTCCCAGGCTTAATAAAGCGGAAGTCATTACCCTAGTTTAGTATATAAATATAACTTCGTTGATGTGGCTGCACCATTTTTTAATCTGTTTAGTGAATAGAAGTTCATGCTAAATTGAATTTGAAAACTCTTAGCCCTTTGCTGTTTTGTTGTGTAGTCACAAATTTGCAGAAACAATTGCCTTCTAAATCATGGTGTCTACATTTTTGTGTCTGTGCTCAGTAGGGACACTCTAACCCTGCCACAAAATTTTTTCTTCAATATATAACTGTGGCTTGTCCCCTCTAGGCTTGCAACTTAGCTTACTGGAAGTAAAGGTCATCTATTTATTGCTGAGTGATTTTAATCATTTTTCAGATCTCATCCTCATTTGTGTAAATGCCTCCCGGAAATTAAGAGAGTAATGGTCAGAATTTTGCAAGACTTTGATTCAATTTGATAAGCTAAAATTCCATAATAATTTCTTATTTGGCATCTTTTCTTGAATCTTGCCCGTAAGCTAGGGTATAATAATCCTATAACTAAAATTCATCCATTATAAAAATGACACAGATGCTTTAGTTTTCTTCTTTCTCATTCAAGGTCAAACAACACACACACACCCCAAGAAAAAAATAAAAGAAAAGAAGATGCATTCTGGTGATTCTAGATCCTATATTCCTTGCTATGCTATCATAATTTAGAGTACATCTTAATTGACTTCCTATTAGCATAGGATTTTTCTTTCTTTTTTGTCATTCATCTTAGAGTCAGAATTTGACCGCACCCACCAAAATTGGGATTACTTGATAACATCTTTTCTGTTGATTTTACATGCAGGCCAAGCCGTCAGAGAAGCCATGTCTCATTGTAGCGAGGGTTAGTATTACAGGTCCTATCCTTATATTTTCATGTTGATAAACTGTTTCCTTTGTTTAAACAAAATATGATGTGTGTTCCACCCCCCCAAAAAAAGCTAAAAGAGAAAAAGAAAAGAAATGAAATTGCTGATCTTCGAAGGGGGTAGAACAAAGAATTGTTTGAAGAACTCTACTATATCCATTATGTGTGACTCAGTCATTTAGGGGAAGTTATTTGATTGCAACCTAAAGGTGAATTGGAAGGAGATGCATAAATTAAAATTATTATTCTCGTGAAACCAAGATAAAAGTTTGGTTTAATTTTACATGGTATCGGCATACCATAAATATTGTGTTCCTAATAAATACTCTCTTTGTCTGTGCATAGTGCCTTATATTTTCTTCACAATCAATCCCTTTATTGGAGAAAGGAGGAGGTTTACTGTAGGTTGATGGCCAGTGTAAAATTTGGTCACTTCATTATTGGTAGCAAAGGGCATGACTTTGGATAGAATAAAATGACAAAAAAGAATACATGTGACTGACCTTGATAAGTCTTTTAAGGATTCATAGTCGACTACAAAATTTTGGGATAATGACTTGGTTGTTGTTGTTGTTGCTTATAAATAATTTATTTTTGTTTACAGGATTGAGTTGTCATTTTATGTAATTATGGGTCTCTTTTTAATTGTCTGGCAGCTTAAACGATGGGAGCGGAAGGAATGTAAGCCAAACAGCCTTCCAGTCCTACTCAAAATGCACGTTAAGGTGGGAGATACAGTGAAAGTAATATCGGGGCGTGATAAGGGTAAAATTGGAGAAATTACCGAGATCTATAAGCATAACAGCTCCGTGGTAGTGAATGAGATAAACTTAAAGACAAAACATGTGAAGAGCAGAGGAGAGGATGAACCTGGCCAGATTCTTAAGGTTATTTTTATTCCTTTATTGGGAACATGAAATTGTCAGTTTAATTTTATTTAGTTATTTTCATACTCTATGAGATTCTACCATGTAAATGAAAGAAACAAAGTATTTGAATTTCAAGGGTACTTGTTTACTTTGATTTTCTCATCATGTTAGGAAATACATTGATAGCACAAATGAATATCTTTTTGAATTTTTATTGAGGTATACGGTTCTTGTTTGCTAGTTGTCCATCACAAACAGATGTTTTAAATTTGGTGTTGCAGATTGAAGCCCCTATCCACAGCTCAAATGTGATGCTCTACTCAAAAGAACAGAATGTAGCAAGCCGGGTGGGTCATAAAATCCTTGAAGATGGTACACGAGTCCGTTACCTTATAAAGACTGGGGAAATAATTGATAGCGCTGAGAACTGGAAGAAACTGAAGGAGGAGAAAAAGAAAACTGAAGTAGCTGTTGCTTCATAGAGATCGAATTCATGACTTCACAATTTAAGTAATTTCTGAATCTCTAGACGTATTTCTGATCTTCTTTTATCTTCACTTGTCTAAATATTTTGTTACTGCTCGTTGCTGATCCCCATACACTAGAGTAACATAGTTTTCTTCATCCTGTATTGGTCCTATAATCCACTGCAAATTGGAATATGGATCTCTAGCCTAAACATTTATTTTGTAATATCTTGGGAGTTCAATGTAATTGATAGATATGTATGTGCATATGCCTTTTTCCCCCCTCTTTTCCATGCATTCAAAGTGAGAATTTTCATCAAGTCCTCTGCATTTTGAAGTGCATATGGGTCGAGGATTGAGGATTCTCTGTTTGACTATGGATTTTTTATTCAAATAAATTTCGTTGATTTCATTTATTAAATTGAGGATTTTATGAAGGTGGTGACCAGTGAGGGTGAGAGTGGAAGTTGGTGAAAAAAAGTATAAAATAATAGGATGAAGAACTACAGTGGCTCCAGCAACTACAAACAGGGATGTGTAAACAAGTTTAGTTTTGTCGAGTAGTGAATGTTTTAGCTCATTGTCAAGCTCGGCTCAAACTCGAACCAAGCCTACAAACAATGATCAAGCTTGAGCTCATCATAAAGTCTAAAAGGTTGAACTCGGCTTGGGTCAGTTTGATTCATTACTCAAGCCGAGCTCGAGTTCAATATCAAGCCTTTGAACTTGAGATCCAACACAAGTACATTATCAAGTCATATCAAAGCTTATTTTATTTGGATGAGTGGTCTCAACTCCTAATTAATTAAAGTCTTAATAAGATATGAGTTTATTTGTCAAGCTCATATCAAGTTATTACCAAACATATAAGCAAGCCTTGACTCAGTTTGTTTTATATGCCTTGATGTTCATGAGCTAGTTTATAAACTTTTTTTTTTTTTACTTGGGCTCAACTCGTTTATCAAACAAGTCTAAAACTTAAGTTCAAACTTGGCTTGTTTATAAACAAACAAACATGAACAAGCTTTTTATAGAACCAAGCCTGAGACTTTTATGAACAGCTTGGTTGGTTTGCAACCCTAACTACAAATATTATCTGCTCACAAGCTAGATTGTAGGAGCTCTAACGTTGGGATTGACTCCCCAAATTTTAGGGTAAAAGAGGGGTTTAGCTCATTGTTCAAAGAGCATTGCTATAGAAAATTTACACTCACTTATGTGGGATGCCATTCACCTCATTTAGGGCCCTTCATGACACAAAGGGAAGAGGTTTGATATAATATATGTAGGGTAACAAATTGTGCACTCAAGTCCAAAGCATGCAGGACCTGGGCCCAATAAGTCCGCTGCAATAAATTTGTAGAGAGTGGGTTAAAGAATTAGGTCCAAATGGCGAAGACTACGTTCAACCTATTCTTATATTCTTAAAAACGAACTAAAAGGCTTGATCAAAGGCCCAAAGCATATCGAGATAATTTGGCATAAGTAAGTTTTGTTTCGGTCCGAGGAGAAATCCTGTTATGTAATTCACGTTCTAGTTCTTTGCTTCTTTTCTTTTCTTTTCAATCTTTTTCCTTTTTTCCCAAAAAAAAAAGAATCCCCCTTACAATGGAGGGGGAGTGACACTATATAATCATCTTCTAAACATCCTAACCTTACACTTGTCATTCATCTAAGGCGTCCCTTTATACTTGTCCCATCAAATCTTTTCTTTGGCTTCCCTGTGAGAGGTAATAGTCTTGGTAGCACTGTTCAGAGGTCTTCTCCACATAAATGCGGCCAGAAAAGTAGTTGCAGGGTATTCAATGTGGTGGTAGCAGCCTTTCTTCAGATATTTTGGGGATCTTTTCCTTCCCAGTAAGTTCACCAAGGTCGTTTCTGTCATTAGGGATTCCAGGAGGATTACTTCAATCACTAGGATTCATCCTTGAACCGAACTCTTCTAATCCGAGGACTATACCCTCCTCGGACAGAATCGCTGTTTCCTATGTGTGAATCTTTTGAAAGTAGAATGTTTAATAAATGCCACACTGTTCGGCCCATGAGTTTTCCTCGGACTAAGCCCACAGCCCAAGATGCGTGACTCTTGGTTATTTGTCCCCACAATAGCCCCTCAAAACTTCAATTTTTCCCTCCCATCCGAGGAGAAAAGGTGAGGTTTTGACTTTCAAGAGATAAAGACAGGGGATATTTAATTCACACGTGCGGGGATGTGACTTAATTGCGTTTCGTGATTACCTCTGACACTTCGCAATCCCCGAAGCAGTTATTAATTACTCCAGGAGGCGTCTTGTCTCCCACATCCAACGGTCGATGCGCAGATCTAACGGCTGATATTTCCCTTGAAATTATGAGCGGGATAATTTCCCTTCTCTCTCTCTATTAATATAAAGCCTTGAGGGATCATTTACCTTCTTCTTCAAAGAAACTTCAAGCGCTCCAGAGAACTCTAACGCTCCTGTCTTTAAAAAACGCCAAACTCCCAAATCTCTGTCGTTATTTCTCGTGAGAGGTCTTCGAAGGTCTTCTCAGAAAGCTTTCAGATACTAGCGTTTGTAATCTCGTAAGTTTGTTTAGTTTTTGTATTAGAGTTTGCTTGTCGGTCTATCTCCTCGGCCTCTATATTTTGTTTCCTTACCCTCAAAAATCATCTATTCTGCCTTTAAGTTGTAAAAAATGGGTAGATTTGAGCGTCTAGTAGATTCCCCAGCCAAAATAAAAGCCTTTAAGCAAAAATATAATATACCCCAGGAGGTTGGCCTGCGGTATTGTTCCTCAGAAGAAATCGTTATACCTAGAGAAGCAGGAGAAGTGGTCATTCCTATAATAGCCTTCATAGAAGGGGGAATGACCGTTCCAATGGGTAGGATAACCCGAGAGTACCTTATAAATCATAGGTTATGCCCTCACCAATGCGCACCCAACATGTTTAGGATTCTTGGGTGTATCGATGCTCTAGACCAGCATCTTCATTTGGGCCTCACCTGGCACGATGTGGTTCACCTGTACGAGTGCCATTCGCAAGCCGATGGAGGATTTTATCTCAAGTCCAGGTCGTCCGTTGTGAGGCTCATCTCGTGTCTCCCCAAGTCAAACAAAGGGATGAAAGATGACTACCTCATCGCTTCAGGGGCATGGCACAATGGTCGACCCTGCCTAACTCGAGAGAGAGAGACAGGTGGGATACCCTAGAGTTAGATCCCTTGACATAGGATTTAGTTTTTATCCTCCATCCATGTTTCCCCATTGCAATCTCTTTTGACAATAGATTCTCATTATTCAATCGCACCTGACCTTTTGGTTACTTTTGCAGATAGAACACTTGTTGCTCCTCGGCTAAGTCACACCAACGTGGTTACTCTCAACTACCTTCTTAGGTCGAAAATTTTTGTGAGCGAGGATCGACAATTACGAGTTGTTCACCTCGTCCTAGATTTTGAACCCATTTCGAGGGTTTTTCAGGAAGTTGGAAACGCTATTAGAGCTGGTGATCGTCGGATTAACCGTATCGACGTGTCAAAACCCAACTTTTTGGCCCGAGACGACCTTCCTCTTGTCATTCTGCCAGTCTCTCAAATCCCTCCTCAACTTGTGCTTCCATTACAGCAAGTCCCTCTCAGAGCTGAAGTCGCAGAAGAAGAGGAAATAGCTTCTTCACGGGCGTCCTTAGACGAAGAGATAGATCAGTTCCATTTTGAAGGGGAAGAAGGTAGACCAGAGAGGCCCGTATAGCTCTCGGATTCTGAGGACGATGCCGACAGACTCTCCGCAGCTATCCAGCCAACATTAATTGTTTCTCGAGTAGATTCAAGCTCAGAGGAACAAGGAGAGATGAGTCCGAAAGAAAGGTCATCTTTGAAAGGCTTGGTAGCCAACAGAGGCAAGAAAGGAGCCTCGAAGGGCCCATCTCAGGCTTTGGCTCCTGCCAATCTACCCCCTCCGCCTCCTCTTCCTGCTGATCTTGGACTTCGCGCCATCCCTGACTTGAAGAAGAAGAGACCAATGCAGGAGGTCGAAGAAGGTGAGGTGATTCCTCCGAAGAGCTCCAAACAGCAGAAGACTAAAGACCCAAGGGAAAATAGGGCAAGCTCTGTTGATAGCAGAGAAGATGCTGAGGTGCGTAGACAACAGCGCTTCTGGGCCCCTCGGATTGAGTTGGATGGGGCTCAAATTCCCTGGGATGCCACAATAAGGGAGTCCCAGAGAGGTCACTCAGCCCATCTGGCCCAAGCTTTAGAGCAACCCCTCTTGCTCCCACGGGATATGGAGGCCCTCAGGCGCACCAGGCAGCCCGAGCTCTTCATGTCCTTGAAGAAGGATCTCGCTTTGGTAAGCTAGATTTATTTAGTGACTTAAACATTATAAAGTTATCGATCTTATCAGTATTATTATACTTGGCTTTACATACATGTCTTCTTTGCTACTGTTATGCAGGTCACTCAACAAGTCTACGTGGCCGAAGAGTGGGTTCGAAATGCTTAAAATAGATGTGAAGCTGAGTCCCACTCTCGCCGTGAAGTTGAGAAGACTCTTGGGAGCCTGAAAGATGAGAAGATGCAGCTAGCCGAGAAGCTGAAGATTTCAGAGCGAGAATGCTCAAGTGCCAAGGCTGGGCTAAAAAATGTTGAGGCCCAGGCCGAGGACCAGAGAAAACAGCTTTATAAGACCCAGCTAAATTTGGCTACTGAGAAAGCAGCAGTGCTAAGCCTGAAAGCTGAATTGCAGAAAGCTAAGGAGGCAGCACTAAAAGCGATGGAAGCTGCTAAGTCCGCGAAGGAGGCGGCATACGAACGCGGGGTAGGGGAAACGGAGGAGAGGTTGACTGAGGAGGTGGCTGAGGTGTGCAGGGAGTATTGCACGGAGACTTGGATGGAAGCACTTAATCGTGCAGGGGTTCCTGCTGATTCGGAGCTAAGGAGATCTGAGAACGTGTTTTTCCCTGAACACATCAGGGAAATTCCAACCAGCCCTCCGATGGCCATTAGTCTACCCCTCCCTCATCCTGAGCAGATAGCTACTATAAGTGCCCCTGTCGGAGCTGCTGAGACCTCCAAGGGAGTCGTTAAAGATAAGTCCGCCGAGGATTCCCTTACCATCAAGGACGTTGTTTCTCAGGCCAAGGCAGTTGAGAAAAAGTCTGATGCTGAGGGTGCCAAGATCAAGGCTATATGCCCCAAGAAGGACTCTTAGTCTTTGAAGAAGTAGCTGTAAATTATTATTATTATTATTATTATTATTATTATTATTTTTTTTTTTTTTTGTTTAAGTGTAGCTACTGCAAACACTTATGATGTACTTATTTCATTTTTGATTAAAGAATAGACTTGTCTTTCTTACCTTTTGCATTTATACTTTTGTCATTTAAAATTTGAGATGACTTCCTATTTATTTGCTAAGGCTTTTCAAAAAATATTTATAATGGATAACCTCATCATGTTCTTATTTTAAGGCTCGACGTTTTCGTAATGAAGAATAACAGCAAGGACTTTTTATAACTTAAGTTCCAATGAATGCATTATATAAAGAAAATACTAGGAAATTAATTCAATTGTGCATGGTTAGAGGGCCTTGCAATAACTTAAAATTTATTCGATCATGCTAATGAAATGTTATTATCTAGTAACCCAAAGGTGTGTTAACTTTCCCAAAGCATCTGGTCCGAGGACATCAGGCATGACTAAGGTTCTGTTCAAACACTATTATAATAACATAAGTGTAGTAATTTCCCCAAAGCATCTGGTCCGAGGACATCAAGCATGACTAAGGTTCAGTTCAAACACTTTTATAATAAATATAAGTGTAGCGATTTCCCCAAAGCATCTGGTCCGAGGACATCAGGCATGACTAAAGTTCTGTTCAAACACTTTTATAATAAACATAAGTTACTTCTTCACACAACACAAGAGTTTAATGATAAAAGAAATTCTTATTAGTAATAATACCTTTTCAGGTTATTTACATTCCAAGGACGAGGTATTACACGTTCGTCTAAATCTTCTAAAAAGTATGCCCCTATACCTGCTTCCGAGGTGATGCGATATGGTCCTTCCCAATTGGGCCCTAGCTTTCCCCACGCTGGGTTTTTTGCAGTGCCCAGAACTTTTCTCAAGACCAAGTCACCAGGTGCTAGTGGCCTTAGCTTTACTTTAGCATCGTATCCTTGCTTAAGTTTGTGTTGGTAGTACGCCAATTGGACCAGTGCACTTTCCCGTCTTTCCTCAACGAAATCTAAACTTCTTTCCAGCAGATTATCATTATTGTTTGAGTTGAACGAACTGCTTTTTAGCGTTGGAAACCCAGTTTCCAAAGGAATGACAGCTTCGACGCCATAAGTCATCGAAAAGGGGGTTTCCCCCGTTGACCTACGAGGTGTGGTTCGATAGGCCCACAGGACGTGCGGCAGTTCTTCCACCCATCTCCCTTTTGCATCCTCTAACCTCTTCTTCAGTCCGTTTATTATGACTTTGTTAATGGCTTCTGCTTGTCCATTCCCTTAGGGGTAAGCTGGGGTGGAATATCTATTCGTTATTCCTAATTCGCCGCAGTATCTCCTGAAGGCCCTACTGTCGAACTGAAGACCATTGTCCGAGATAATAGTACGAGGGACCCCGAACCGAGTAACGATGTTCCTCCAAATAAATTTCTTAGCGTCCACATCCCTGATGTTTGATAAAGGCTCGGCTTCAACCCACTTAGTAAAATAGTCAGTTCCGACCAGCAGATATCTCTTGTTTCCTACTGCTTTAGGGAAAGGCCCGACAATATCCAAGCCCCATTGAGCAAATGGCCAGGGACTGGTTAGCGGATTAAGAATCCCCCCTGGTTGGTGTATGTTTGGTGCGAATCGCTGGCATTGGTCGCACTTCTTTACGTACTCGTGTGCCTCTCTTTGTATGTTTGGCCACCAGTAGCCTTGCGTGATGGCCCTAAGAGATAAAGACCTGCCTCCAGTATGGCTCCCACAAATCCCCTCGTGTAGCTCTTCTAGGATGACCTCTGTCGCTTCAGGATGAATACATAGTAGATACGGTCCGGCAAAAGAGCGCTTGTATAATTTTCGATCCTCGGACAACCAGAAGCGAGGTGCCTTTCTTCGTATTTTTTCTACCTCCAATTTACTTTCCGGCAAGAGGTCTTCTTTCAAAAATGATATGATGGGATTCATCCAGTTAGGTTTCACTCGGACTTGACAAATTTGGGTTAACTTTCCCCCTGACTCTGTGGGCTTGTACAAGTCTTCTACGAGGATAATTCGAGGTAAGCTCTGCGCCGAGGAGGTTGCAAGTGTAGCCAGAGAATCTGCATGCGAATTGCTGCTTCTGGGGATGTGCAGTAGACTGAATGACTCAAATTTTAACCGCAACTGTTTAACTTGACTTAAATACTTTTGCATTCTTTCATCCCTTGCCTCTAATTCGCCCTTCACTTGACCAACGACTAATTTGGAGTCTGAAAATATTTTTACTTCCTTTCCCCCCAGCCTTTGAACCATGGTCATTCCTTCCAGCAGAGCTTCGTACTCGGCCTCATTATTGGTGGCTAAGAAACCCAACCTCAATGATTTCTCTATTGTTAGTTGTTCAGGAGAGATTAGGACCAATCCCAATCCAGAACCTCTTTGGTTTGCTGCGCCGTCGATGTACACTTTCCAGCATAGGGGTTCTTGCAGCGAGATGATGCCAACCGATTTTTCATCCATGCGCTGCGGTGCTGGCACATTCTCTAACGAGGCTTCAGCAAATTCGGCAACCAGGTCTGCGAGGATCTGACCCTTGACAGAGGTACGAGGCATGTACTTAATGTCAAAAGCCCCTAGAATTGTACCCCATTTAGCAATCCTGCCTGTATAGTCAGCACTTCGGAGTACAGCTCTAATCGGGAGTTGAGTTAAGACGATGACAGTGTGTGCCTGAAAATAGTGGGGGAGCTACTGCGTACCATGGACCACAGCCAAGATGACCTTTTCCAATGGTAAATAGCGCACCTCGGCTTCATGTAACGATTTGCTAACGTAGTAAACCGGCCGTTGCACACCACCGTCAACTCGAATTAACACCAGACTTACAGCATGGGGAGCAACGGCTATGTAGGCGAATAAAACCTCATCCTCCTGAGGACTGGACATGATGGGAGGCCGAGAAAGATATTCTTTGAGCTGCTGGAAGGCCTTAGAGCACTCCTCAGACCATTCAAATCCCTTCCATTTTTTCATCAAGAGGAAGAAAGGCCGGCATCTGTCTGCTGAACGAGAGATGAACCGATTTAAAGCGGCAATCATTCCAGTAAGTTTTTGAACCTCTTTGGGATTACGAGGAGAGTGTAAATTGTTAATTGCCTTAATTTGATCGGGATTGACTTTGATTCCTCTGTGTGTTACCATGTACCCCAGGAATTTGCCCGATCCCATACCAAACGAGCACTTGGACGCATTTAGGCGCAACTTGTGTTTCCTCAAGATTTCAAATATGCTTCCGAGGTCATCAACATGCTTGGATACCACCTTGCTCTTCACCACCATATCGTCTATGTAGACCTCAATGCTCCTTCCTAATTGAGGCTCGAACATTCTCGTCATCATCCTTTGATAGGTTGATCCGGCGTTTTTTAGACCGAAAGGCATCACCTTGTAATGGTAGTTTCCGATGGGGGTGACAAAGGCAGTCCTCTCCTGGTCTTCCAAGGCTAAAGGTATTTGGTGATATCCTTGGAAGGCGTCCAAGAAGCTCATCCGAGGGTGTCCCACCGTTGCGTCCACCAACTAATCTATTCGCGGCATGGGGAATGGATCTTTTGGGCAAGCCTTATTTAGATCGGTAAAGTCCACGCACACTCGCCACTTGCCATTCTTTTTCTTTACCACCACAGTATTAGCCAGCCACTCAGGGTAAAACACTTCCTTGATAGCTCCTGCTTGCTTAAGCTTTCTCACCTCTTCCTTAACGGCATCTGCATGCTCCTTGGATGGGCGTCGAGGTGGTTGCTTTTTCGGAGTAATGGACGGGTTAACGTTTAAGTGATGACAGATAAAGGTTGGGTCCACCCCTGGGGCCTCATAAGCGCTCCAGGCGAATACATCGACGTTCTTTTTAAGAAATTCTATTAACTCCTCTCTCTCGCGAGGCGGCAACTGGGACCCCACTTGGAAATATTTCTCCGGATCATCCCCTATAATGATCTTTTCTAAGTCATCACATTTGGCTTCCTCGGAATGCCCGTCGATAGGCAACTCTAGAGATTTTAATTGCTATGAACTTCCCTCCACGGCTATCGGCAATTCAGCTTCAGGTTGATGGGATATGGCAGCCACCAGGCATTGTCTAGCCATGGATTGGTTTCCAAGGATTTCTCTAACCTGACCCTCGGAAGGGTACTTCACCCTTTGATGCAGAGTGAAGGAGACAGCCCCTAGAGTGTGAAGCCAAGGTCTGGCGACAATAGCCGTATACGGAGAATAAACGTCCACCACAATAAAGTCGACCTCTACCACCTCAGGACCGGTTTGTACTGGTAGCCTAATCTGACCTTTCGGCATAACGGTTCTTCCCTCGAAACTAACCAGGGGGGAGTCATAGGCGGTTAGATCCTTGGATTTTAACCCCAAACCTTTAAACAGATCGGGATACATCACCTCCATGGCACTCCCTTGGTCCACCAACACCCTCTTCACATCATACCCACCTATCCTAAGCGTAATCACCAAGGCATCGTCGTGGGGTTGGATAGTTCCGACCTTGTCCTCGTCTGAGAAACCCAGAACTGGTTGTGTTCCCATCTTGATTCTTTTTGACTCAAGCTTACTATCCTCGGCCAGTGACCGAGCCACAGACATCACTCTGTAAGGACAGGATCCCGTTCTTCCGGGGGCAGCGAAAAATGACGTTTATCGTTCCTAGGGGGGGCCTGAGAAAGCTCCTCTTCTAGAATCGAACTTAGTCTGTCCTGCTTGGCTACTGGAATGATGCAACAGATCCTTCAATCTTCCTTCTCGGACTAGGTGATCCAAATGGTCCCATAGATTCCTGCAATCTTCAGTAGTATGTCCTTGATCCTGATGATATTGGCAGTAGAGGCTTTGATTGCGCCTCATAGCGTTCCCAGCCATTTTGTTTGGCCATTTAAAGAACAACTCGTTCTTAATTTTTTCCAAAACCTAATGAACTGGTTCTCGGAATACCGCGTTGACAGCTTGGGTGTTGGAGGACTCTGACTGCCCTACGAAGTCTCTCCGAGGCCGATTGTTACTGAATCGGTCCGACCTGAAATCCCGACGCTCTTGAGGGTTAACCTTTGTTTTACCCTTTCCTTGTTGCTGGTCTTCTTCAACTTTTTTGTACTTGCTTATTCGATCCATAAGCTGATGCACACTGGTGACAGGTTTACCAGTGAGGGACTTCCTTAATCCGTGCTCGGCAGGCAAGCCGCCCTTAAAATTACTGATGGCCACGTCCTCAAAGTCACCATCTATTTCGTTATACGTCTCCCAATGTCTGTCCGAGTACGTTTTCAGGGTTTCCCCCTCCCGCATGGACAAAGATAATAAAGAATCCAAAGGGCGAGGCACCCTACTGCATGTGATAAAACGAGAGCCAAAAGCCTGCGTAAGTTCCTTAAAGGAATTTATGTAGTTAGCTTTCAACCCATCGAACCACCTCATGGCCACGGGTCCCAAACTGGAGGGAAAAACTTTACACATCAAAGCCTCGTCCTTAGAGTAGACAGCCATTTTCTGGTTGAATTGGCTTATGTGCTCTACTGGATCCGTTCGGCCGTAGTAAGTGGTGAAAGTGGGTTGATGGAATCGCCGAGGAAGTTCTGCCCTTTCGATGCGACGCGTAAAGGGGGATCTAGAGATTTGATTCAACGCCTTGCTCATGGCATCATTTTTCAGCCCCTTGAGAGGTGGACTCTTACGTTTCCGCTTATGAAAATTTTCCTCGTCACAGGAAAAAGGCTCGCTCGATGGTGTCCTAGGTCCGCGTCTGTACGTAACATCATCTTCATCATTTGAAGAAACACCAGAACTAGAAGGAGCTCGTCGTTGGTGTGCATGGCGTAGCTCCCGCTTTAAATCATCGATTTCCCTTTGCATGGCTCTGTTACTCCGCTCCTGAGGGAAGTGATTCCCCATTTGCGGGTGACTTCCGCTGGTCTGTGTGGTATGCGGGCTACCCTCCCGATCTCTTCTACACTCAAGATTGTGGAAGGCATCTTGTTGATGGGAGCCCCTAGATTCCTGCTGATGGGGACCTGATCCTACCATGGTGAAACGTTGCGCTCACTATTCCACCAATTCTTCCCACAGACGGCGCCAATTGTAGGGTAACAAATTGTGCACTCAAGTCCAAAGCATGCAGGACCTGGGCCCAATAAGTCCGCTGTAATAAATTTGTAGAGAGTGGGTTAAAGAATTAGGTCCGAATGGCGAAGACTACGTTCAACCTATTCTTATATTTTTAAAAACGAACTAAAAGGCTTGATCAAAGGCCCAAAGCATATCGAGATAATTTGGCATAAGTAAGTTTTGTTTCAGTCCGAGGAGAAATCCTGTTATGTAATTCACGTTCTAGTTCTTTGCTTCTTTTCTTTTCTTTTCAATCTTTTTCCTTTTTTCCCAAAAAAAAGAATCCCCCTTACAATGGAGGGGGAGTGACACTATATAATCATCTTCTAAACATCCTAACCTTACACTTGTCATTCATCTAAGGCGTCCCTTGATACTTGTCCCATCAGATCTTTTCTTTGGCTTCCCTGTGAGAGGTAATAGTCTTGGTAGCACTGTTCAGAGGTCTTCTCCACATAAATGCGGCCAGAAAAGTAGTTGCAGGGTATTCAATGTGGTGGTAGCAGCCTTTCTTCAGATATTTCGGGGATCTTTTCCTTCCCAGTAAGTTCACCAAGGTCGTTTTTGTCATTGGGGATTCCAGGAGGATTACTTCAATCACTGGGATTCATCCTTGAACCGAACTCTTCTAATCCGAGGACTATACCCTCCTCGGACAGAATCGCTGTTTCCTATGTGCAAATCTTTTGAAAGTAGAATGTTTAATAAATGCCACACTGTTCGGCCTATGAGTTTTCCTCGGACTAAGCCCACAGCCCAAGATGCGTGACTCTTGGTTATTTGTCCCCACAATATAAATCTATTTACCAATTTATACAATTTATACAATTTAATCTCAAGTCTATATAATTATTTACTTTTTTACAATCAATTAGTATATTAATAGATAAATATACATATAAAAATATAATATTATATATAGTTTAATTGAGCCTCATGTACATTATTATGTTGGAAAATGATAATGGATATTCTAAGGGTATTGATTTAGGAGCTATTTTTTTAAAAAATTAATGGAAAAATGATAAACTAATTAATTTTTTTGACGGTTTTTTATAATATAGTTTGTTAATAATTATTCTAAGAACACCTGTTAACATAATCTTATCTATATCTATATATATCTTAAAGCTGAAGCGTAACATTTATTGTTGTTACGCTCCTGTTGAGCCACATCATCCACCCATTTCCAACGTTCTCTTTCTTCTTCTTCTTTTTTTAACTCTTTTTTTTTCTCTTATTAATTTCCCAACTTAATGTTATACTTTCACCAACTTTTCCCCTCCCTTTTATCTTTTCATCTCCCCACTACTATCTATCTTAATATCACTTTTCCTCAATCCCTTTATCTTCCTTTATTTTTGGCTTTTCTTATTCGCCCTCTTACTATAAATTTACAATTCTCAATTTCATTCTATACATAGTTTTCCCACACACATAAGGTTATTTCTCTCTCTCAAAATTTTCTTGTTTATTTTTTAGTGGATTTTTTTAACTATTTTTCTTTCATCTCTACTTTAAGTTGATAAGTTTTTGTATTATTTGAAACTCTACTTTGGGTTGATGTGATTAAGTTATGTTTTTAAGTTGTCATCATTTTTTTTCTCTTTGATTTCATAGATATTATCCTATTGCATTATATATAAAGGTAGTATATAAGAATAAAATGCTATTTTATTACATACCATAACATGACTTGGATAATTTGGTATTTATTACAATATTTTTTATTTTTACTTTTTTCTTCTCATATTATTTTCCATAAATTTCTCATTATTCTCTCACATTCTCTTAAAACGTGGTTATTCTCTCTCTCTCTTCATTTTTTTTTTTTAAATTCTTCTTACAACTCTTCTTTATATTGATGAATCATTGTGATTTTTAAAACTCTATTTTGGGTTCATATGTTTTGGTGTTTTATTTTTTAGTTTCCCATTACAAATAGCATATTTTTCTCTCTTATAGTTTTGGTTTGATTTTAGTTTAAGTTAATAGTTGATTATTTTGGAAGTAAGAATTTGAATTTATATCAAAACACAATCTTGGCTATATGCTAATAACAGATTGGCATTCGGTCCACTTCATCAATTCGGTCTACTTTAGTCCATTTGGGTCAATTTTGGTCCAATTCGGTCTACTTTAGTTCACTTTGGTCAATTTAGTCCAATTCGGTCTACTTCAGTCAATTCAAACCAATTCGGTATTCGGAGCTGGTTCGGTCCATTCAAACCCATTCGGTCTACTTTGGTCAATCCAGTCCTCTTCGGTCCATTTGATCCTTTTCGGTCCATTCAGTCCACTTCGATCTATTCGGTCCATAGGGTCAACCTAGGTCTATTCGGTCCAATTTGGCTAATTCGGTCCAGTTAGGTCTATTAGGTCCAATTTGGTCCATAAGGTCCACTTAGGTCTATTCAGTCCAATTTGGTTCATTCCGTCTATTTAGGTTAACTCGGTCCAATTTGGCCAATTCGGTTCAGTTAGGCCTATTCCATCCAATTTGGTCCATACGGTCTACTTGGCCAATTCAGTCCAGTTAGGTCAATTCGGTCCAATTTGGTCCTTTCAGTCTACTTTGGTCAATGCGGTCCTGTTTGGTCCATTCGGTCCAATCCGGTCCATTTTGTCCACTTCGATCTATTTGGTCCATACGGTCCACCTAGGTCTATTCAGTCCAATTTGGTCCCTACGATCCACTTAGGTCTATTCGGTCCAATTTGGTCCATACGGTACACTTAGGTCTATTCGGTCCAATTTAGCCAATTCGATCCAGTTAGGTCTATTCGGTCCAATTTGGTCTATACGGTCCACTTGGCCGTTTCAGTCTAGTTCGGTCCATTTAGTCCAATTCGGTCTACTTTGGTAAATTCAATCCTGTTCGGTCGATTCGGTCTAATCCGGTCCATACGGTCCATTCAATCCACTTCGATCTATTCAGTCCAATTTGGTCAATTTGGTCCGGTTAGGTCTATTCGATCCAATTTGGTCCATATGGTCAATTCAGTCCTGTTACACACACACACACACACATTTGTTTATTTATTTTGTTATGTTTTGCTTGAATGTATAATCAACCTCAATTCATTTAAAAGTAATGATGTTAAAATAAATGAGTAACTGCCATAAATATTAGATTTGTATATTCATAGCCTTAATGTTTAGAAAGACTTTCACTTAAATTTAGCCGGACTGAAATTGACTAAAATGCTATGTTAATGTGGCTTAAAAAAAGTGTAGCAACAATAAATGCCATGCTTAAGATTTTAGATATTACAGGTTATATATAAATAAATATATATATATATATATATTAATGGATTTAGAATTGGTACTCTCAACTTAAACATGCCTTTTCTCTATATACAAGTGTACAAAAATGGACCGAAGTGGACCAAAATGAATCGAAGTGGTCTAAATGGACCAAACTGAACACAAATGGACCAAATGGAACAAAGTGGACTGAATGCGAACAAGGAGGACCAAAGTGAACTGAATAGGATAGAGTGGACCAATGTAGACCGAGTAGAAACAAATAAGACCGAATAGGACCAATGTCGACTAAATAGGACCAAGTGGACAAATTGGACTGAATAGGACCAATGTGAACCGAATAGGACTGATGTGAACCAAATAATACTTTTGAATATTTTATCATTTTTATTGCATTTTTAGGGCTCATATTTCTAATTTCTAATTTCTAATGTTTATTTTGTATGTATTTTTTAATTCAAAACTAAAGAGTTTAGCCCAGATATAATAAAATCTCATACTTTTCAACCCAAAAATTAAGAAAAAATAATGAATTTTTGAGCTAAACTTCAAAAGGCAACCTACAAAAGAATCAATTTCAGTCTCAATTTGTTCAAAATTGACCGAGTGGACCAAATTGGACCGAATGGTGCCAAAGTGGACTAAAGTAGACCTAATTGGACCGAATAGCAATTGTTTAATTTTTAGGGAGAACAAATTATACATTATATTACAATTACAATTACGAAATAATTATTTATTTCCACGCATCGTGTGGGTCTGCGACTAGTATATCTAAAAGCTGAAGCGTAACATTTATTATTGCTAGCTCCAGTTAAGCTACATCAGCTTCCACGTCATTATCTTTTCTGTTTTTTTTTTTCCAATTTTCCTATAATTTTTTTAACATTTATTTATTTTTAATATTAACACTTCTCCAACCTTTCTCCCTCCCTTCCCTTTTCATCTCTTCCATTCTATGCATAGTTTTCCCTCACAACAAAAAGTTTCTCCCTCTCTCTCTCTCTCTCTCTCAATTTTTTGGTGGATTTTTTATTTTCTTGCATCTCTACTTTAGATTGATAATTTTTTATATATTCTTTAAAACTTTACTTTGGGTTAATGCGATTTAGTTTTGTTTTTTCAAATTGTTGTGATTTTTTTTTTCTCTTTGATTGTTAAATGTTATCCTATTGTGTTATAAAGAATTAAATATAACATATAAAAATATAATATTATTCTATTTCATAGCATGATTTGGACAATTTGTTATTTATTGTAATTTGGTATTTATTTTATTGCATAGCATGATTTTTAATAGTGCTCAATTTAGATGTTAAACTATGAGACTTCACTAATTTTTGTTTATTTTTTAATCTTTTGTGGTGGTCACAGTAAGTCGTATTAGAAGTACTCTATAATGACATTTATTTAGTGAAAATCAAAGGTTAGCCAAACGAAAATAACCGGATGGGTGACAAATTTTAGCTTTTGCAATTTTATTTAAATTATTATTATTATTTTATAACAATGCATATATAGAAATTTAATTCTTAGATTTCACTAATAATTGTTTATTTGATAATATGTTTTGGGTGGACGAAATTACGATTTCTGCAAAGAAAATAACCTTAATAGATTATCAACAACAAATTGTTTTTTTAATTGATTCAATTAATCATTGTTAAGTTTTATTAATTTTCTTAGTTACGTTTTTCGGTGTTTTGGATTGTAGGCAAAAAAATAAGGTTTGAGAAAGTTTGTTTAAAACTAAAAGAATAATTTTCAAATTTATATTCTTTTTAATGACTCACAAAATGTTATAAATAACTTGTATTAAAAAAAGAATATTTTCGTTAACTTACCTTTTGAATTTCTGAGAAAAATTATATTATTTTCATTTTGGTATGACAAAATTTATATATATATATATATATATATGATTTATGACTGATCCTATATTATATTTATGATTATTCCTCTAGTAAATAAAAATATGATTACGAAATACATTATTCTTTATTAAATTAGTTTATATTGTAAAAAAATTTTAATAAAACCACCATAAAATAATTATCATGTGTAACGCACAGGTTCGCGACTAGTTATGTTTAAACTTGACTGATTTGAACTTGAGCTTGAATTTAGTTTAACATAAAATACTATGTGCCCTAGCTATGATGACAGTAATCGAATCTCCTTAAAATACTAAGATAATTGGTGCTCTTGGTCTGGCAGTTTGATGCGGTTGTCTAAGGTCCCAAGTAAAAAAAAAAAAGGCTCCCAAATTTTAACTAATAGTATTAATGAAGCCAAAATATTAACCAATAAATAAAATAATTTTTTTTATCAAATGAAAAACAAACAAAAAAGAGAAAGAAATGCTACGTTTACAATATTTTTCACAACAATTTTACAATAAATCCTAAATACCAAGTTGTTAGAGGCTGTTATTGATCGCAAAAAAATAATTTTAATGGTAAATTCAAATAGAAAACAAGAAGCAACTTAACAAATAAGATTTGTTGTGAAAAATATTGTGAATGTAGCACTTCTCAACAAAATAATAATAATAATAAAGAAAGAAAGAAAGAAAGAAAGCAACACACAAAAATTCACAACATATTTCACAATAGTCAAGTTAGCAAACTTTTACTAGTTTTCATCTAGATTCACCACTAACATCACTCTTTTACTTACTATTATCAATTTGCCGCATCAACAAATGTAAAAGGTTTTGTCAAATTTTTGTGTTTATAATTTAAAAAAAAAAAAAATCTACATGGTTAATGTTAATTAGTAGTAACTTTGCATATAAAACAAGATAATTAATTTTCGTCTTAGGCCCCCAAATGCATCAAACTGCCCCCGTCTAATGGTTCACTTTATTAGAATTAAGCTTTTCGTTAAGAATTGGAGAGGAAAAGAAATAAGAGACGAAGTGGGAAAGGGAGCGAAAGAAAGGACAATGTTGAGCATGGGGTGGGAACGATCAGGAAGATAGAATAGAGCTGGGGAGGGGTGATGCGTAGTTCAATAGGTGCTCAAGAGGTTGAGTAGTATTTTCAACACTTAGTTACTAATCTACCATTTTTTTTTTTTTTGGAAAGAATTTCAATCGATAACTTTTGGTACCATTTCTTATTCTTAAAATCACAATCAACCCAGAGTTAGAAAATAACAGAACCATGTGAGTTTGTAACATTCAAGTCTTTTATGTATATCTTCATATAAGATTAATGAACTCAAGTCATCTATATATATAATAATATATAGGTGAAGCTGAGAAAAATTCAAATTAGAGTTCTAATTTTGCGTCATGTGTCATAAATTATTTATTCTTAAAGAGTTTTATTTCTTAATTTTAGAATCAAATGTGGGACCACATTATAAATATTCATCCAAGTGAGTTATTAAGCACAAAAACCAAAAAGTCTAGAATAAATGAATTGTAAAAAAAAAAAAAAAGCGTTTCACAATAATAAATAAATTAATAAATGGACAATTTACATTTTATACCTAATAATATCCTTACAAATTTTTTTAAAGAGTTAACAAAATATAAAAATGACTATCAATAGTATTTAAATTATATATATAGGAATTATATTAGGTATCTTATTGTATATCTTTAATGTATCCATGCATATGCATAGAGTTACAAGCTAGTTTAAATAATATACGTATACAATCCCTAAAATATACTCAATCAATTATTTATAAACTTTACAACTTCTATTTATTCATGGATCCTTTAATATTTCAAAAGTACCTATAACTTATTCAATGGTATTATAAAATAACATGTTATATATATACCCTTCTATCAATTATAGAAAATAAGTGGCTCAAATAATAATTAACCACACAAACACAAAAGTTAACCATAAAGTTTGGCCAAGATATTACAGTCAGCCTATTTTTATATACTTATCTTTTTACTTTACATTGTTTACAACATGACTTCTTTTTATTATGATACAATGAATTTATATTATAGTTTTTTTTATGAAATACAATGAATTTATTTTATGTTTATAAATTTTAAACATATTATGAAAATACTAGCCTCTAAGCACTTGCGTTGCACATGCTTAAAGGCTATCTTTTTTTTGTAAAGGTTAATAATTTGCATCGATTAAAAAAAATATTTTTTATTTTTCAAACAAATAAAAATGATAAATTTTAGAACTAAATAAAAATCTAGTTCAAAGAGGGGAATCCTCTTATAGATAGTATAGATATTGAAAATGAATTGTTGAATTTTAAGAATATAGTAAAAAAAGTTATTGAATGTTATATATTTGAGTTAATAATAATTTTTTTTGAGAAAATTTAGATAATTTTAAATGGACTGTAGGGTTTAAATGGATTGGAAACACTTTTAAATGAGCTTAAAGTAGTTTTTTTTAGAGAGATTTTTAACCTATAGCGTCCGCTCCTGATGATAGCTCTTTATCACCAGACCAAGACACCAATCAGTTTTTTTGGTGTAGGTGGAGATTGAACCCCAGATTTCTTATACAACCATCAGAGACTCTACCAGTTGAGCTAACTGGAATCCACTTAAAGTAGTTTTAATTGACCAAGAAGTGGTTTAAATTATTTTTAAAAAATTACATAAAATTAGAGCACTTTATTGTTTATTTATTTTTTAAGAATCAATGTAGACATTTTATTACTCAAACAATGGCTAAATCAAAAGCCATAATACGCTATACTTATGTAGGTAAGGAAGCAATCCATGTTTTCATCCCTCTATAAATCTTAAGCTAATCTTGCTAGAGCATGTGCATGCTATTCCCTCTTCTTTTAATGTGTACCAAGCTATATGTCTAGAGCCTTCACACCAATTTGTGTATCTTCTATTTGGGTTGTAAATGAGCTGCGCTTAGCAGAAAATATAAAGTTCATATTTGTTAGCTTCTTACAATTATTTTAGTATATTAATAGACAAGTATAAATATAAAAATATAATATTATATATAGTTTAATTGAGCCTCATGTACATTATTGTGTAGGAAAATGTTAATTGATACCCTAAGAGCATTGGTTTATGAGCTATTTTTAAAAACTTTTTATGAAAAAATGATAAACTAATTAATTTTTTTAAGTATTTTTTATATTTTCAATTAAAGTGGTGTCAAAACTTTTCTAATATAATTTATTAATAATTACCCTAAGAAGACTTATTAACATGTTCATATTATGTTTGAACTTGGCTCATTTAATAGTCAAATTTAAACTTCATGAGCCTGAATTTAGCTTAACATAAAGTATTATGTGCTCTAGCTTTGATGATGGTAGCCGAATCTCCTTAAAATACTACTTCCATTATGCCCAGTCCTTCACATACGGCACTGCCATTCTTGCAGCCATGGCTTCCACGTGATCAACGCATGGTTGGTGGCTACCTCATCAGAGCAACCATTTTTCCATCCTTATCTCGGATTATTCTAACACCAGTCTAATCAGTTCTACAAAAGAGGGCTCCATCAAATTGGAGCACTTGAATGTTGAATCTTTGATTTTAGATGCCACTTTACACAAAGACAAAGTATAGTGTAATTATAATCTAATTGAATATATAGATAGATTAAATTATATAGATTTATGGTAAACAGCTGCTAAGAATATTCCGTATATCCGCTAATGTAAATTACGTTGAAACTTCCCAACGACATGGCGGCATTAATCAATTGAATTCCTTTGGTGGGATTACATATGAAATAATCATAAGTCTTGAGCAAAGCACCAAATGAATAAATAACCAATTAAAGCTGTCAATCTTGGCGTCTTTCGTTTTGTATCTTTCTGCGTTTGTTAGATTGAGATCATGTGTAATATTAATTTAATGAGTGAATTGTATCAGGTCTGATCTCAATCCTCAATCCTCATTTCTTCGTTAAGTGTAAATGTAATGAAGCAGTCAAGCTTTATGTCATTTCTGTTAAATTTTTGAAGCTGAGAGAGCAATAACTGTGAGAGCAAAAAAAAGAAAAAAAGAAAAAACCGAAACAGTTCACTCCTAAGTCCCAACTCAACTTTCTGCGGTGTGTCTCTGGTTACTTCAAATTTGTTCTTTATTTAATTTTATTTTGAACATGAGCAGGCTAAAACTTTATCACCAAACAAGATTATATATTAAAGTTTGATTTATTTACTTATTGAACAAACTCGAACTTGTTCACTACTTGTTTAATTAACTTATTAAAAAACTAGTTCATTTGGTAGCATTATTAATTTATTTTTATATTACTATTACGCATCTAAGTTATTGTTAGATGCTACTGGATATTATCAATTGTGGGTCCCAATCAAGCAAAAGCATCTGGCGGTTTAGTTTTCTTATTCGTAATGGACTTACCAACATTGTGCTAATGTTTACTTAATTTTCATATTGGAGTGTATTTAGTTCTTGTTTAGTCTCTAAGAAATTCAATAAGACAACCTAAAATCTTATCATTTCAATCTGTATTTTCTTGGCAACCAAACATGACCTGAATTTGGCCCTTGGGCTTTTGCTTTTTTGGTAAAAGGGTTTGATCCTATCCCTCATATTTTGTCTTTTAATCAAACATCTCTACCCACAATACAATTCATTAACACTCGTAAGTGCTAACACTTCTAGCCATACCTCAGCAAATCCACCACAAAAATAAAAAACCCATCTTCCAATAACCATCCTCCAATATGAAGAGAAAACCCACCTGGTGGACCAGGCCAGAGGGAGTTGGGCCCAAATGATGTTCAAAATAATCTACCACCATGTTAAGGTGATTCCATAAAGATGGAATTATTTATGGTTGCTTTCCAAAAGTGTTGAGCACTAATAAAGCTAACAATAAAGCAATCATTCTAATATTTAAAGCGGGCACTGTTTTATATTTTGTTATTTTGCATTCACGTTAGTCTCACTAATTTAATATTTCAGCAAAAATTTATCGATCTAAACTAAATCAAAATAAACGTGCATCAGTTTCACTAAAGTTTTTAAAGAAGATAGTTTCATCTCTACATGTAGTGAGCCTGCCTCTATCCTCACTACATTAAGGATCTGTTTGGATACCGTTTATTGCTGAAAACTGAAAATACTGTAGTAAAATAATTTTTAAATGTGTGAATAATACTGTGGGACAAAAGTTAGAAGTTATATTTGCTGAAAGAGGTACTTATGGGTCCCGTGAACAGTGCACAGGACCCACCCAAAGAAACGCAGATGCAGATAGCAATGCAAATGCGTTGCTATCCAAACCCACTCTAAATTTCAATATTGCTAATGTATTGAAGCTGATGTATGTGTATGAAAATAATAAATGGCTAAACAAGCAAAAGTAAAGTTTTTTTGGATTAATTTAGCTAAATATTTGAGGAGACTGATGTGAATACTCTTATTTATACTATTCCTTTCTATCAATAAAGTCGTGGAGTTTGGCACCCTTCATTCTTTATGTAACTTTATTCTTAATATCATCTTTGCAACCGCGAAGAATACACAGCGAGGACCATCATTTGAGAAAGCAAAAGAAGAAATCAAAACAATAAGAAACACTTTAACTAATTGCATACTTGTTTGCTTTACTATCTATCTAGTGGCAAGTGAGGCGGGGAACTTTATATGTCTAGCTTTTGAAATTAACTGGAGCATGCTTAGGACAATGAAAGGTATATGGTGCCAGGATACTTGAATATTTTAGAAATATTTTGCAAAAAACATATATTTTAGAAATAGAGTATCCAATGTCATTTCTGAATGTTTAATTTAGTGTTTTGTAATTGTAGGGATATTATTTCATTGGATGTATTGGGATCCAAACAGACCTCCTTCGATCTTTAATTTTATTGAGAACTTGGCTACGTAATTCGTCTAAACAAAATTGGCTGCATACGTCAACCAGCCAACTCCATATATTCTTTCTTTGGATTTTTATAATAAAATATCATTATTACCTATATATATATATAATATTAAAAAAATGACATGGCAGCATTTTTCTTTTCTCTTCAACTTCGGAAAAACCTTACAAGTTATTACAAGCATAATATTTGGTAGATTATGACTCTTGATTACTTCTTAAATTTTCGTTTTCTTTCAATAATTTAATAGTTATATTGGATAGCCGAAATTTGAACCTTTTATGTCTTGGAAACATGAGCAAGCACTAACCAATTGCGATATAAGGCTTTTGGCTTACATTTTAATTTTAAAAAAAATAAAAAGATAAATGATTAGCCTATTTTTTTAATTTTTTACTTTACAACATGACTTCTTTTTATTATAATGCAATGAGTTTACTTTTTATTTTTTATGAAATACAATGAATTTATTTAATTTTTATAAATTTTAAACATATTATGAAAATATATTGAAAATGAATTGTCAAGTTTTTAGAATATAGTAAAAGAAATTTCATTGAAGGTTATACTTTAGTTAATAATAAATTTTGCTGAGAAAATTTAGATAATTTTAAATGGATTGTAGGATTTAAATGGATTGGAAACAATTTTTAATTGAGCTTAAAGTAGTTTTAATTGACAAAGAAGTGGTTTAAATTATAAAAAAAATGACATAAAATTAGATCACTTTTTATTATTATAAAAGAATCAATGAAGATATTTTATTGCTCAAACCATGGGTAAATCTGAAGCCATAATACACTCTACTAGAGCAGGTAATGAAGCATTCCATGTTTCCATCCACACTATAAATCTTTAGCTCATCTTACTAGTACACTTGTACATATGCCGTGCTATTTTCTCTTCTTTTAACGTATACCATGTTGTATATATAGCCTTAAGATCAACTTGTGCAACTTCTATTATGAAGAGTCAAGCCGAGCTAAACTGAATATTTAAAGTTTAAATTTGTTCATTATTTAATTTTATTTTAAACATGAGCCAAGCCAGAACTTTATCACCAAATAAAATTATATATTTAAGTTTGATTTACTTGCTTATTGAACAAGCTCGAGTTTGTTCACGACCTGTTTAGTTTATTATTTTTCAATATATAGTAAAACCATGACTAAAAATTAATTAATCATTTTAAAATTTTAAAATTTTTACTATGAATGGGGATTGTTTATATTATCAATAAAATATAAATAATAATTTGATATCATTATTGTGGGAGGCTTGTCAAGGAAACCATTTTTCCTTTCTTTTATTATCTCGACAATTATTTCAAGAACAACCTCATCAGGTCCACAAAAAAAGACCCCATTAAATTGAAACATTTAAATCTTTATTTTAGATGCCACTTCACACGAAAGTATATTGTAATTAGAATCCAATTGAAGCTTCCTAATATCTTTTTTGTTATTCAAAAATGAAGGAATTTATGATTATATTACACCCCGGTAGGGCCCATAGCCAAATAGAAATTAGTTGAGATCCCAACTCTACCGGAACCACGAGTTACCCACTAATAAACTCCTGCTAGTAGCGGAATTCGAATCTGAACGTGTTAAGCAGAGCGAACGAACCATACCCAGCTGAGCCAAGCCCCCGTTGGCGAAACTTCCTAATATCCACTTATGTAAATTACGTTCGAAACTTCCTACCGACATTAATCATTTGAGTTCCTTTGGCTAGATTCCAAAAGTCATACGCAGAGCGTTGGATTCCATATGAAATGGAAGCAAAAGTCTTGAGCAGAGCCCCTCCCAATGAATAAAGCAGTCATTCTTGGCGTGTTTCGTTTTGTATCTTTCTCACCTTGTATCATTTCTTTCTACTATTTGTGAGCTTTACTAAAGCAATCAAGCTTGATGTCATTTCTGTTCACTTTTTGAACCTGACTTTTGAAAGCACGCGAAGTAAAATCATACAGCCAGAGCAAGAACTGTGAGGGCAAAAGAAGACGAAAAAAAAACCCCGAAACAGTTCATTGTTTTTTTTTTTGAACTTTTCACAGAACAGAGTCACTCTCTTCACTCCCAAGTCCCGACTCAACTTTCTGGGGTGTCTCTCTGGTTACTTCATTTCCACAAGCGAACCATGTCGATTGTCGCGGAAGCTGCTTTATCCGCTTTCTTTGATGTGCTGTTTAACAAGTTAAGCTCCACTGATTTGTTGAAGATCTTTCGGCAAGAGAACGTTGATGCTGACCTCAAGAAGTGGGCAATGAAGTTGCGGAAAATCCGTGCAGTTCTGGCTGATGCTGAAGAGAAGCAGATGACAGACGAGTTTGTAAAGAGCTGGCTGGCTGAGCTGCAAGACTTGGCTTATTATGCGGATGACATCTTGGACGAGTTTGCTACTGAAGCTTTGCGACGTGAGCTGAATGCAGAAGAACCCAGCACAAATACTGTAATAAAGTTCATCAATGATTGTGTTGGTTCGGATCGAGATTTTGTTACGTTGATGCGGTCCAAGATTGAAGATATTGATACACGACTGCAAAAAATAGTGAAAGAGAAGAAAGATCTAGAGTTAAGAGAAAATACTGGGGGAAGGACTAAAACAACAATATCAAGGCCGCCCACGACTTCTCTGGCTGAAAGTCATACTTATGGCAGAGACAAAGATAAAAAGGAGATTGCCAAGTTGTTGCTCGAATCAAGTGATGCTCAACTCTCTGTGATTCCCATAGTTGGTATGGGTGGACTGGGGAAGACGACTCTTGCCCAGCTAGTCTACAGAGACAACGAAGTGAGCAATTATTTTGATTTGAAAGCATGGGTTTGCGTGTCTGAAGATTTTGACATTGTAAGATTGACAAAAGAAATTCTATACTCTGTCACTTCAGAATCTTGCCATGTTAATAATAATTTAAATTCACTACAAGGCAAACTGCAGGAGAAATTATGCGGGAAGAAGTTCTTGCTCATCTTGGATGATGTTTGGAATGAAAACTATGAATTCTGGGTTGAACTACGTAAGCCTTTTGAATCTGGGGCTTTAGGAAGTAAAATTGTTGTCACAACTCGGAATGACGGTGTTTCATCAATAATGAGAACTACTCCAGTGTTCAAGTTGAAAGAGTTGTCACGTGATGCTTGTTTACGTGTATTTACCCACCATGCGTTACAGGCAACAGATTTTAGTGAGTATCCAAAACTTGAAAAATATGGTCAAAAAATTGTAGATAGGTGCAAGGGAGCACCTTTGGCAGCAAGAGCACTTGGCGGCCTTTTACGCACTAAATGCGATCCTTATGAGTGGGAAGATGTGTTAAATAGCAAGATCTGGGATATTCCTGAAGATAAAAGTAGTATTTTTTCTGTTCTTAAATTGAGCTATAACTACCTCCCTTCTCATTTAAAGAGGTGCTTTGCTTATTGTTCACTATTTCCAAAAGATAATGAATTTGATGAGAAAGATCTGGCCTTGTTATGGATGGCAGAAGGTTTGGTTCAAGAAACAAAAGGAAAGAAGCCAATGGAAGATCTTGGTGGTGATTATTTTCGTGATCTACTCTGAAGAGGAAAAATTATGCATGACAGAGCTATCTGGACGGAGGTGGCACGGACGGAGGTGGCATGTACGGATCGAACGGCCACGTGGCATCCAGCCCATCATTATGTGGTCTCCAAGGAACCTTAAATGGAAAAACTTGTGACACACGTTTCACCTTAGAGGGGTGAAAATTCTACAGTCCACAAAGTGGACGGACACCCTAAAGGATGAAAATTCTACAGTCTACAAAGTGGACGGACCCCCTAGAGGGAAAACTTTAATCATAAGTATCCCTTTTATTTGTATATTCGTTTTAGTTAGTTTTGCTTTGCAATCTTTATGTCCATAGTATGAGAGTTTCTTTGAGATTTTCTTGAATCCACAGTAATAAAGGAGAGGAAAACCTATGAACCAAATCATCAAAGCTTACTGCTGCTTTGACTAGGGCGGACTTCTTTTTGATATAGCTTGTTGATTTATCAATTATTTATGTTATTTTTGCCACCCAAATCTTTCTTTAATCGACCCCACTGCTGGTCATGTTTGTTAAATATTTGAACTTTCAATAAATAGTTGTACTTGTTGGAGTATTTTTGCATCAACAGTATTGTAGAAACTGTGGAATGATAACGACAATGACAAACATGCATACGGACAAAGTGTTGTTTTTTATTTCTATTTTGTTTATATATATATATATATATAAACAAAATACATGAGAAATTTAATATCTAGAAACACATGAGATGCTAGTTGAGTTACAAGCCAAAGTGTTGTTAAATCAATACTTAGATTTATTATTATTATTATTATTATTATTATTACTTTGATTTTTGGGGAGGCGGGTTGACCCGCAACATGGTAGACGGGAGGCCTTGGTACCATCTGACTACAACTCACTTGGGTACTTAGATTTATTTTCATTGTTGTTATTATCATCATTGTTACCTGTGAGCAGATGTAGTTGTGGCCGATTGTTTGGCATGTTGGGAAAGTTATGCAAATGGTCAAGTGGTCATAATCTGGTTGTCTAACGCCCAGCTCAAAGGGATACCTGGATGCCTCATTCTAACCCTATATGAGAAGTCTTTCCCAGATTTTATAAGAAGTTTGTAATGGTGGCTAACTTTATTGCTAAATTGAATGGATGTTAGGTCTCAACTGAAGAATGCCGTTCTTGAAGGCGGACTTCCCTTTAACAGGGTCCATGGAACTCATGCCTATGAGTACGCTGGCAGGGACGGCAGGTTCAGTCAAGTTTTCAACACAGGAATGTTCAACCACACTACCATACTTGTTAAGAAGATGCTCGAGTCCTACAAAGGTTTTCAGAACCTCAAGCAGCTGGTTGTTGTTGGTGGTGGCATTGGAGTGGCTCTTAGCTTAATCACTTCCAAATTCCCCAATATAAAGGGCATTAATTTTGACTTGCCTCATGTTATACAACATGCCCCACCCTATCCTGGTATGATGTCTCCCCATTATGTAACTTCTTTAAATAGTATTGTGGAGTTAGTTGTTCATTGAAGGTAATTTTCAATTTGATGAGCTTATTGGCTTATAAGAATGAAATGATCAACAAAATGGTTGGTGATACATTGCATCTTATATTTCATCACTTGAGTGGATTTAGATGCAGGTTCACCTGGTATCTGCTGCTGTACTCTCTGCAACCTTCATATTATCAATTTCTTTGTGCCACATCTTTCCAAAACTGCATGAGAGAGAGAGAGAGAGAGAGTAATTCCAATTAATCTGTTATTTGTGGTTGTTAATGTATAACTGAGTGTTTAGGAGCCTAGATGGTCTTCATCTATCATTTGTGGTCGTTAATGTATGGTTGAGTGCCCTAGATGGTCTTCAGTGATTAGTTCATTGAGTGCCTCGATTAAAGGGTGAGTTAATTTATCTTGCAGGTGTGAAACATGTAGCTGGAGATATGTTTGAAAGCATTCCAAAAGGAGATGCCATACTTTTGATGGTGAGTTTTGACTTTTGAGTATGTTGGGTATTCTTTCCTGATTTTCTTTGGTCTTATGCTTTTTCTTTTCTTTTCTTTTTTTGAAATTTAGTACTTGTACTGATGACGTAAACATTATATGCTGTGTCAGTAAATAATCCATTTTTGAAATTCAGTAAAAAGTTATGCATTTTTTTTTCCTGAATGAAAAATTATGAGATTGTTGATGTTATGTAGGGGATACTTCATGATTGGAGTGATGATCGCTGCTTGAAATTGTTGGAGAACTGCTACAATTCTCTTCCAAATGATGGAAAGGTGATTGTTGTGGAGCAAATTCTTCCAATTTATCCAGAGATTTCCACTTTTGCAAGGAGCAAATCCCTACTTGATATGCTTTTGATGACTCAAAAACCGGGAGGAAAGGAGCGGAAGCAACATGAATTTGATTCATTGGCATTTGGATCTGGTTTTATGAGTTTTGCTCTTCCATGCTATTTCTGTAATTCGCATGTGATGGAGTTCTACAAGAAGGGTTTGAAATCCGTATCAATTGTGGTGTAGGTTGAACACTTCTTTTGTAGGAGCTGACAGTCTAAATGTTTTGCCTAATCACTGAGACTTAAGGATCTGTTTCTGATGATATTATTATCTCAATATGGGATGTTTGTGACTCATTCTATGAGAATGGAATTAGCTTCCTATTTTTCATTGCTCTAGGATTTTGTTCTGGATTTGGTAATTGCTAATTTACTATATATCTGATAAGTGAGTCTATTATCACTGTTGAAGTGCACCTGTTTGGAAGTGTTTGATATATGGTCAGAGTCAAATTTTGGGACCAAAGGGAATCATTCTTCTTGAGAAATATGTGGAAAGGTTTGAATGTTTATAAGCTTTGTTTCAAGCTCTTTTTGGGTTTAAATCCCTTTGTTTTGGTAAGTCAGTTTGAAAATTCGTGAAAATCAAGATTAATGAGCTTGCTATCATGAAGAGCTGTTTATAGCTCCACTGTGATTGATGAACTCTCTCTTTTATACCTATAATCCTTGTGTTTTCTGCCATGAAACCCTGAGTGGTAAATTTTATTTGCTTAGAATTCACAACCCTGTTTTCCAGTTTCAGACTGCAGTATAAGAATTCCCTAGATGCTAAAAATTATCTCAACATTCATGTGGTGTTGCTGCTCCTCATGGTGACTTTAATCCTAGTCTACACTCTTACCATTGGAAAAGTGGTTCAAACCCACTAATTTTATGTGGCTCGAAACGGAAATTCTTTGTTTGTGGATGTCTCTCCATACCCTTCAGATTTTTTCACTTCCTATTAGCTATTGCAATTAATTGTGCTGAATATCTTACTCAAATTCGTTATTAATCAAATGCCTCCCTTGCTTCCTCAAAATCAAGTGAATTATTTCTAAAGCTTAAATTTCCAAGCAAGCAAATTATATGCTAGATGTATACTATATTTGTAGTCAGTGAAGTTCTTCTAGCTCTTCGAAAGTAACAGAAAATGGCGATCATGGGATTCAATTGGTGCTAAAGGTAAAGGGGAAATAAAATATAATGGTTTCATATATCGTCAAGATGGAGTACATATTAAATGGGTTAGAAGCTTATGCCAAGAAAACGAACTATGGTTACATTTTCATGACAATGCTGCAAGATATTTGCTTCAAAAACCAGAGGTCCACCTAATCTCAGCAGCATTCCCTATTGAGTTCCTCTAGCTGCTCCCAATTATATCCTTGTATGTAACTTTTATCTTCTCTAACAAAGCTTCCCTGAAATTTATTTGATGACGCATTGTGAAAAAATTGTACAAAACAATTCTTCAAAATGATGGTAGTTATCATGAAAATTGGAACTAAGTTTTTGATGGTAGAGTCCAATTTGACACTAACCTGTCTGGTTTGAAAACCAGGTTCTTGTATGCAAACCACTGCAAAGAAAGACAATGAAGATGGATGCATAAGAAATAGACAAAAGCACAAAAATTCCAAATTAAGCACTCCAGAAAATGATTTTCTTCTAAGAATGTCCCTTAGAATAACGGTTATATAATTTATTTTATCACTTTTTAATAGCTTAAGTTTTTTAAGACTAATAATAATTTAACATAGAATTAAAACAACTTAGAATAATGATTAAAATGATCAATTTCATAATAGTTTAAACTTTTGTGACAAGTATGATTTTATCAATATGTCTTTGATCAAATAAATTTTAGTCCATGAGATTGGGGGATCAAGGGTGTAAAATTTTGCATGCTGTTATTTGCATTAGACTTCATCCAAGTCATAGAAATTGATTATCAAGACGAAACTAGATTATTTGGCTAAGATAGTAATTGTGTGATTAAAACACAAGGATTGTCTTGGATCATCCACCTAATAGTTAGTAGGAAATTCCTAGAATTGATCTGGAGGAAAATTTTAATTTCCATTCAGGAATTCATTCCTGAGATGCAAACAGTCAATGAATGTTGACAACCACATACTTGGAACAATTCAAATTGTTCAGCAGGGAAGACAATGAAACGGCCCCCTAGGTTCTTACCAGTTTTATATTTGTATAAAAGTTGTAAAAGAATAAAGCAATAAAGCAAATTCAACTTACCCCAGAATAGCCAATGCCCACAAGCTCAAGAACACCAGGAATTAAAGGAAGCCTATCAATTGCCTGGAAAAGTAATACCCATCTCTCAAAAACCTTCTTACTAATCATGTTAAATTATATTTTGAAGAAAGATTAACAAATGCAATAATAATTTATTAACTAGCAATTGGAGAACCTCACCGAGATCATCCCAGTGGAGCCCCACAGTGCAACCACACCAGCTACTGCAAGTGAACTCACTGCATACTTATCTTCAACTTTGTCCCACTGTGCATCCAAGGGAATCAATTTTCATGAATTCATGTCTACAATTACCGAATTCTCTTACAACACTAGAGAATATTGATTAGATCATTCATAATAATGTCAAATCCTTACGGCTTCTTGAACTGTCTTCACAATCTCTGGCAGCTCAGCTACTGCAACTTCTGCTGGCGCCTCTCCAGTGGCCATGGCCATGACATTGCGAGCTAGCTTACGGCCTGAAACCAGGAAGATAAATAACTATTATCATGGCCATCCATATCTATAAACACTAGTAGCAACATGGATAAAGCAGGTTTAATTTGAAGGGTGCTCTTGTATGTGTATGTGTATGTGATGGACTCACAATAAGCTGTGGTCTTCCAAGGTTTGTTTTGAGATTGCTGCACAGGAGGAGGGGGCAGTGTGGGGAGTGACACACACTGTGGTGATGAAGCAGCTGATTGGCGAGGAGCCTTGACATCAACAAGGGTGGATGAGGAGGAGATTGTGAGTGTGGAGGAGGAGGTTGAGGCCATTATTACTGAACCCCTACAGATTATACTTTGTGAGAGATCCTGAGGCCACTAGAGAGAGAAGAGTTTGGAGAAAGGATTAATAGGTAAGCTTTCTTTGTTTGTCTGGGTTTATTACTTTGGTTTTTGGGGAGGTGATAATTTGCGATGAAAAGTGGAGATCCCTGTTCTTCCAAGTCGAAGATGGACAACCACTCATTACTTTTTATCAGGATAGTGTGCTGACATGGCTGTAGGATAAGGTATTTTATGGTGTTTTATTGGATAGGAGGCTCCAGGTTGGACCTTTGTTCTTCAAAATCCTTCATTATGTTATCTCTCTCTCTAGAGGACTAAAATATCTCTACATATAATCTCATGGGGTTTGTAGCTAATAAATTATATCTCCTGCATCTAAAGCTAGTGCTTAGGTTGGAAATTGCATAGATGTATCTGTCTCTATGTTTGTGTATACTATGTACATAATTTGCATATCCAAACATCAAAATATCTCTTCAATTTCCTCCTGTGCATTTACCACTAGTACCATTTTTTTCTGCTAAAATTACTTCCTTGTATCTGCCTGCCCAAATAAAATCTCTTTTAGTTGAAGGAAAAAAAAAAACCCGCACGCTGCTGAATCAGATAAGATTATCACAACCACCCGACTCCACTGCTATATTAAACATCTTAATAAATGTTGATAGCTCCAAGATAATTGTCTACTCTGGTTTTTGATGTTCTGTACCAAAAAAATTAGGCAATGAAAAGAGGGGGCCAAAAAATAATCAACAAGTGTTTGGTGCTGGTAGTTATCACGAAATGAATGGACGAAGTCTATGCTTTCATTAATTAGCAAACAAAGATTACAAAACCTTATATACAATGAGTAAAGCAAGCTAACCAACTAACTGCTACTAACAGAACAGAAAAACTAACTTTACACGTGTGTCTACAGTAATAACTAACATTCTCGCATGCCATCACTTAAAGGAATTAATTCAGCTACTAAACTACAAGCCATATCTACAGTATATAACTATCTTGTGTCGTTTATGCACTATTGTTCTTCTGATCAAACTCCACTGCTCTTATTGCTCCGCTCTTGCTACTTCCTTGTGCTCATTACTGTCTACGCTCTGATACTCCCCCTCAAGAGCAGATGGTGTGTGTATGTTTATCATTCCCATCTTGCAAGCAAGATTAGAAAATTGATTGTAACTCAATGCTTTGGTAAGCATATCTGCTAATTGACAATAAGTCCTAACATGATTTACCTTGATAACCCTTTCCAAAACTTTGTCCCTGACCACATGACAGTCTATTTCAATATGCTTTGTCCTCTCATGGAAGACTGGATTGGAGCCAATGTGCAATGCTGTCTAACTGTCACAAAACAACAAAGCCTCTCTATCATGTTTGACCCCAATGTCTTTAAGAAAGTATAAAATTCATACAATCTCACATGTTGCAACTGCCATGGCACTGTACTCAGTTTCTGCTGACGATCTTGATATTGTAGACTGCTTCTTTGACTTCCAAGACACCAAAGAGTCCCCAATGAAGATACTATAACTTGTCACAGACCTCCTTGTGTCAGGGCATGAGGCCCAATCTGTTGGGGTTTATGCCCTAAAATCCAATTTATTGGCATGTCACAAATAATTAAATTGTTTAATTATATGAAACTATTTATAAATGAACTAATGGGATATTATCTTAGTCCATGAGATGCATAGTATGTGATTTATATAAAAAGTCACAGAAGATATAAATTACTAATTCTTTGTAAACTCAGAATTTTAGTTCATAGTCGGTGATGAAAATTGGGCATTTCATCTGCGAAAACTATAACATATCAACTACGATGATTTGTCTTGATCATAGAAGTGAAGACTTCTAGTTGATATGTTGATATGTTTTAAGAGTTAAGACATATTGAACTGGACCACTGTGAGATTTATTATTCTCCTAACGACTGTCAAATGAATAATAAATCTCACGACTTCTATTTACATCAACTCTAAATCCTGAGAGAATAATGAACATGATCATGAGGTGTAGGTTGCTTTGATATATCAGGAGTGAGATCTATAAGTTACGGTCAAAACCTCAGTATGTTGGGCAGCCGCATTTAATGTTGATGGAACATATATTCTCAAGATGGAATTCATAATCTCTTAACGGAGATATAAAATATTCTCTTGAGATAAGTTTAATGGATTTGGTTATTCAGAGTGTTGGGCCCAACCACTTTAATAAGGAGTTACTAAAGTATATATTTATGAAATTGGATTTCATAAATATATGATAAATAATATAAAGGATTAAACCAAGTACTCAAGAATTAAGATGTAGTAATCTTCAAAGTGGAAGTCAACATTCATGATTTTGTACTACTACGAATATTTTAATGAAGAGGTTGCATGTATAATAAAGTCTTGGGATATAATTTATTAATAAGGCCTAGAGTGCAATTATATTCTTATAATGGTATTGAATATAATTAATGGTAACTTTGGACTTGTCAAGAGTTGATAGAAAAGCCCAAAGCCCATTAGAGCTAGAGTCTTATTTGTTCCCTTTGGTCTCATCTCAAGCCACAAACTAAAACCCAATTAGGTAGGCCCAAAAGGCTAACCCAATTAGATAATCAGTTTTTATTTAATAAGAGTTATTAAATAAAGAAACTACCAAGGTAGTTATTATGTACGTATGATGAAAAGAAAAGAAATCAGTTTTTCTCTACAAGGAGAAGAAGAATGATTTTTCTTTGAGAATCTATGTACAAAAGGACTGATTGAGAGACCATACATCTTGGGCACCATGTGGAATTGAGATGAAGAATAAAGGTATTCTCAAGTCTTGGTTTTGAATTTCACTGCATCAAGGTACGCTCTCTATTCTTTTTTCTAGAATTCAAAGTTACATGTTATCTTTCATGAATGAAGTAGATCCGTGTTTGTTGCTTCCGCTGTGTGTTTTGTATGAGATGCAAAACCAGATTTTCCAACAAATGGTATCAGAGCGGTCTTCAATATCATGCTTGTATAACATGTGATTGGGTTTTAGAATTAAAGAAATAGTTTTCTTGGTGTTTCAAAATTCTGCAATAAAATTTTCTGCATACTTGTTGCACGTATGGTCTGATATAGATACATGTTGGGTTTTATTAATTTATTGTTAGATTAATAATTGAACATGCTTCTATATGTTTTGATAAAAGATAGCAAGAAGGGAACTGTATGAAATCGTTTTTGCTTTCTGCACTAGGCGCCCATGTTCATTCTTGATTAAAGAATGAGGAAAGCCAAAATGTTTGTCTTTGTTTCGGTGTCCGAATCAAAGAGTTAACTGTTTTTTGGTTTTCGGTAGTGCGTGGGAAACTTGCTATTTATCGTGATCTACGATGTGGATTCATAGTTGTGAAAATTTTGCAGTCATTTTTCTGCATATTATAGTTTTTGAAACTATTGTTTAATTAAAACTGATTTTGATGTTATGATGTTGTTTAAGTTTGATTTTAACCATGTAAAATTGAATTTTAACACTTTAACATCAATGAAATTCAAGTTTTAATCTTAATCTCATCGTTTTTTATCATTAAGAATGTGTTTTGTTCATTGGAAACGTAAAAAACGGTTAACAGAAAAAATGGCTGTTTTTGGGCGTTTTCACGACTGGCGAGTCGCGAGTGAGTTGCCAGAGCTTCTAAATGAACTCGCAACTGGGCGAGTCGCCAAAACGAGTCTCCAAAACTCGCGATTGGAGTCTCACGGCTGGGCGAGTCGCCAAAACGAGTAGCCAAAACTCGCTACTCGCGTGAGTAGCCAGAATGAGTAGCCAAAAATTTTGACACCTATTTATTGATTTTTCACTTGTTTTTTACTAAGTGTTAAAACTTTGATTAAAAGCAAAGCTTTGTGATTAATTTTATAGTCCTTAAAAGTTTAGGACATTTATTGATCATTATCTAACTAAAAGACCTAATGAGATCAAAGATGTTAGTTAAATAGAACTCTTAGTCCTAAATTGTTTTATGATTAAAAGTCCTTAATTTATTTTAATTAGAGGTTTTTAATGAGATTAAAATTCTAATTAAAAGGTATATAGTTTCTAATGAGATTAGAATACTTTATCTAGTAAATTAAGAATAGAGTTCTATAGGTTTTGAATTTCACTGCATCAAGGTACGCTCTCTATTCTTTTTTCTAGAATTCAAGGTTACATGTTATCTTTCATGAATGAAGTAGATCCGTGTTTGTTGCTTCCGCTGTGTGTTTTGTATGAGATGCAAAACCAGATTTTCCAACACAATCAGCATCTGCAAACCCCTTCAAGTGTAAATCTGTGTTAGAGGAGAACATAAGACCCTTTCCTGGTTCACTTTTCAGGTATTGCAAGACTCTATATGCTGCATCCAGGTGTGGTTTTCTTGGTCTAGACATGTATTGACTAAGTTTATGGAAAACAAAAGTGATATCTAGTCTTGTGATTGTCAAATACAATAGCCTGCCTATTAACCTTCTGTAGCTACTTGGATCTTTAAGCTCTTCTCCCTCCAACTTACTTAATTTGAGATTTTGTTCCATAGGTGTCTTAGCTGGCTTACATCTAAGCATACCAGCATCATTAAGAACTTCAAGTGTGTACTTTCTTTGACAAAAAGCAATCCTTTTGTCTGATATGGCAACCTCCAGCCCAAGAAAGTACTTCAAGTCACCTAGATCCTTTAGCTTGAACTTGTCATCTAACATAACCTTGAACTTGTCTATCTCAGTTTTATCATTACAAGCTATTAAGACATCATCCACATACACTAAAAGAACCATGAAAACATCACCTTGCCTTCTAGTAAATAAGGAATAATCAGCTTTGGACTGAGTGAAACCAAGCTGAAGCAAAGTACTAGAAAACTTGGCAAACCATTGCCTAGAAGCTTGTTTAAGGCCATATAAGGATTTATTGAGCTTACAAACTACCTCGCCCTGGCTATGAAACCCTTGTAGAAAAGCCATATACACCTCTTCATCTAAATCACCATGAAGAAAGGTATTATTCACATCCAATTGACTAAGAAACCAACCCTGAATTGCAGCCACAGCAAGAAGAATTTTGACAGAAACCATCTTTGCCACAGGGGAAAAGGTTTCAAAGTAATCCACACCTTTCTGTGTAAATCCCTTAGCAACTAACCTAGCCTTGTACCTTTCAATTGAACCATCAACCTTGTACTTAATCTTGTATACCCATTTACATCCTATGGGTTTCTTACCAGCAGGCAGTAGGGTCAATGTCTAGGTATTATTAGCCTCAAGTGCAACTATTTCAGCAAACAGAAAGACTTGTAAGAAGGAGAGAGGTGGTGATAAGAAACATGTGAAGAAAGAGGATGGGAAGTACCTGAATGAGGAGGATTGGCATCAAGAACAAAATATACCTGATTGCAATGATAAGCCTGTAAATAAGAAGGTTGTTTGTCTGCTCTAAAAGACCTTCTAAGAGGGACAGGATCAACAACAGGTTCAGGAGGTTCTGCAGGTACCTCATCAAGCAAATCATCATCAAGGGAATGATGAATTTGGATGATTGAATCATGAGGAACAGCAGAAGAAGAGGGTTTGGACTGAAGGATGTTATCAAAAAGAGGATCAACAGCAGGAACACAAGGTAAAGGTAAAGCAGACTGAGGGACAGAACCACAAGAAGTAGAAACAAAAGGGAAAACAGTTTCATGGAAAATGACATCCCTGGAGACAAAAACAGTATGAGACTCAAGATCAAATACTTTATACCTTTTGACATTGTAAGGATAACCAAGAAAAACACATTTTCTTGCTCTTGGAGAGAACTTGGTCCTTGTATGAGCAATGGTTGAGGCAAAACACAAGCAACCAAAGACCTTGAGATGAGCATAATCTAGAAGTTTGTGAAAAAGGAGTTCAAAAGGAGTTTTATCATGCAATAAAGGAGATGGCAGCCTGTTAATGAGATAGGCAGCAATTAAAACACAGTCACCCCAAAATTGGATGGGAATTTGTGATTGAATTTGCAAAGCTTTAGCTATGGAAAGAAGGTGTTGATGTTTCCTCTCCACAACAGAATTTTGTTGTGGAGTGTAAACACAGCTATGTTGATGAATAATTCCATGAGAATTAAGAAAGTCAAACATATCAAACTCTTTAGCATTATCAGTCCTTATAGCTTTGATTTTTAGGCCAAACTGAGTATGAACCATAGTATAGAAAGAGTAAAATAACTGCCTAACTTCATATTTAGACTTCATCAAAAATAACCATGTTGCACTTGTAGCATCATCCACAACAGTTAAAAAATACTTGAAGCCATCCAAAGTAGGAGTTGAATATGGTCCCCATACATCCATATGAACCAAATCAAAAGCACAACTACTAAGTTTATTATGAAAAGGAAAAGGCAATCTCTTAAGTTTTGCCATAGGACAGATTTGACAATCTTTATTACATGAAGGTTGTAAATAAGGAATAACATGACACAAAGTATTGAGTTTGATGTCAGAGGGGTGACCTAATCTTGCATGCCAAGTGGAAGAAGATTGAGTATGAACACGTGTGGAAGTTGCTGCAATGAAATGACTAAAAACATCATTGATGTTGTGAGCAGCTAAGAAAGCAGCAAGGGAAGAACTAGATGAATGTTGAAGGCTGTCAGACTACAACAGATACAATCCATCAAGTGCCTTGCCTACCCCAATCGTTTTCCAGGAGGTAAGGTCCTAAACAAAACAATAAGCAAAGAGAAAAACAAGACAATATGGCTGAGATTGAGTCAAAGCACTAACAGATAATAGATTAAAAGTAAAAGATGGGACACAAAGGACATTCTTGAGAATAGGAGAAGAATATAGAACAAAAGTCCCAATGTGAGTTACTTGTACTGATTCCCCATTAGGCAATTGAACCAAAGACTGTTTAGTAGCAATAATTGAGGTTAACAAATCAACTGAATAGACAAAATGATCAATGACACTCTACCATAAGCCCTTTTATTGACCACTTGTGCTGCAAAGACACTATGAGAAAAATCAATACCTGCCATTGTCACATTAGTAGACTTAGAAGAAGATGCTACATTGGCCATTAAGGCTTCTGATGCTTGAGGTGTTGCTACAAGAGAGGAATTGGATGCACCAAACAAAGCAAGTAGCTTCTAACACTGCTCAAGTGTGAAGGCAGAAGGTTGATGCATTGGAGAAACAAATGACAAGCATTCTGAACTAGAACCTAAGGATACTTGATGTGCCATGGAAGATTTATTCTTGAACTTAAACCCTAGTGGAAAACCATGCAATTTGTAGCACTTATCCACAGTGTGACCAATCTTACCACAATGAGTACAAACTGGTCTATACTTACCCTTCCCACCAAAATTAGCAAGATTGGAACCATGAGTAACATGATCATTGGGCATTTTAGCATCTAAAACAGTAGAATCAACCTTAACAACAGAAGCATTTGGGATTGATCTTTGTGTTTCTTCTTGAATTAGCAAAGAATAAACCTTGCTGAGAGATGGAATTGGATCCATAAGCAACACTTGAGTCCTAACTTGTGAGAAAAAATCATTCAATCCCATTAGGAACTTCATCACAGACTCTCTGACTTGTAAATCAGTAAGCCTTTTGTTAATGTTGCATACACACTTTCCACAAGTGCATGAAGATAACGGACTAGGGTTTTGCAATTGATCCCAAAATACCTTCAATTGAGTAAAGAAATCAGTGATAGACATCTAACCTTGATGTAATTCTGCAATATCTTTTTGAAGATTGAAAACCCTTGGTCCATTGGTTTGGGCAAAACGATTCTTCAAGTCATTCTAGATCTCTAAGGCAGTGTCCTCATAAATGATGCTTGCTTGAAGCTTTGAAGAAACTGAATTGGTCAACCAGGTTTCAACCATGTTGTCACACCTGATCCATGCTTGCACAGCTGAAGGAGTAGATATCAATGGTGATGAGAGAGCCAGAGTCCCATCAATGAACCCTAATTTGTTCTTGGTGAGCAAAGCCTTCCTCACAGCTCGAGCCCAAGCTGAATAATTTTCTCCACCAGTTAAAGGTTGTGTAACAAGCACTAAACTTGGACTCTCTGCATGATGCAAGAACAGAGGGTCATCCATTGGAGAATCTTGCGAAGAAGAAGATGGATTCTTAGGTGCAGAGCCATTGGCAGAATCATTTGTAGTCATAGTAGTTGCAGCAAAAGCCATTGTTGGCAAAAGAAGAAAATTTTCTCAAAAACAGAGTGTTTTTCTCGAGAAAATTGAAAAAGAAACTGAAGAAAATGCAAAATCCTAGAAAGATTTGAGAATTTGCTCTGATACCATATCACAAAATGAATGGAAGAAGTCTATGCTTTCATTAATTAGCAAAGAAAGATTACAAAACCTTATATACAATGAGTAAAGCAAGCTAACCAATTAACTGCTACTAACAGAACAGAAAAACTAACTTTACACGTGTGTCTACAGTAATAACTAACATTCTCATGTGCCATCACTTAAAGGAATTAATTCAGCTACTAAACTACAAGCCGTATCTACAATATATAACTATCTTGTGTCGTTTATGCAGTGTTGTTCTTCTGATCAAGCTCTACTGCTCTTATTGCTCTGCTCTTGCTACTTCCTTGTGCTCATTACTGTCTACACTCTGATAGTAGTCTATGCTTTATGATAAAGAGCGTCTAATTTTAGTGAGATGAGCTCAACTAAGTTAAAAACAATGATACCAACAAGGAGTAAAATGAATACATAAAGAAAGACTTCAACATATATGAGACTTTGTGTTGAAAGGCAAATCTTCCGAAAATAATGTGAAAGAAGTGAACTGTATGAAAGGCACTAAGGAATTCGGGTAGCCAGCTTTAACTAGTCAAAATTAATTTCTCTTGAAATTATTAAGATGGTGATACATGTAAGCAACATAACAAAGAACAAAGACATGTATATCAATCGTCTTTGCTCTTATTAGCCTAAAACTTATAGCTTGTTTAAGCTGTGAAAGCTCTTTCCTCTCTCATTTCTTTCTCCATTTCCCTTCTGTTTTTTATATTCATATTCTACTGTCTTAAGAAAACTGTGATTATAAGTGCAAAGAAAAATTATTACATATTCTATTTCCATAGTTTACAAGCTTGGTTTGACATAGTGCAAGCCAACTGAGTTGCAGCTTCTCAATTATGGACTTCATAGAAGAATGAATGAGGAATATCATAAGGCTACAACACAACTTGGGTTGGGGGCTAAAACCAGACTCAACCTAAGCTTTTCAACCTCAGGCCCTAACCCAACCTTAAACCAAACAAATCAGCTCAAGCCCAGCTTGTTTTTAATGTTTTGGGCTCTGGCAAGCTCGCTATCTCGGGTTGGGTTAAGTTGGTCTTTTAACTGGATTAGGTTCAAGTAAACTTATACAATATATGACATCATAAATTCTAGGGGAATTCATTTCAAACCCTATTAAGTTTGGAGTAGTCTAAATTAAACCCTATAATTTGAAAATATCAAAATAAACCCCAAACTTCTGAAATGTATAAACTCTGGTGTCAAAACTGGTGTAACACTGTTACTTAAACGTTAACTATATATTAATAATAAAATAAAGAATAGACTGAATCTGGAGTTCCTTCAAGGCCCTGATGGAAAGCGGATCAAACACACTGGAATAGAAGCCCAAACCTCAAACCCATCAAATCAAAAACCATTGGCATCTTTACTGATCAAAACCCATGAGCTCATACTCCCAAAGGCCCAAACCCAATACAAATCCAATGCAATGAATATGATTTCGGGAACTTTACAGTAAAATTTTCTTAAAAATTCTATAAGATCTTAATCAAAAGTGGCAAGATTAAAATTCAAGGTTTGTCGGAAAAAAAAAATCCCAAAAAACTTTGGATGAATGTCATTTTTTGATTCTTGGCTTCTTGCCAGTTGCCACCATACTCAATAGGCTGGCCGAATTGTATACAAATGCAAAATTTGAAAAAGTGATACCTAGTAATTTAGCTAGGTGGTATAATGATACTATAATTTTACTACAATTTTACTACATAGGTCTTACAAAATGATGTGTCACTGATCACAAGTAATTTAAACATTAATTTATTATCTAATTAAAATAGAACCAATCACAGTTAATGTCATATCAATTTGTAAACATTTTGTAATAAAACTTGTAATACTTTTACTCTTTTAGTATTTTCCTAACTTAATATACACTTTTCCAAACAAAGGTAAAGGTTCTCTTTTTTGTAGGATTTGAAATATGTGGTTAGTGAGTGCAATAAATTTTTTTTTTTTTTTTTTTTTTAAGTTGGTTTGTAAGTAATTTTAATCTTAGAAAGACTGGTTTTTAAACTCGAAATCGTGACACATGAATTAAGTTCTGGTATGTACTTAGTTAGACATTTATCAAAGATAATATAATGAATAATACTAGTGGTGAGGATATTTCATGGTGCTGGCTTAAGAAAGAAGGGCGTTTCCTAATCTAAGGGCCCATTTCCAAGTAGAGATTAAAGAACATGTGAAGACAAGGACGGTTTTCACAAAGAGCATAAAAGAATCAAAAAGTGACGAAAGAAAAGGAAAGAAGAAAAGAGAGGGGACACACCATTTAGAGGTGAATAATTTCTTGGTTAAAAAGGGTGGACAGTGAAGAGAAAGGTTGTTTTGGATCCAAATACAAAACTCAAACCTATGTCCCCACATCACAAGGACCTTGTCCTCTTGTTTAACTTATCTTTGTGCATATATATGTTTGCATCTCTCTTGTTTGGTAAATTCTCCCAAAGTGGCATCTTACTTTTGTATATACCTCTGCCAAACCCAACCCGCAAGTCCCTGACCCACCCTCACTCTCTGTGCTTCAACCTTCAAGTTCAACTAGGTGAGCTAAAATCCAACCCTTCTTAATGCTATGTTTGGAAGTTTTGAGAGAGAGGAGAGTAGAGGGGAGTAGAAGGAATGAGAGTAGTGGAGAGTAGAGTAGAGGGGAATGGTTATCTTCCACTTTATTTGGATGTTTTTAAAATTAAGTAAGGGGAGGGAAATAATTAGTCTTTTCATTTGTAATTTTGTTAATATGGTAAGGGTAAATTTGATAATTTACTTGGTCAAACATTTTAATGCTCCACACTCCCTCCAAATCTCTCCAATTTTGGGGAATTAAAAATGAAGGGTTAGAAGGAGTTCAAACCCCTCAAAATCCTTCTCCCTCCTTCCTTAAAAAGCATCCAAACAATGTAATTAAATTACTCTCCCTCCCTCTACTCTACTCCCCCTCCTTCCCTCAACATCCAAACATAGCATAAAGGAAAAATAAAGTTACAAATTTTTTTAAAAATTTGCACATGACCACATGAGGTTCTCATGAAAAAGTCCACATCATTGAGCAAGTTCTTTTGAGATATCTCATTTGAAGCAACAAGACCCACAATTCCGTTAATTAATGGTACAATTAAACTTTCACATTTTCTTTTGAAATTTGAATGAAAATCCTTAGAACCCCTGCTATTTATGTCTATTTTAATGTAAATCTTCTAATTCTAAAATTGATATAAGAAAGTACAATTTATTGGATTTTGAGCTATTATATTATGTAATTACCACGTGAGATGTAAAAGTTAAGGTAGTAAAAAAAATTTAAAAAAAAAATGATAAAAAGGTTAAAAATAATTACAAGCTGTAATTGCTTTTTTCCTTAAAAAAAATAAATAAATAACTGTAATTGCTTGATATACCGGATCTCAATCCCAATTCAACCTCACCTGATCACTGTGACCAACAAAAAAATAATAATCAGCCATGCTAAAGGGAAAAGATCATACGCCGAAAGCTTTCATACGGCTTTTCCGCAGCATCTTTCGTGCAACCGTGCAACAAAGGAAAGTTTGTTTTTTTATCGGTGGATCTATTTTAGATTTTAACATAATAAAATAATATAAACATTTAGATGTGGTAAAATTTGACACAACCTGTGAACTCGACATGACACGACACAAAATTAGTAGGTTATGAATTGAGACTTAATGGATACGTGTCATATTCGGGTTGACACGATTGACTCGTTTAATAAACAGGTTGGATTAGTGTTCATCATATAGAACCCGTTTGACACGTTTGACCCGTTTAATTAAATAACATTTTACCAATATACCATTCAAACTCTGGGTATATAAACTTATTAGTTGTTGTGATTTATTTTTTGTGATATTGAGATATGTTTTTGTTTTGAATGATTATTTGTGATGCAATTACTCGTTAGTTCTAAATTTTATATTAAAAATATTTATTTGTTTGGTTTTTCATAAGTCATATCAATTTGGTTAATAATTAATACTAAAAAAAAATTTTCTTTTCATTTTGATAAAATTTAATAAACAGGTCAACACGACTGACCCGTTTAATAAATGGGTTGTCTTAGATTTGAGGAATCTTGACCCATTTAACCCATATAGTCGAATACTCATGAGTCGACATAACACGAACCCGACACGTGAACACGAATTGCCACCCCTTAAAAACATTACAATAAAATAATATATCTACTACATTATTTTATTAATTTCTTTCTTTCTCTCTATCTCTGCGCCGTGCCTCTCCACTCTCACTTCTCTCTTCTCTCTTCTCTCTCACTTCTCTCCCTTCTTTTCCCAGCAAGTCTCGTCGCCACTCTCTTCTTCCCACCTATCACCATCTCGAAACCTTTCTCGTCAGTGCCGGAGACGAACTCGTCGAACCTCTCAAAGATCCTGTCATGGATGAGGGCCTCTTGGGCTGCTAAGAACGTCGACATTCTCCGATCGGGGTCGCAGGTTTGTGGGTTGTGCCGTGGGTTTATGATCTTTCTCTCTACTCTAACCAATCTGCCATGGGTTTATGATTTGTGATGTGGGTTTGTGTCTTGTGGTGGTTGTGGATTGTTTTTGTTTATAGCGGAGGTGATGTGGTGTGGATTACTCACCAGATCATTGGGTTAATTCGGTGGCGTGGGGCAGGGGAGTTGGGCCGGTGAGGAGTGGAGGAGTGCAGTGGGTTAATGCGATAAGTGTGGTCAACGATGGAGCGTGGGTCGGTGGCGTGCAAATCGGTGTGGAGGAAGAGAGAAGCAAATGGAGAGAGTGAGTGAGGAGAGAGACACGGAGAAAAAATAGTAAAATAATCAAAAGCAGTGTGAACGCACAAAAATAATGCACAGCTATTTTTTGCTGTAAACTGTAGCTGTGGAGCCAAAAAATATAGATTTGGCTCCAGCATCCACAGCAGTGGAGCTAAAAATTTAGGAATTTAGTTCCACCAAAATTTATTTTATCTATTTTACCTATACACATGCTGCAGCAGTGGATCTATTTTAGCTTTCAACCCAATAAAATAATATAAACATCACAATAAAATAATATAACCACTACAATAAAATAATATATCCCACTACCCAAAAAACATCCACAGCACCAATCATAACCACCTCTACCATCAGCCACAGCCACAACCACCACCAACACCACCACCACCACCAGTCCACAGCAGGAAAAAAAAAAAAAAAAAAACTCCATGTCTCCAATTTTTTTTTTCCTTAACCCAGACCAAACAAAATCACCAATCATAAACAAAATAAAAAATCACCAATCACAAACAAGCACAACGTCGGCAAGCTGGGTCGGCAGAAGGGGTGGGTTGGTGGCATGGGTCTGAGGCGATCAACGGCTTGGGATGGCTGGGTCGGGTCGGTGGCGGTGAATGAGGGAGCTTGAGAGAGTGACAGTGAGAGAGGAGAGTGACGGTGAGGCGATCTGCGGCTTGGGACGGCTGGGTCAGGCCGGTGGTAGTGAATGAGGGAGATTAAGAGAGTGACGGTGAGAGAGGAGAGTGATGGTGAGGCGATCGGCAGCGTGGGATGGCTGGGTCGGGCCGGCGATGGTGAATGAGGGAGATTGAGAGAGTGACAGTGAGAGAGGAGAGTGATTGAGAAAGGATGAGAGCTTGAGAGATTGAGAGAGTCTTGGGAGAGGATGAGAGCTGAGTGACTGAGAGAGAGAGAGAGAGAGGCACAGAGTGAGAGAGAGAATGAAATAATATATTTAATCTCCGGGGCAGAATAAAATAATATATTTTTTTTTAGCTTTCATGAATAGTGCACATCTATTTATAGATGTGCACTGTAGCAGTGGAGCTAAAAAAAATAGATTTAGCTCCACTGCTGGAGCAAGATTTTGATATTTGAGAAGCTATAATTTAACAATATAACAATATAGATGTATTGCTGTGAGTGCTTATAAGACATATTTTAGTGTTTAGTAGTGCTAAAAATAGCAATATAGTTGTTTATCACTATTTTTGGTGGATGCTCTTAATAGTCTTAAAATTACTCATATTAATACTGGACTCACCTCACTGAGCTATGACATAAGCGCAGGCCATCAAGGCGTGATTGACTGTATAAACTCCTCTATCCATATACCTTTGACCATTTTTTTTCCAATTCTAACTTAAAAGAAAAGTTAAAAATAAAACAATAATATTAATATATATATATATATATGTATTTTGTCATAACTGTTTTACTTTATCAGTTGTATGTAATAATTTCACGGACCCATTACTTATGTGTATTTGTGTGTGGCATTATTGTATATAAAAAAAAAAGTAAAAAAAAAAATAAGAATACTGAAATAGTGAAAGACCAACTCCATGTTTTTTTAAATATTTTTATATAAGATAAAAATTTTATTCTAATCTAATCTAAGTGTATATATGTGTAAAATTCTCTTTTGAAAACTTAAATTTTGACCCTTACCCTCCACACTATTGTGAAGTAACTATCGCATGTGCGATAGTAACTGACGCTATGTTTAGTTTGAGAAGAAAATGAGAAAAATAGAAAGAAATTAAATCTTTTATGTTATTTGGTTAACATAAAAAATAAAATAAAATAAAAAGAACTAAATTTAATGAAATTTATGGCTCACATTTTTTCTTTCATGTTTAATGAAAATTTAATGAACTAAACTCTAAAAGTGTATTTGATTGGAGGTGAGGTTGACCGTTGGTCAAAGCATGGAGGAATATAATATATGGTGTGATGTACCTCTGAATAGAGTGAGGTATGATGGGATTCTGTTCCATTCGATCTTTTATTGATTGTACGGTGATGGAGGCTTTAGAAGTTCTTTTGTTTTTTTTTTTTTTTTGGAGGAACAGAAGGCTTTAGAAGTTAGAAGGACCACATTCTCAAAAAAAAAAAGAAGTTAGAAGGACCAGGTGGTCCGAAATTTGTAGGTGTAGAAGGGGGCCCCATTAAGTAGGGTTATTACAGATTTCCAAAAACACAGAGTCTCCAAGGAAATCTCTGAGGCACTCTGTTAAGATCTGGATGCCCTATGATCGGAATCTGTGATCCACCTGGCCCCACACCAATATATGAATATTGATTTGTATGTATTTCTATACCCCTACTATGTCAGCTTTTTACTTAGGCCAAAACTTCTCAACTCAAAATGAAACCAAATATATATATATAAATATATATATTTATAGTGAAAGACTGAGACTCAGGCCTAAGGTTAGAAAGGTTGTTTGGTTGTTTTAATTTAGGATTATTAGTGCCCCCTATTTAATAACATTTTTAGAGGAAACTTGGATACGCAATGGGGATGGGAGTCAGATTTTATGAGAGACAGAGAGGTTCTCTTTGGAATTTGAAGCTTAAAGACTCTCTGGTTCTTAAAGTACTACTAGCATCTGAATCACACCCCCATTCCCACTTTGGAACTTGGAAGGTTTTGGTAGTTTTTTGTCTTTGAAAATGATAAAAAAAGATTTACCCATGAACATACTATTCAGACCATTGGACCACGCAACAAACCTCAGAATTCAGTAAGGCCAAATATTAAGAAGACGAAAAAATATAATGGGTAAAAATTAGCATGATATCTTACCCCAAAAAATTACTGAAAATTGAAAACACAGCAAAATCTCATTGGAAAAATCACTGTCACTTTAATTTGTACCTCACAAGACTAAAATTAAGAAACAATGACATTTCCGTTTGTGTTGAGAGGTAGTATTATACTAATTATACGTATAAACTGTGCGAAATAGACAAATCAGTGAAATGAAATCCTATGCATAATTCTAACATAAAAAAATTGCACTTTTATGAGAAATGCGGAACAGCTCAAGTTGCATTTTTATTAAATCTTGGGTAATCGGCTCCTAACTAAGAGCATTAGCATTGGGAAATGCTAATGCCAAATGTAAGGAATATTTGACATTTCAAGCTCCAAAATGTATTGCATCAGGAAGTGTTATTACTAAGTATTACATATTTTTTGCAATAGTGCTACAGTGCAATTCTATCTTTAGAATTGCACTGTAGCACAATTCTAAAAAAAAAAACTAATATTTTATTGTAATGGTGATTGAGAGAAAGAAAGAATAAATGATGGTGATTTGGGGAAATATTATTTTATTGTGTAGATATATTATTTTAATGAGTAGAATAGCAAAATAAAAGTTTGGGATGCTGGAAGTATTGTAAAATGGGATAGTATAATTGATAAAGTAGCCTTTTGGGATGGTAAAATAGAATAGAGTAGCATTTCCTGATGCTAATGCTCTAAGTCCTAGACTCCTATGTTGTAGAGCCCTTACAAACCAAAGAAATTGTTACTTTCACTTGTCTTTCTTTTTTGATGAACTGAATAGATATATTTAAAAAACAAAAACATAAAGGGATTATAAAGGAGAGTAGCTAGCAAGCTTCAGCCCTGATAGTAGAAACAAAACAGGGAAGGCCACTGCCTAAATCAAAATTATCAAATACATTATTTTTCAATGACCACTTGGCCAGGGCATTTGCTGCACAATTTGCTTCTCTAGCAATCCATCGAATAGAGATATTAGGATTTTGAGATATGGTGACAGTGATATCAATGCAGACACTCTTGATTCTCCAAGGAATTTCAGGTACATGGGAAGACAAGGCATCAACACGTACATATCTTTCTGTAAATACACAAGATGAAGGTTTTTCTCTTCTTGCATATGACACAAGCATATGAATAGGGTAAAACTTTTGTGTAGTTATTGTATATGAGGTTTTCCCGATTACAATAAATCATATGGTTGTAAAGCTCAATGAACTATATAGTTAAATTTATATATTTTTTCTTTTAGAAAATATAATATTGTTTTTGTTGTATTGTTCAATACAATTATATAATTCAATTCAATTCAATTGAGAAACGTAAACTACAACACTTAAGGAACTGTAATTAAATTTTGCCCATAAAAAAAAAAAAGTAATGCTAAATACAAAATATTTTCATAATAGTTAAGTTGACAAGTTATTGATTTTATATAGATTTACCATTAACACCACTTTATTAACTATCATCAATAATTTGACCCCTTTGTAGTTGTAAAATATGTTGTGAATATATAATTAATGAAAGAAGAGAAGTAATTCTAAAAATAATTTGGACCATAAAAAAACTAAAGTACACTCTTAGCCCTAATAGTTTGAGATTGTTTTCATTTTGATCATTTACGTTTCAATATATATATATATATATATATATTTTTTTTTTTTGAGAAAGCCGTTTCAATATTTTAGTCCTTCATATTTGATTCTGTTTTGATATTGGTCTTACCATCCATTTCTATTAGTAATCTAGGGACATGTGACATTATATGGGTGATGTGATTTAATGGAGGCAACTTATTTGGTAGTTAACAATCAAATTTCTAATAGAAATTGTCGACATAATATAAAAATGAAATTATACCATAAATAGTCAAAATAGAAATTTTGATATGTATATGGTCGCAATTACAAACTTTATGGCCAAAAGTGTACTTTAGTTATTAAAAAAAAAAAAACAAAGCATGTCCACTCCCCCCTTAATAGCATGTTTAGAAGTTTGGAAAGAGAAAATATTATAAGGGGGAAGGAGAGGAGAGGAAGGAGAAATGGTTAACCATTCTTTTATTTAGATATTTTAAAAATTAAGGAATAAGAATTAATATCTTTCACTTTTATTTGGATGTTTTATAAATTAAAAATGGTAAGACATTATATAAATTGATAATTTTGTACCAATTTTTAATTTAAGTTAAAATTAATATCATAATCTTTAAAAGTTTGAAGGGGTAAGATATATATCACTCCAAATACCCTCAAGCATTTTTCTCCACCTAATTAAAATAAGATCCAGGTTCATCAAAAATAAAAATTAAAAATAAGATCCAAACAAAATGTATTAAATTATCTTCTCGTTTTTTTCCTCTTTCTTTCCCTCCATCCAATCATACCATAAACTCCTTAACACTGTCTTCTCATAGAGCATTCATTAATATCTATATGCAAGATCCCCCTGACCCATGAGGGACGTAGTCATATTATAGACACATCACCTGCCAATGAAAGTTGAGGCTGATGTTGAAAAAGAACATAGCGAGAAAACAAAGGAACTGTTCGCCTCTGGTAATGTGATCATTATCTGGTCTCTAAAGCCTAGACAGCTGACGGCGTTTTCTTTGGTAAACACTAAACACTCATACGTTGAGACTCCCCAAGTTTCCACTCGTCTATAGTATTATAAAAATTGAGCTTTATGTTCTCAAGTCCACAAAGTGGACGAACACCCTAAAGGGTGAAAATTCTACATAGTCTACAAAGTGGACGGACCCCCCAAAGGGAAAATATTATCAAATCCACAAAGTGGACGGACACCTTAGTGGGTGAAAACTCTAGTCCACAAAGTGGACGGACACCTTAGAGGGTGAAAATTCTACATAGTCCACAAAGTGGACGGACACCCTAAAGGGTGAAAATTCTACAAAGTCTACAAAGTAGACGGACCCCCTAGAGGGAAAAAATTATCAATTCCACAAAGTGGACGGACACCCTAGAGGGTGAAAACTCTAGTACACAAAGTTGATGGACACCTTAGTGGGTGAAAACTTTAGTCCACAAAGTGGACGGACCTCCTAGGGGGTAAAAAATTATCAAGTCCACAAAGTGGACGGACACCCTAGAGGGTGAAAATTCTAGCCCACAAAGCAGACGGACCAATAGCAAGTGGAAAATTGTAGTCCACAAAGTGGACGGACCCCTTAGAGGGTGAAAAAAAAAAGATGGTTGGATGTCCGTCCATGAACAAAAGTGGACGGACACAAAAAAAGAAAAGAAAAAGGGTTGCATGTCCGTCCATTTTTGTTCATGGACGGACACAAATAAAGAAAAGAAAAAGGGTTGCATGTCCGTCCATGAACAAAAATGGACGGACACACACCAAAAAAAAAAAAAAAAAAGGTGTTGCATGTCCGTCCATGAATAAGAATGGACAGACAAAAAAAAAAAAAAAGCAAAAAAAAAGAAAGAAAGGTGTTGCATGTCCGTCCATGAACAAGAATGGACGGACAAAAAATAAAAAAAAACACAAAAAGGTGGATGGATGCATGTCCATAAAAAAAAAAAAAAAAAAAAAAAAGGTTGGACGGATGCATGTCCATGAAACAAAAAAAAAAAAAAAAAAAGATGGATACACACAAAAGTAGACGGATAAAATACCTTAGAATGGGACGCTAGTAAAGGACTACAACGCGTCCCGAAGGTTGAAAGTTCAGGCATCACGCGTCCCGGGGACCGTAGAACGCCCAATCCTACGTATAAGCATAAAACAAATGCCAACGCTTCAACAAGATCTCGGGGCTAAAAACTACAAAAGGAAGCCGACGGACACCTAGTCCTCATCCCAATGGGATAGATCGACAACCAAGGATACCGACGATCAATGATGCCAACGGCACCTGATTCTCCTACAAAATTTAAGTCCTTCTACCTACGGGTGGAAGGACGAACCAAGCCATTCACAACTGCCTTGGTACAGAATTCAAGTCCTTCTACCTACGGGTGGAAGGACGAACCAAGCCACTCGATAAGGTAACTTCTTTCACTTTGTCTTCTTCGTTTTTTTCTTTCTTTCTTTTTATATCAATTATTTATTCTATTTGTCTAGGAAAATAATTCCCACCATAGAAAAATAAATAAATAAAATTAACAACATTCGTAGATAAATTCATCAGATTTGTGACCAAATAGTTCAATTTCATTTGCCCACTATTCACAAAATTACAAAAATGTGTTGGAGATTTATCCATTTGAAAAGAAAAAGAAAAGGGTCAGATTGAAGTTTAACTATTTTTTTTAATGAGAATATTAATGTTATTTTACTACTGCGTCTTAATAATGTTCATAATCCCTTGTTCTTCAATATGTTATCTTGTTTTGTGATTATCAGAAAAATAAAATTTTATCTTATTTTATTGTATTTTTATTTTATATGGCTTTTCTTCTTCATACCAATGACAAGAAGACTCTACTTTTTTAAAGTGTTTTCTCTGTGGTAAAATCAAACGGGAAGCATGTTTTGTGCTGGAGAAAATTTGTGCGTAAGGATGCATGTTTGGAAACTTATTTTTCATTTTAAAATTGCAGTAAGGCTTGCATTTTGTATCGCATACTGACAAATGAAAGGATTCAAGTCCTTCTACCTACGGGTGGAAGGACGAACCAAGCCACTCACAAGTGCCTTGGTACAAAATTTAAGCCCTTCTACCTACGGGTGGAAGGGCGAACCAAGTCATTCAAGTGCCTTGATACAAAATTTAAGCCTTTCTACCTATGGGTTGAAGGACGAACCAAGTCACCCGCGAATGCCTTGGTGAAAATTCTAAGTCTTCCTATCTACGGGAGGACGTACGAACCAAGCCACCCAAAAGTGCGTTGGTCAAAATTTAAGTCCCCTGCGCCACAAATAATTTCAGGCCAGCTTGTCAAAGACTGACGAGTCTCTTAGGATCCAAATCGAATCGTCACCCCACGGGTCCTTCCACTCCGAGATCACGGACCCATAGGGTGAAGGGGGCAACTGAAGAGGAAAAATTATGCATGACAGAGCTATCTGGACGGAGGTGGCACGGACGGAGGTGGCATGTATGGATCGAACGGCCACGTGGCATCCAGCCCATTATTATGTGGTCTCCAAGGAACCTTAAATGGAAAAACTTGTGACACACGTTTTGCCCTGATTTGTAGAGTCCCAACATGAGTAGAATTCTAGAATATACACGCATTAATGAGTATCTTCCCCATAAGGAAAAGACTTGTTTCGCAAGCAAAAGAGTCTGGCTCTACACGACTATAAAAACCCAAAGACCCTCAAGAAAAAGGTACGCACAATTTCTCTAAAAGCTCATACTCTCTAGTATTGTTGGAGCGCTCTACTGACTTAGCCTTCGGAGGGTCTTTGGCCGGTACCACACCGGTACTCTCTGTAAGGTCTTCTTCTTTTTCTGTGTTGGGCAGGTCTGGTATCGAGCGTGTTGGAACCGTGTGGCTCACTGGTGATTTTTTCGGCATCATCATACTCAATAGATCATTTTTTCAACAATCAAGCAGTGATGAATCACTCTTTGTCATGCATGACCTTATGAATGATTTAGCTATGTGGGCAGCAGGCGACTTGTGCTGTAGGTTGGAGGATCAATTGGGTGGTAGTAAGCAATCTGAAATTTCTACAAAGGTACGATATTTTTCTTATATTGAACATTTAAATGATTGCATCCAAAAGTTTGATGATGATGTTCATTTAAGGACCTTCCTGTCGCTACCATTATATAACCGATATGGCTTAACAAATTTTGACGTTAAATATTGTTTGTTTCCACAATTAAGATGCTTAAGGGTATTATCTTTAAGTGGAAATGATATTAATGAGCTACCAAGTTCAATTGGTGATTTGAAACATCTAAGATACCTCAACCTATCTTATACTAAGATTACAATTCTACCAGAATCAACAAGTTCTTTGTACAACCTACAAACATTGATATTGAAAGGTTGTGACAATCTCACAAAATTACCAGGGAAAATTGAAAATTTGGTCAATCTTTGACATCTCAATATTTCAAATTCAAATTCAATTAGAGAGATGCCAGCGGGAATAGCGAAATTAAAGAGCTTACGAACACTTTGCTTTGAGGATATGGATGAATGGCAAGATTGGATTCCTTGCAGAGTTGAGTGCAAAGAATTCCCTTGTTTGCGTGACCTTTCTATCTCTAACTGCCCCAAATTAGGAAAACTTTCCTATCCCCTGTCATTGGAAAAACTTTCCATTCATGCATGTGAGCAATTGGTTGTTTCAATTCCAAGCCATTCAGTGATTCAAGTAATAGAAATTATGGGATGTAAAGGCGTTGTGCATGGGTCTGTGAAGGTAGAAAAGCTAATAATAAAATATTGTGAGGAGCTGACATCTTTGTGTCAAGATGGGCTTATGTCCCTTGTAGCACAAGAAATTGAAATTGAATCATGCCAGAGTCTTGTAAACATCAAGTTGAAGTCTACATTAAGGACACTAAAAATCGAAGGCTGTGGTGCTTTGGAATCCTTGGAATTTGCGATGGATGAGGGAGGGGTTTCTTCAACTTCTTCTTTATTGATGAAAAAGGGGAATGTTAGCTCCATTGCTAACAACAGTGCATCTCTTCTTGAGCACTTGGAAATTTCTAATTGTCCATCCCTAAAATGCGTATCAGCAATAGTCGACCTAGCTGCCATGCTTAAACACCTTAAGATTCACAAATGCCCAAATCTAACATCTTTATCATCGAGAGACACGTTACCTACCACCCTTAAAGTCCTTTGGATAGTGGATTGTCCAAAACTGGAGTCAATAGTAGACAAGTTAAACAAGGATACGTTAATTGAATATCTTTTAATTAGAAGTTGTGTAAAGCTTAGGTGCTTACCGAGAGGCCTACATGAACTCTGTCACCTCAAAGAGATTCATATAGACTGGTGTAGTAGTCTTATCTCTTTAGGAGATTTGCTCCCCACCAACTTGAGAACTCTTCAAATCCAAGACTGTGAGAAACTAGAAGCCTTGCCGAACAACATGCACAACCTCAACTTTCTGCAAGATTTATCAATAATTAACTGTCCAAGTATCGTATCCTTTCCGGAAGAGGGTTTCCCCACCAGCCTTATAAAGCTTCACTTGTTTGGGGCGAATCTCTGTGATCAAGTATTTGAGTTGGGACTGCACAGGCTCACGTCGCTTACATTGCTCGAGCTTCGTAAAGGAATTATGGATTCGTTTCCAGAAGAGGAAGATGGGAAGACGATGTTGATGCTGATGTTGCCTACATCTCTCACTACCCTGACCTTTCATAATTTTCCGAATTTGTTATTCCTCTCCTGGAAGTTCTTTCAAAACCTCTCTGCACTTGAACAAATTTCCATCTATTTCTGCCCTAAACTCGCATCTCTCTCAGAAAAGTGTTTTCCTCCCTCGCTTCAGCAATTTGAAATTTATAGTTGTCCTGTGCTGAAACAAAACTGCGAGAAAGACAAAGGCAAAGTAATTTCTAAAGTTATGGTCAATAGGCTTAAAGCTTTCATGGATAATCTCATTACACCTTTTCAGAATGCCTTCATCAAGGGGAGAAACATAACTGATAATATCATCATTGTTCTTGAAATTTTTGATGTGTTGAAAAAGAAAAGAGGTAGAAAGGCTAGTTTTGGAACCCTAAAAATTGACATGAGCAATGCTTATAATAGGGTGGATTGGAATTTTTTAAAAGCTGTTTTGTTGTCCATGAATTTTAGTTCCAATTGGGTCAAATGGATCATGGAATGTGTCTCCACTGTGCAATACACCTTATTGGTGAATGGAAGCATCACTCAAAGTTTCAAACCCTCAAGAGGTATTAGGCAAGGAGACCCTTTGTCCCCTTATCTATTTCTAACGTGTGCCAACATTTTACCTCTCACTTTGCTAAAAGCAAAACACAGTCAGGAACTTAAGGGTATAAAGCTAGGTCGAAATGGGTTATCTTTTACTCATCTTGTTTTTGCTGATGACTCCCTTCTTTTCTTTAGAAAAGATGCAAAATCCATTGAGACAGTAAAAAGAACATTGGATTGGTACTGTACCCTATCAGGACAAAGGATTAACATGAGTAAATCTGATCTATGTTGTTCACCAAATATGAGCAGGGAGGATCAGGAAACTCTAGCCTCAGATCTCCAGGACAATCTGGTGGATACCCCTAGCAAATACTTAGGTATTAATTTTAAACTTAGGGGGAGTAGAGTTGCTGATTTTCAATTCTTGGTAGAGAAGTTGACCTCAAAATTACAAGGGTGGAAGGCCAAGTTACTTTCTCAGGCTGGTAGGACTACCCTTATCTCCTCTGTTCTTCAGTCACTTCCTCTTTATACATTTTCATGCTTTAAGGTTCCTGAAACTATCTGTGATAAGTTAGATGCAATCACTAGAGCCTTTTGGTGGGGCCATGATCCAGGAACCCATAAACTTCATCTTCTCAATTGGAATGAAGTCTGCAAACCCAAAAGAGAGGGGGGAGTAGGATTGAAAAAGTTCAATTTGATGAATCAGGCCATGTTAGCCAAGATTGCTCACCATCCTCAATCTCTTCTAGCTAAGTCTCTCAAGGGTAAATATTTTGCCAGAGGTTCAATCCATGAGTGTTCTCCCAAGCCCCACCAATCATCTGTTTGGAGGAGTATAATTAAGACTGAAAATACAAAACTTAAGGAGGACAAATGGTGTATAGGGAGGGGTAAATATATTCCTTTAACTCATAAGGATTGGTTCCCACAGCTTAACAACCTCAGAACTAATCTTTCAACTGTGGCTGACCTTATCAATCAGGATTCTGGTACCTGGAAACCTGATCAGGTCAAGAAATTATACCCTCATCCTTACTACAATGAAATTTTAAGCTATCCGATATCAAAGACAGGAAGTGTTAATGACAAGCTTCTATGGAAGCACTCCTCCTCTGGTGAATTTCAAGTCCATAAAGCATACTCCCTGCTCTAGCAAGATCACCAATCTTCTTGTCTAAATCCGAATCGCAATATCTCCATCCCTCAAGGTGTTTGGAGCCTTATTTAGAGAGTTAAACTACCTTTGAAAATTGGAAACTTTGTCTGGAAGCTCATGCATGATAGCCTTCCTACCTTTTTGAAATTGGAAAGTAGAGGAATCAATGTCCAAAGCACTTGCCCCCTTTGCAATTCAGAAGATGAAAGCACCAATCACCTTTTCTTATATTGCCAATTTGCCAGGGCCATTTGACTTGGTTCTGCCCTGAACATCCACACATCTAACTTGAGCAACATCCCAGTTCAAGGGTGGATTAGTTCCTTGTTACTAGACATAAAAGGATGACTCCAGATGCAATGAATTTTATGCAGATTCTGTTCACCACCTTATGGTCCATTTGGTACCATAGGAACTTGGTGGTCCATGATGGTATACAACCTAACCCCTTGGATGTAGTTCTAATGGCTCAAAATCTATCTTGCAGGTACCAGGATGCCTTTATTAAAGAAGAAACTCAGCACTTTTAGAAACAAAATTGTTCCACTACTCAAAGCTCAGCTGGAGGGAATTGGCAGATTATCATTAAATTAGCAAGTGCAAGGAGGAGGAAAAAATATGGTACTGCTTATGCATTTGAAGCTAAGAACAGATATGGTGAGATAGTGTTCAGGGGCATCAGGAGCTGTGCTGCAACCTCTATGGCTGATGCACTTCAAGAAGCCTTAGTGGAAGCATCTATCACAGCGAGGAGCCTAGGATTTCGGCAAATTTTGTTGCTAAGTTGTTGCAAAAAGCTAGTCCAAGTCTGCAGTGGGTGGAGAATTCCGGATTGGAGAGAAAGGACTATGATGGCAGATATTTCACACCTTCAGCATATGGGATTAGTTTCTAAGCTGATTTTTGTACCTAAGGTTGTCCTTTCTAATGTTTGGCAGTTAGCCGTGATGGCTACAAAAATGCCAACTTAGTACTGTTGGCCTAGTATGGATCATGTTGTTAGCTAATTTGGACTTTTTCTTTATATGGTATCAAAAAAAAAAAAAAAAAAAAAAAAAAAAGCAAATAGGCACCCTTAGATCGGAGAGCAGTTGCAAAGAACAATCATATTGATCATTTGCGAATTAACAACTGGCACTATCCCAATTAAAGTACTGAACTTGCGGAAGCCCTTACATGCATAGCTCATGGCTCATGGCGTAAATCCATTAGCAAAGTCATAAATTTTTGGTACCATTTAAGGATTCAAACTTCAACCCTTTCTCCTCCACCACACAAAGAACTTGTATTTTATGAAATGATTATCATGCTTAGGGTGCACGGTGGTAATATTACATTTTCAAGATATCATAAGCCTTGTGTTTCTAAAAAAAAATTAAAAGAAATAAAAAATTAATTAATAAAACGTAAACCATAAAGAACAATCAGGCTGTTTATATAGAAATCCCTTACGTTTCTCAAAAAAACAAAAAAACGAGAGAGAGAGAGAGAGAGAGAGAGAGAGAGAAGTCCCTTATTATATTTATATGGCATAAAGCTTAATAATTTTTTGTTTTGTTTTCCCACTTGCACACCTACTTGGTTTAAAGTTTAAACTAGTTGTTGACCATGCCAACAGCTAGCCAACCTAGGATGTGCATATGCTTGCACATGACTTTGTCTCCAATGCACAATCTTATTTTAATTGCATTATTTAATACATCAATGATATATGTTATTTTTTAGAGTGATGTAAACCCTACGACTCACATAGCAAACAACATTTTATAAACATCATACATAAAACACATAATTTACTGTTATACATATGTACATAAGTTGTTTTTCCTTCAGGCTTCTACTGCCTTTTTTTAATTATCCATAAAAAACTTGTTCTTTTTTTTTCCCCAAAATTACATGTGTCCCTTTATCAATATATTCAACAATTACAGATGTCATCCTTAAATTTAGTTTTAATGTCAATTAATTTTTTTAATATTAAATATAAAGAAATATTAATATCTTTGCAATTAATATATAGTATTGGAGGTTTAGTAATTAATTTTGGTTTATTGACTTTTCTTCTCCCTATCATTCTTCCAACTCCTTTTGTCCATTTCTTAACTCTTCTTCTTCCCCCATAGTTCTTCACCTTACTATGAGTCTTTTTTCAAACTCTTCACCTCTCTTTTTTTACTCTCCTTCTCCCCATCTTCTTTCTATAAATTTCATATTACTTCTCTCTAATTCATTCCACACTCTTCCTACAACAAAAAAGATTGTTACTCTCTCTCTCTGTTTTCTTCTTTTTTTTCTATGTATCTATTATTTTATTTGCAATCTTTGTAGCAAATTCCTTATTCTTTCTTGCAGCTTTACTTTAATTTGGGTTGATACGTTTTAGTATTTTGATTCCCCTTCACAAGCCCCTTTTCTTATGAATTTGGTTTGAATTTAGTGTGGGTTTATATATATATATATATATATATATATATATATTTATATATATACGTATATAAAAAGTTTGGGTAAAAATACTTAGTTGTTTTGGAAGTGAGAATTTAAGTTTATATCTCAACATGCTTGACTTGGCTATGTATTTAAATGTGTCTACCAATTATTTGAGTAATTGACTATTACAAATACTATATCTTATGGTATTAGTCTCATTTTAATTTTGGTTTAAATAAAATTTTGAGAAAGTTTGTTTTGCTTTTCATCTTTTATTTATTTATTTATAGTTACGATAGTATTTCAATCTATAGTATCTGCTCCATTATAATTTTTCTTTATTATTAGGTCAAGTCATCAATTAGTTTTTGGTATAGATAGGATTTGACCCTAATCTTTTATTCATCGACAAAATGTTTTACTAGTTGAGCTAACTGAAACCTATATTTTGCTTTTAATATTCATAATATAGAAATTGTTTTAATTATAATATATATTAACTTCAAAAAAAAAACTTTCATGCACATCACATAGGTTAGCAACTAGCTTCTTCTTAACTCTTAGGGTCTATTTGGATACCACTTATTACTGAAAACTGAAAACACTATAGCAAAATAATTTTTAAATGTGTAAATAGTGATGTGGGATCCATTTTTAATGAAAATTTTGCTGAAAAAAGAAGTTTGTGGGTCCCATGAATAGTGCACGAGACTCACACAAAACGTCAAATGCCAGCGAAAACGCAGACGCTGGTGTATCCAAACGCTCACTTAACATAGCCTTTCCTTGTCTGTTTCCTGCATTAGAGTCTCTTAAGACAACTTTGAAAAATCCTTATGTCAACTAAATATAATCCAAGTGGTGACAACCGACAACCGTGAATATTAATATAAAGGAAGATACAAATGGGATTAAACAAACATAGTTTATTTTACAAAGCATACCTATAAAATAATTCATGTGTGTATTGTTAACTGTTAAGTGTTAATATATGCTAGATTGTATAATAGTTTGAAGTCCATCGCCTATAAAAGGCTTGTTGTGATTGTGTTAAGGCAGAGAGGCAAAACTAGAAAGATAGCATTTTACCCTTATTTTTAAAAAAATTTAGCAATATGCCTCTGTTTTTAAACTATATAGGTAAATGCCCATATTTTGATACTCGATTAAATTAAAATCGAGTTCCAATGAAATACTCGATTTGTACAAAATCGAGTTATGCCCAATCAAACTTAAAAAAAAAAAAAAAAAAAAAAAAAAAAAAAAAATTTGCATGGAACTCGAGTTCCATTAAAAACGCCACTATAAGACAACAAAAACGTAGCTATAGGTTATGTCCGAGTTCCATGCAATTTTTTTTTTAGTTTGATCAGCTATAGTGGCGTTCAGGAACACCTAAATGGTATTTTGAAACTCGAGTTCCATGCAATTTTTTTTTTTTTTAAAGTTTGATTGGGCATAACTCGATTTTGTACAAATCGAGTATTTCATTGAAACTCGATTTTAAGGTAATCAAGTATCAAAACAGGAGCATAAACCTAGATAGTTTGGAAACAGTGGCATATTGTCAAATATTTTTAAAAATAGGGGTAAAAGGCTAGAATCCCCTACAACCCTAGCTATCAATATAATTGCACTGTTCATCTTCTTTCTTTTATTTCAGTTCAATCATTTCTCTATATACCTGTGTTTAAGTGTCTATATATACACATATATGGAATCAATCCCCGTCCGGCACGTGGTGGCGATACCTTTCATGCCAAAGCCAGATCAACGCCATGATGGGTGTTTGCAAGTCATTTTCTTCAAAACAAGGCCGTGGAATTCTCATCACCTTCGTTGTCACTGAAGAGTGGCTCAGCTGCATCTGTGGCTCCGACCCCAGCAAGCTAAATGATAACAGTAACACCATTCGCTTCGCTACCATCCCTAACGTGTTCGAGCGTGAAAAAGTGGGTGACTTTGGGCCCTTCAACGAAGTGGTGAAGGCGAAAATGGAAGCTCCCGTTGAAGAACTCCTGGATCGACTCAACCCTCCGGTGGATAGAATCATAGCTGACTTTGAGCTGCTATGGCCACTTGACTTTACAATTCGAAAGGAAATTCCAATTGCCTCGTTTTGGAGCATGTCAGCATCTTTTTTCTCCATGCTTCATCGTTATTATGTTTTCACTCAGCATCATCATTTGCCACTTCACTTTATAGGTACTTCCTTTAGTAATAATGTATGTTCGTGTGAATAAAAATAACAGATCTCCTCGGCACCATTTATCACATTTTTTCGACAATTTAATAACATGTGTGACTGTAATCAAAGAACTATCAATATCATATCAATCAACCTACCATTTTTTCTCTCACTCACATATGCACACATCACGATTGCACTAAAAATTATGATATAAAAGTTGTGTCCATAACCAAGAGTCTTGTAGCTCAACTAATTAGCATAACTTAATGTTTTCAACAGAAACCTTCTGGATTCAAATACTCTTCTCCTATTATAACTATCAAATTTTCAAAAGAAAAGAAAAAAAAGTTGGATCCATAAACTCTCTCTAAAAATAATAATCCTTCGGATATAAGGTGACATGATATACTTTTTTCGTGGGATACTATTTTTCGTGTTTTTTCTGTCATAACTACTGATATAAGTTGTTGTGATGAGTTCCATAATTAAAATAAATAGATACTTTTTTTAAAAAAAAGCCTAAATTGGAGTAGCGTAATAATTGGTTTTATAAGGTTGTTTCTATCAAAGATTTTCAATGTTCAAATCACTCTTTTCCTAGCTACCGAATATATATATAAATATATATATATTTATATAAAAAGACCCCAAATATTTGAATCGATATATAAAAAGTCAACCCAATTAAAAACCTAAACTATTTTATTAAATAAATGTTGTAACTAAATTATGACAAATTATTATTGACCATCAAGATAATCAATAACTTTGCATGTCAAAAAGTAAGAAGAGTGTATTAGTTGTTATCAAATTGAAAGAGACATACAAAAATTTAATTAATATTTTTGTACTTCAAAATCAAGAAGAGTGTTTTTTACATAAAAAATTATGATATAGAAATTTAAATAGATGTTATTTAATATATATATATATATATATATATCTAAACATAGATAGGAATTCACTTTAAATCATTGCTTTAGGTGTCAAATTCTATTGGGTTGGCTTTGACAATAATTGGTGTATAATATAATAAAAGTGGTGTCAGTGATGGGTCTAGGTAAAAGTAACGTTGCTCTAATCACAATAGGTCATATTAATTAACATTTTTGAAAAATAATGTCCCTAGGAATAAAATCATATGTTTTACTCTTAGTGTTTCATTTTATGCTCTACTATATGTCTATTTTTTTTTTTTTTTCATTTTAAACTTTAATTTATATATATATATATATATATAAAAACATGTGACAAATTATGATTGTTAGAGCAGATATAAAATGGACTATTCAATATGGAACAAAGGATTATTATTCATGTCCCTGGTATTACATGAAAAATTCCTGCTTCCTTATTGTAATTTTAATATATGTTTATGTTTACTAGTTGGACCCCTCATAGAAATTAAATTTGGTTTGCATGTTAGTTTCAAATCACAAGAGAGAATTCATTTTACTATATATTTTATTTCCTAGATCAAACAATATATTTGCCACGTACGTCAGAATTTTAAATAGTAAAGCAATTGTTAAAACTTTTAAATTTATAATATTTAATCCAAACCATTAAATATGTTCATTTTAACTGGAGAGGATCATTTTCCTGGCTAACTATTCACTTTTTGTTTTCAACTAAGCCCACCTATTTCAAGTGCAAAATATTGATTTGCAATTAGTGCATATTAGTCGGTTTCATAAGATAATTTGTCCTGCTTTGGGTGTGATAGATCAAGAAGACAAGCATGTGGAAAACATACCCGGAATTTCTTCAACACATTTAGAAGACCTACGAATCTTATATCATGAAAACAACCCAAAGGGAATGGAACAACTCATGAGTTGCTTTTCAATGGTGTCCAAAACACAAAATCTTCTTGTTAATTCCTTCAATGAGCTTGAAGCTCAAGCCTTTGGCTCTTTGAAAGCAATATTCCCTTTCCCTGTGTACCCTATTGGTCCTACCAACCGTTGCTTGGAACCAAAACTTGATCAACATAGTTCCTTTACAACTACAACAACTATTGAATATCTAAAATGGTTGGATTCCCAGCCTTCAGCCTCTGTCTTGTATGTTTCATTTGGAAGTTTCTTTGAGCTCTCAAGCACTCAAATGGATGAATTCGCAGTCGCGCTTTGTAGTAGTGGTGTTCGGTTCTTGTGGGTGGCGCGTGGGGAGGCTTCTAGGCTGAAAGAAAGTTGTGGTGGTGATAAAGGGTTGGTGGTGCCTTGGTGTGACCAACTAAGAGTGTTGTGCCATCCTTCTATAGGGGGATTTTGGTCCCATTCTGGGTGGAATTCAGTTCAAGAAGCTATTTATGCAGGCATTCCTATGCTTGCTTTCCCCTTATTTTTGGACCAAGTTCCTAACAGTAGGAAAATTGAGGAAGATTGGAAGATTGGGTGGAGGGTAAAGAGAGCAGAGATAGGAAGTGAAATTTTGGTGGCAACAGAGGATATATTACAACACATACAAAGGCTTATGGATCTTGAAAGCTGTGAGGGAAAAGAAACTAGGAAAAGAGCAAGAGAGCTTAAAAATATGTGTGATCAAGCAACTGCTAAAGGTGGATCATTTGATTCTCATTTGGATGCATTTGTTAGTGACTTTTTAGAAGGCAATATGAACCATTAAGAAGTTTCGTTATTATATGGGATTTATGTGGGTTTTTTTTCTTTTTTCTTTTTCTTTTTTTTTAAAGAAGAGAATATGTGTGGCTTGCTGAACATAATTATGGAATTAGTAGTAAATGTATAATACTATTATCTCAATTAAGTTAATGTGTCAATAAATTTGTTGCAAGTGGTTGATCTAGCCAATTTAATGTAATTATGACCTTAAGTTGCTTATGGTGATTAATGGAATCATCAATATCTTTGTAACAATAGTGATAGTTACATACTGTATATATAAAACACAGCTGAAAAATCGTATTTTGAAAATGTGATTTTAGCTGAAGTGTATAAGTGCGTGTTACAATAATTAACGTTTTTTTTTTAATTGTAATTTTAAGCTTGTATATTTTGATGAATCTCAAGACAAGTGGTTGCCGACAATAGCAAGCAATAGTCAGCAACATTTTGTTGATTTGTAGTGGCAAATCATTGATGTTGTTGGTCACCTGGTCCCAAATGGGGATGGCAGTTCAATTAGGAAGTGAAAATTATGTATTCAACCCAAGAGGCGTTCCAAATGGGTTGGATTAGATTGGAGGGGAACTGCTAAATAAAACCGTTTTGATATTTAGTTTAAACTGCAAGTAGTTTTCGAAATAAGAAAATGCTGGGTGTCGTTTACATCTCAGCCTTTTAAAACTGAAGGACATGTCATCTCTTCTTTCTTCTTGAAAATAGATGACAGAATACATGAACGGTCTTGCAGTGTTTCAAACCAAAGGCATTTGTTAGGACAAAAGAAGAAATACAAACCGGTAAATTAATGACTCAATATTATAAGATAGAACATAGTAGGTTTTAAAAGCATTGTGAGAAAACCTGACTTTGCAAAATGACAATGAGCCCTACGGCCTAAATTTTCAAATTCAAAGTCTACTGACTTAAGCCGGTATCACTAAAATGACTTGAAATGTTTATTTTAAAGTCTTGATTTGAGTGAATCAAAAACCATTGAGAAAGTCATAATGAGAATAAACACATTTATAACCCTTCGAGGATATAACTATAATTTCAATATCACCCATTAATGCTTGAAGTGGGAGAACCTTGTGGCCCAAGTTTCCAAAGGGCCTGTGCTGAGTCCCATTCTCCACTTCCTAACGTTTTTGGACACATTGTTCTCAAATTCACGTTTAAGAGTGGATCAATAATCAAAATGTCGATGTCAGCAAACGAATTCATGATTGCATGAATCAATTGAGGCTGCTCTACAGCTGATTCTTTCTTCCATGTTGTAATCTAGTAAAGTCCATCCATATGGAGGCAGCAACATCTACAAGTTTCATCAGCTATGACTCAAGTTCATATATATTCTTTCACATGGCCAAAGGCATATAAGAAGAAGTGAAGAACATTACAGAAAGGGTAAAAAAAATGAAAAGAAAAAGAAACACAATGGCAAGCAAACAATAGGCACCCATAGATCGGAGAGCAGTTGCAAAGACCAATCATATTGATCATTTGCAAACAACTGGCACTATCTTCATTCTTGGGGCTTTTCCCACTTGAGGGGCTTCACTACCTCCCATGTGAAGTCAGCGTCATCTCTTCCAAAGTGGCCATAAGCGGCTGTCTTCAAGAACCTGCCATTTCCACCTCTCTTAAGATCTAGGTTAATGGCAATCATTCCAGGCCTGAAATCAAAGCTCTCCTTAACAATCTTGAGAATCTCCTTGTCTGGAATCTTCCCAGTGCCGTATGTGTCAACAAATACAGATAATGGCTCAGGAACACCAATGGCATATGAGACTTGCACAATGCACCTCCGAGCAAGCCCATTGGCAACGATGCTTTTTGCAGCCTGCCTAACAACATATGCTCCACTCCTGTCAACCTTGGTAGGGTCCTTTCCAGAGAAGGCACCACCACCATGGGCTCCCCATCCACCATAAGTATCAATGATGATTTTGCGGCCAGTGAGACCTGCATCACCATGAGGTCCACCAATGACAAAACGCCCTGATGGGTTCAGATGGAAGATTGTCTTCTCATCAAGGTACTTCTCAGGGATGACAGGCTTGATAACATGCTCTTTAAGATCAGCAGCAATCTCATCATTAGTAACAGTTTCATCGTGCTGTGTGGATATAAGGACAGTGTGGACTCGTACTGGAACCATAGCACCATTGTCATTGTAGTATTCCACAGTGACTTGAGTTTTACCATCAGGTCTCAACCAGGGGCAGGCCCCATTTTTACGAACATCAGTAAGGCGTGCACCAAGCTTGGTAGCCAAAACATGGCTCAGAGGCATAAACTCGGGGGTCTCATCTGTAGCATAGCCAAACATGTGACCCTGGTCACCAGCACCAATCTCCTCAGGCCTCTTAGTCAGATGGCCATGGACACCCTGTGCAATATCAGGGCTTTGTTGCTCAATGTTAACTAGAACCTTGCAGTTGTCAGCATCAAGTCCCACATCATCAGAAACAAATCCAATCGTACGGCATGTGTCACGTACAATCTTCTCATAGTTTACATTGGCCTTGGTGGTAATCTCACCAAAAACCATAACCATGTTGGTCTTGGTGCATGTCTCACAGGCAACCTTGCTCTCAGGGTCTTGTTCAAGGCAGGCATCAAGCACTGCATCAGAAATCTGATCACAAAGCTTATCTGGGTGACCCTCATTCACAGACTCGGAGGTAAATAGGAAGGTATCCATTATTCCAAAGCTGCAAAGGACAATATAACACACAGATATGTCAGCATAGGGATGAGCAGAAGCCAAGCAGAAAATTGGTATATAATACAGAAGTAAGGGTCAATCTTTTACTAAAAATGCCTACAACTGAAATGCTCGCTCAATTCATAATACAGAGCAAGAAAAAAGCATCTGAGATCAGTGCCTAAACAGATTCCCAAAATCAAATATTCTAAAGGCAAATAATAGTAAAGAAAATAGCATCAAACAAGCTTCCACTACACACCAATTATGGTGTAAAAGTAAAGAAGCACCAACAAGACAAGTATCAAGTAATATTCTCCAATAATTACATTAAAATGAAAGTCTACTAGAAGAAGAATATGATCCTGCAATTCAGAGATTGAGAAAAGCCACTCTTGACACAAATCTAGAAAGCATAAAGACTATGAGTCTGTTTGGCATCAACTTCAGCTTTTATCTTTTATATACATCTTTTTGAAACCTCATTTTTTTTTCACTTTTTCTCACTTGTCTTAAGGTATAAGTATACTTTAGCACACTTTCGGCAAAAAACTAGATAAGTTGTTCCAGCCGGACACTATATGTCCATACTTTCAAATCAAGCAAATCCCAAAGAGTTAAACAGAATCTTCCATGTGAGATAGTAAGAACAAATCTATATGCTAAAGCTGAGTACAGAACAAGGAAAACCAATGAAAGTAATGTCACTTTGAACCCAAGAAATTGTTGCAAACAACTTCAACTGTAAAAAAATCACAACTTTTTTTTCTTTAAAATTTCCATAGAACAAAATAAGGTATCAAAACTCAAAAGCCTCAAAATTTTTTTTTTTTTTTTTGTAATTATAACCCAAGAACAAAAATAAGAGCACAAACAAAAGCACAAATTTCTCTAATTTTGAGCCCAATGAAGAAATTTGCATAATTTCTACGCAAACTATAAGTAAAGACATATTACACTGCTCCAAAGAGTTCTGCAACATTTGCAACCACCCCATAACAAAGATTTTACTAACATAAATCCCAGCAAGTAAACACATATCAAGCACTATTACCCAGAAACCAACAAAAAACAGAGACAAAAACAGAACTTGCCAGCAACCCAAATCATACAACAAGTAACAAAACAAATCCCTCTAACTTAAATCTTACACTAACAAGAAAAACTAAAGCAATAACAAGGGAAATTATCAAACACAAACACTTGGGCTAAACCCAGATGTGTGGTATAGGCAAAACCTGACCTTTGCGTGTCCAACCGTGTCCCCGTGTCTTAAAGGACTCTTGTGTGCCTCTTACACTGAGACTTTGGGTCTGTATTTATAGCCTGATAGTAAGGTTTTTTCTATGTGAAAATGACCACTTTGGATATAATATACGGGATTATCAAAAAATAAAAAAGAATGGACGGTCTTGATTTTATATTTTTTTTTAGGTGGCAAATGCTACTATGGCATAGGCACTTTTGTAAGTTCCATGAGCTCTTTTTCTTTTGCATCAAAAAATAAAGAGCTCTTTTTCTTTTGCATCAAAAAAAAAAAAAAACCAACTAGCACTACTATTACATAAATCATGTTTGTAAGAACAAGAAAACACATAAACATTGATATGATCCAAAGAGAAAAAAATAATAATAATTTGAAGAATATTGTATAGGTAAAGTACCCACCAACCAAAATCAACAAAACAGAAAAAAGAAGAGCAATTTGCTGATGGAGAAACTTACCTAGGACTTTGTTTTGGTTTGGAGGGCAGACCCTTTTGCTGATTGATGAAGAGAGCGAGCGACTGTTGAGAGAGAGAGAAAGCGCGGCACTTATAAGAGAAAGCGCGCACTAGGGTTTATTTCAAAACCCTCAAAAACAGTGTGTGAGAGAGAGAGTGAGAGAAAGAGAGATAACAAAGTGGTAGAAAAAAAAAAAAAAAAAAAAAAAAGAGGGAAAAAAATTAAGAAAAGAAGAAACATATTGGATGAAAAATAAAATAAAGAATAAAGAGATAAGGGAAAAATAAAATAAGAAATTAAGATTGAGGATAGGAAAAAAAGAAGAAGAAACGTATTGGATAAAAAATAAAATTAAAAAATAAAGAGATAAGGGAAAAATTAAATAAAAAATTAAAATTGAGAAATGCTACCACAATATTTTCACAACAAATTTTAAATATTAAACTGCTACTAGCTAAATCTTAAATAAATGTTGTATTCAAATTAAAACTAGTAACAATTTACCACAAATTAAAATCAACAATAACTTGCATGGTTTAGTTTGCCATCACTTGTATTAATTGTGACAAACCTTAATAGAAATCAAAAAGGTTTTTTTTTTCTTCTTAATTTAAAAAACATAGTTTGGATCCTTTGCATATTTCATGTAATCAAACGCTCACCCGTAGATAATCAAGCCTATTTTTTCCTTTTGCTTTGGATGGAATTATACAAACCCTAAATTTTGGGATAGGTTTGAGGCATATTTTGGGATTTCTATATTCTATTTATAATTTCCCTCAATTAGCAAATAAATCAAGAAATTAAGGACCCAAATTGAACATTTGAACTACCCAAAAATAAATAAATAAAAATGGCTCCTTGACATATTATTAAGATCTTGCATATTAGGATTAGGTTTTATACCTAAATCGGGGATTTTGTATTTTGACTATCAATTATTAAAATTTATTGCTCACAAATGTAATTAAGGGTACCAACTAAAGATTTAAACTCCTAATTTGGTTAGAAATTGACTAGAGTAAATTGATTCAAAAAAAGAAGGGTTTTTTTTTTTTTTTTTTTTAATAATTGGAGATGTGAAAATTAGGTTTTTTCAATTCGGTTAGGGTTTAACCAAATTGGATGGAATAATGTATAATTAGGACATCTAATTAGGTTTTTTTATAATAAAAAAATAAAAAATAAAACATCAACTGGGTGAAGACATTATAAATTTGGGGATAATCAAAGAATTATTAAAGTTAGGACTCATGCAAAGTTGGGGTTTTTGACATTCTTAATCTGTTTAAGTCAATTGAAGGTGCACTTATCAAATTAAGATACCTAATTTGTAATTTATAGGTTTCAATATCTAATTGGGCGAGGTGATCAATGGTTATGATTTTACAAAGGAAAGCTACCAGTAGAATTAGAACTTTAGAAGTCTACACTACAATTCCCTTTACCTATACTTTTATTACTTCTTAAGGAAGATATATTTTTCCAAACTGTTAAACGATTACTTTGTTCCGTACATTACTGTTATTTATACTTATCTTTTTAGTGGAGTATGTATTACTGAAGGTTTGGCCTCTCTTTCAAGAAAGTCTGTTTCTTTTAAACATATACAATCTAAATTAAAAACATAATTAAATATATTGAGGAAAAAAAAAAAAGCAGACCCTTTTGATTGGTTAGTGGAAATCACAGATCTCTATACATTGTTCTGGTTTTATTTATTTATTTCTTTTCTATTTTGTATTTAATTACTTTTGCTTTCGGCCTTTCTGGGTTATGGAATAACATAAAGAGAAGTTGCACACTACTAAAAAAGCATGAAATCAAATTTCTTTGCTTTAATTCATAAAACAATGTAGCAGACATAGCACATATTAGCTCATAAGTTAAAATATCAAACAAAAACACCAATCATAGCTGTAACAACAATAGATAACACACCAGATATCAATTTGCCGGACAAATTTACCGAAAGTAATAATCAAACTGATTACTAACACAAGTTTTCTATGCGCATGTACAAAGCTCAAATGCTATCAATATGACCAGCAATAAATGCAACGGTAATCATAGAAAAACTAATATATAAATATAAAATTCAAGAACAAAATTTTCACAAAAAGAAAGGAAAACTCTTATTCACCTTTTCTTGAGAGTATGTGCTTTGTTTTGTTAAGCAAAGATTATACATTTGAGAGATAGTTGAAAGCAAAATGTGAAGATCCATGTGAGAGCGAAATTTTGTGAGTTTTAAGGGGTGAAGGTGTAGGAAGGTTTTTTTTTTTTTTTTTTTTTTTTAATGATACCAAATGTTTCTTAAAGGTTGTATGCTTTATGTTTATACGAACAATGAATGGGATTTTGTAGTGCGCAGGTTAAATGATCTTGCTTATGTGAATGATCATGATTATTGTGGTTTTCTTAACTTTCGTGTTTTTTTTTTTTTTTTTTTTTTTGAGGAAACCATGTAAAATGCTTTTATTCAAATGAGCCTAATAAATCGGCTTGAAGTACATTATGAAATTGTGGAGGAATATCCTCCATCCAAACTAACAAATCTGGAATGCCAGCAGCATGTCTAGCCAGATTATGAGCTAAAACGTTACAATCCCTCTTAGCATGAGAGTAATGTAATTCTTCAAAATGTTGAGATAACTGTTTGGCATCCTCAATGAGCAAACCCATTGGTACTAGCAGCCTTTCTTCCTCTATTAACCCTTTAATAACAGTCATTGAGTCACCCTCCAATACAGCCCGTTTCACTCCCACTTCCAATGCAAACGAAAGAGCCCAGCCTGCAGCTTTTGCCACAATATCATCACTGCATAACTCCTGGTGCACCAGTTTTGAGCATGATGCAATCACTAATCCTTGGTGATCTCTTATAATAACTCCAATGCCAGACTTTTTATCATGTGGGAAGACGGCACCATCAAAGTTAATTTTGAATAGCTCCAATGGTGGTGGCCTCCAATGATTTCTGGGACGGTGAGTCTGCTGCACTGGAGTAGCAGTAGACACTTGCCTAGCATGGTACTCAGCTAACCAAGACTTCGAGATGTTAGGAATCTGATGAAGTGAGTCCGCTGGCTGGTTGAGGCGAACCCGATTCCGCTGGTTCCAGATTGTCCAAGCCGTAACTGCGAAGAGCTCTGTCTGATGGTTGTTTTTAATTAACCACGATAACAGCTCTTTGAAGGTCACGAATTGAACTGAAACCCGGAAGCTCCATAGCTCCATATCCGACCACACCGAATCTAACTCTGGGCAAGACCACAAGGCGTGCATTGAATCTTCTGAATGGGCGTGGCATCTGACACATAAAGAATCCGTTGAGATGGTTCGACGGAACAGTGCACTCTTCGTTGGCATAGCTTCACGGCAAGCACGCCATAGCAGCGTTTTCACCTTAGGAGGAACTAGCATTGACCAAACTCCACTCCACAGCTGCTTCTCATCATTTGTGGATACCTGTGGATTACCAGACAACTCTTCTTCCATTTTTAAAAATCTGTATCCGGTCTTGCAACTATATTGGCCATTGCTAGAGTGAGGCCAGAACAGGACATCCTCTGAAGCTTCACTGCTTAAAGGAATAGTCTTGATCAGCTCTGCTTCCTCCGTGTTAAACAGCCCGTATAACATCTCATCATTCCACTGCCTCCTGCTTGGGTCGATAAGGATATCCACTTTAGAGTTCTCAAATTCTGTCAATGGAAAGGATAATACATGTGGAGGGTGCTTTCTTGGCAGCCAATGATCTTGCCAAATACTGATTTTTTTTTCCATCACCGACTCTCCACCTAGCCCCCCTTTGAATAACATCCCTCCCTATAAGTATACTCCTCTAAGCATAAGATCCCATTCTTGAATCCTTGGCCTCCATAATAGTTGTATTTGGAAAAAACCGAGCCTTGAACACTTTGTAGAATAGGGAGTTGTGATTATGCAAAAGCCGCCACGCTTGCTTTGCTAGTAATGAGTCATTGAATTTTGCTAAATCTTTAAAACCCATGCCACCCACTCCTTTGGCCTTAGTCAAGTCATCCCATTTAACCCAATGGACCTTCCTACGATCTCCTCGTTGTCCCCACCAAAATTTTTTAATCATGGCCTCAATCTCATTACATAGACCTATTAGAATTTTGAAGCACCCCATGGTGTATGTGGGAATGGCTTAGATGACTGATTTTATCAATACCTCTCTACCAGCTTGTGAAAGTAACTTCCCTTCCCATCCTTGAATTTTTCACCACACCCGCTCCTTAATGTAATTGAAGCTTGCTTTTTTCCTTTTCCCCACAAAGGATGGTAGACCCAAGTATTTCTCATATTGCATCATTTCTGGTACACCCCAAGCTTCTTTAATTTGGTCCTTTAGAGCACACCATTAGTTGCTTTACTGAAGAACAGTGCTGTCTTGCTTCTATTTATTTTTTGACCGGAAGCAACTTCATAGGCATTCAAAATATCCAATACTTTGCCACATTCCTCCATTGTTGCCCTGCAAAAAAGGAGACTATCATCTGCAAAAAGCAAATGTGTTAGTTTTGGGCCTCTTCTACAAAGGGAGAAACCATGAATATCCCCATTCCCTTCTGCTTTTTTTATCAACTCATTCAACCCTTCAGTGCAAAGCAAAAAAAGGAAAGGGGAAATGGGGTCGCCTTGCCTAATACCCCTTGTAGGATGAATCATTCCACAAGGTTCTCCATTCACCAACACTGAGTAAGTAACAGTTTTTAAATAGGACATATGGTGCAAAATTTGCTATCCAATTTAGAATTTAAATTAGATTTTCTCTGAACTTTGACTATAAATATATACATTGATATAAATATAGATATAGATTAGATTATATAAGCTACCAAAAGTACATAATAATTTTTTGATTAAGTTTAGTTACAAAATTAATTGTAGCTTAAAGCTACAAACTCACTCAATAAAATAAATATTACTACATATTTCGAAAATCTAACCGTTAAATTGCATGCTCTTTACGCTCTTAAAACACGTCAAATTTTGTGTCTATTGAATATTATTTATTATATGATCTATAAGTTTATATTTTATGAAGAAATTTAAATTACAAAACTTGCAATTTAAAAAATTTATTGATGACATAGCTATTGATCTTTAATTTTCTTGAAATTTTGCAAGTACGAATAATATAAGAAGAAGATATAATCCAATGGTAGAATTGTCAAAATTCACCTCTGATAAAAAGATATTGAGTAAAGTTATAACCTAAAATTACAACCAATTTTGTTGCTTAACTTTATTAATAATTTTTCTAAAATTTAACAAACTAAGTCCAGCATTAAACGTGGTTGCAAGATCACCAGCATTGACATTGCTTCAAAGCTTGGGCCTACACCAATCCTTCGTGCAATTCCTTTTTTTTTCCTAATTAAATATGAGTTTCATTAAAAAAATTTGTTAACCTTTTCATTAGAGTATTTATTAATTTTAATTCCAAAATTAGGATTTGAGTTCAAACCTTTTTTTGGGTTATTTTAAAATTTTACCACAGAGAATTGTACTTGAATAAAAGTTGGATACTTGCTAATAAACACATAAAAAAGATCTAGAACAAAATAAATAATTTTAAGTTTAAATTTCCAAATGTAATATAATTATATTTCTTAATATATTGATTATATTCCCCTACCTAACCCTAGGCATATCCTAACAGATATATAAACTCATAATCCTACTTGCTTGTAAGCAATTCTAAAATCCTTTCTACCACTTAAGAGTGTCATTGTCGAAGAGTCAACAAAAACAAAAGTGAATTTTTACTTGAAAAAATTATTTAACAATCAAAATACTATGAAAACGAGGTCTTCTTAGAACAAAATCAAGAACTTGCGTGGTTTGGTTGGCCTCCCTTGCCTTTAACTTAGACTTCCCTTGCTCTCCCACATGTTAATTTCGAAAAACCTAAAAAGATTTTTTTTTTTTAATTATTATTTTTACCCTGTTTGGATCCTTTGCATATTTCATGCAATCAAACACTCACCAATAAATAATCAAGCCTATTCTTTCATTTTGATTTGGATAGAATTATATAAAGCTTAAATTTAGGGATAGGTTGAGGGCATGGATACAACTTATTTTTGCTGAAAACTGAAAACATTGTAGCAAAATAATTTTTAAATGTGTGAATAGTGCCGTGAGACTAATTTTTAATGAAAAAGTGGCTAAAAAGTAAAGTTTGTGGGAGCTGTGAATAGTGCACTGTTCACGAGAGAATAGTCAAAAGTTGCGGCTTGAAAAAAAAAAAAAAAAAAAAAAGAGAAAACCCAACAAATAATAAACGCAAACGTGAAACGCAGCACAAAACATGGATCCAAACAAATACTTAAACTCCTAATTTTGCTAGAATTTGGCTAGAGCGAGGTGATTCAATAAAATAGGTGTTTTTTTTAGTAATTGGATTATTGTGAAAATTAGGTTTTTCCAATCTGGTTAGGGTTTAACTAAATAGGATGGAATAATGTATAATTAGGACATCTAATTCATTTTTTTTAAAACACCAACTGGGTAAAGACATTATAGATTTGGGCTTAATCAAATAATTATAAACATTTAATTAATTAAGGACTTAAGCCAAATCTTGGGATTTTGATGTTCTTAATCTTTTTATGTCAATTGAAGGTGCACTTATCAAATTAAGATACCTAATTAGTAATTATAGGTCTTCAATATCTAATTGGGCGAGGTGATCAATGGTTATGATTTTACAAAGGAAAGCTACTGGTAGAATTAGAAGTCTACACTACTTTCCTTTTATCCCTTTTATCCATACCTTTTTACTACTCAAGGAAGATATATTTTTCCAAACTATTAAATGGTTACTTTGTTCCCCACATCACAACTATTTACTTGTCTTTTTACTTTTTAGTTGAGTATGTATTACTGAAAGTTTGTTTCTTTTGATCATCTACATTTTTTTTTGAATAATTGATAATGTTAATTTTTACTAATCACATGATATTTTTATTTCCACCGTTCACTTATTTGGTTGTCTCTCTGTATAACATCAAAAGCCTTTCACATGCATTTGACATCCAGAATATGCACAATTTAAGTCCTAGAGTAAGGCAGTGAATAAAATTAATGCTTTCTACGTCGATATCAGTGAAAAACATAAGTGTGGCATCATATCATGAAAACAAATAAACGTAGAGAACTTATAAATTATAGCAATAAAATATTAAAAAGAAAAAATAGTATTATTCAATAGACCAATTAATAAGAGATTGAAAAACAAAAGGTGAGTCTTTTACACACATTCACTAGCTTCAATTATTTAAATCAACATATGTAGTGCATATGTGTAAGTTAAATGTACCAGACTGGAGGAGCAAAGTAAGAGAGGGATTCCCCTCGGTAATGCTGCTTAATGTTTCCATATTCCATGCTAAATACACCCATGTCATACCCTCCACCATTTAAGGTAGCAAGAAAGAAGTCAAAATTGTCATCTGTAAAATAGATACAATTAGCTTTGCATCCATTAAAGCTTGATGCAGACAAAGAAACTGATGAATTGCCACCCACAAACAATGCTTGATCACCCAAGCTGTCAACATTCACCCACTCGTATTCATTTTTGTTTTTCACTTCAGTAGAACATTCTAATTTTAGAACTGTGAACCCAAGTGTCACATAAGGATTTTCATCTTCAGACTCATCATTAACGAATTCATTGTCCTGATAATGAGTTCCGCCTTGTATGCGTGAAACCAACAAAAGATTCCCCGATGATTCAACAAGATACTTATGGATATAATCCTCAGTTTCCTTGTAGATTGCAATACGTTCAGCGAATGCAATATCATCCTCAATGTGACAAACAAAAACGTCGCCATGATTGTTTACGGCATAAAATTTGTCCTTGTAGAATGTAATGTCATAAAAATTTCTAGAATCACATTTTATATCAATCCAAGCTTTATATCCCGGTCTAGTGAAGGCCAATGTTTTATAATTAGTATGGATAACCATGATTATGCAATCACGATCATATTCATGAGTTACTGAGTTCCATGGATTCCTTGATAAAACACACTTGTAAAGAAAGATATCACTGTAATCTATAGGATCGAGTTCAAAATTGCGATTATAACGTTCCCAAACATATGGATGAGGCGGAAGACTTAACTGGTGTTTTGACAATGGATGAAAGAGATTCATCTGGAAATCGGTGCCTACACTGAGCAACCATCCAAAAGATGTTCCAATGCATATTTTTCCAGCAAGCTCAGGCAACTTGAAGTTGTAAAATTCATCGTCAAATAAGTTGTAAAAGACACGTGTATGACTTTTTTGTTCCTTTTCTTCTGCAAGGAGAAGCCAAGGGCACGTAGGAGATAACGGAGGATTTTCCATTGAATAGACACTCTGCCATGACTTAGACATGATGTTATGTTGTAAGAGACTGAAAAACAATAATAAGCATACAAGATTTTAGAATTTGTCAATCTAAAATTTTAGTAAATCATAGCAAAAATATATATATTTTTTTTTTGATTATTAGTGGCAAAATGTAATATACTAAATAATAAATCATACAAGAATTAAAGTTGTGCAGAGAATTCCTAGTTTCAAAACCTTCGTGATTTATGCATGTGCTTAAGAGTAAGAGTTGCGGCTACCTTACACATAATATATATACCTTAAATAGAAAAGAAGATTTCATTTTTATTAAAAAAAAAAAAAGCAATTTGAAGAATATTAACAAAAGTACTCACTAACCAACATTAACAAAAGAAAAAGAAAAGTAATTTTCTGAGGGAAGAAACAGAAACTTGCGTAGGACTTTGTTTGGTTTGGAGGCAAACCTTGGAAGAAAAGTAATTTGTTGAGAGAGAGAGAGAATTATTAAGAGAATTAGGGTTTCGTTCAAAACACTATTGACTCAGTCTGGGACTATAGCCCATATTATATACTGCCATTATTATATACCTTGTTCTAGTAGAATAAGGATTCTTGGATTCTAAAAAAAATAAAAAAATAAAAAAAAGGATTCTTGTTTTTCTTGGTTAGGATAGGTAGAGACGTAGGAGTACATGTATTCACATTTCGTTCTTTTTCACTTTTTAATTTTCATTTTTTAATTTTTTTTAATTTTATTTATTCAAAGATTGAGACTAAAAATTGTTTTTTTACCCCTTTTAATTTCAGCCAGAGCTATTGTATAAGATTATCTCAACTCAAAAAGTAGGGAACATGAACACCATGTCACAACTCAAGGACAAACTAATTTTCATAGGATATATCAAACTAATAAAGCCCTAAGTTTTCTCAAAAAAAAAAAAATTAAATAAATAAATAAAGCACCAAGGCCAGAATTGGCATTGGGTCTGGGTCTCTTAATAGAGCTGCAACGGTTGGCCCTACTACAACTTTACCAAGGGGGACGGCCCAGCCTCCATACTTAATGCAATTTTTTCTTTCTTTCTAATTAGATACTATCTTCATCCAAATTTTTTTGTTAATCTTTTGTTTGAATTATTTATTCATTTCAATTCCAAAAATAGGATTTGGAGACGACCCAAAAATTTTCAGTTATTTTAAAATTATACCTTGTGCAATTAAAAATTATCATGGCTATTAAATTTCTTTTTTGAGAAATATCATGGCTATTAATTTAACAATAATAAATATATACTATTTTTAAGATGAGTTATTCTTAGGTACTCTCGGAGTATAATAAATGTTGTTTCCTCCTCTTACATTTATGATAGAGTTCACTCATTAAATTTATGGTGAGGTTCACATTTATGGTGGGGTTCACTTATTAAATTTCACTATGCTTCAAGAGTACTTAAAATTTTTTTCCCTTTAACAAGACTCTCTATCTTTATGTCCAATTTTGAGAAGTTCAAATATCCTTAGGGCACATTTGGTACACTATAATAATTATTACAATGTAATAAGAATAAGTATTACAAGTAATACAAGAAGTTGGAATGGCATTAGGGGTGGTAATTCGTGTTTGCGTGTCGGGTTCGTGTCGTGTCGACTCATGAGTGTCCGGCTATATGAGTCAACACTAACCCGACATGTTTATTAAACGGGTCAAGATTCCTCAACTCTAACACAACCCATTTATTAAACAAGTCAATCGTGTCGACTTAATTATCAGATTTTATAAAATATATATATATTATTATTATTATTATTATTATTATTAACCAAATTGATATGGATTATGAAAAACCAAAAAAATACATATTTTTAATATAAAATTTAGAACTAATTAATAGCTGGATCACAAATAATCATTCAAAACTAAAGTATATTTCAATATCACAAATAATCAATCATAATATGTCAAACAAAATAAACAACAACAACTAAGGGTTTGAAGGGTATATTGGTAAAATATCATTTAATTAAACGGGTCAGGCAGGTCAAATGGGTTCCATGTGATGGACACTAACCTAACCCATTTATTAAACGGGTCAATCATGTCAATCCGAATATGACACTAACTCATTAAGTCTCAACCCATAACCTGCTAATTTCATACTGTGTCATGTCGGGTTCGTGGGTCATGTCCAATTTTGCCACTCCTAAATGGCATAAATATTCCTATTCATTTTTTTGGTGATAATACTGTAATTGAAGCTTGAATCTATGTTAGGATAGTGGAATGTCATTATATTTTTTTAAAATTTTCTAAAATAACATTTTTAGAAAAGATATATAATTTAATTGATTAGTATTATTTTTATAAATTAATCTTAATAAATATATATAAAAATTTAACATCATCTCACACTAATATATTTATTTTTATTAGAACATATACATACCAATTTATAAATACAAACAATATAAAAACTAAATACAATTTATAATTTTCAAAATTTTAATACCAAATCATAACAAAGAACATGATAGCACAGTGGGTTCTTTCGACTCTTTTCACATCATTGAGCTTTGAATGTAGAACCAACAGTGAGAATAATAGTGGGAAAAAGAATTAACAGTGAGAATAACGAAGAAAAAAAAAGTATAAAAAAATTGTGATTGATTCATGAGAGAGAGAGAGTTATTAGGGTTGGGGGTCGTTTAGGAAATTTTGTTTTTGTATTTATTATGCAAGTTAAGGAATGGTTATTATAACAATTTTGATAAGAAATAGTTATTCTTCATTTTAAAAAATAGTTATTCTCAAAGAATGACTATTACTTGTAATAAAAACACAATCAAACAACTGAATGATTATTTCTAAGGAATAGCTATTACATTACAGAATCTATTACAATGTACCAAACGTACCCTTACACTTACTTTATAAAGTCCTAAGAAGAGTTAAAATAGTAGTATTAAATTAGTAATATTTGTAGTTAATTGAAAATATAACAATATATAAAGAGAGGTGCTATGTCCATAACATTTTTACAAAATTTTCACAACAAATCATAGGTGGTTAATTGTTATTGGTTCAAATTTGAACCTAATACTGAGATTACTTTTTTACCCTAATAATAACAACCAGTAACAACTTGCCACTTAGAATTTGTTATAAAAATATTGTGAAAATATTGTGGACATATCATTTCTCATAATAAAAGTCATTTTCCGGAAAACTGACTGATCTACAAAACTTATTTAAATAATAAATTATTTAAAAGAATATTGATTATAAAGAATATTATTATTAGTGGGCAACATGTAATATGCTAAATAATAAATCATATAGGAATTCAAGTTATAAAGAGAATTTTTAGTTTCAAAGGCTTCATGACCTATGCATGAGCACAGAGTCGTGGACAAGAAGACATGAATTTTTTTTTTTTTTTTTTTAAGACATGAATATTTGTAAGATAAATAAAAGAGTTAACATTGATATGATCAGCAAAGAAAATAAAAACAAAAGTAATTTGAAGAATATTGCATAAGTAAATTACCCACTAACTAAAATCAACAAAAGAAAAAAGAGAAGTAATTTCTAATTTGCTGAAGGGAGAGAGAGAGAGAGAGAGTCTCCCTGCCACCTACTGCCTCTGGGTCTCCTGGTGTAAAGAAAGAGTCTAGGCCAGTATACTAATGGACTAGGGTGAAAAGTTTTGGGCCTACTCCAACCTCATTCACCAAGGAGGACAACCCAGCCTCCATGGAATTTTTAAATACTAATTTCATCCAAATTCTTTTGTTAACCACTTTACTTTCTCTCTTTAAATAGGATTTTAGTTCAACCCAAAATTTTTTGGTTAGTTTAAATTTTTTTTTTTTACCATAAAGAGTTTTGCTCTTATGAAAGTTGTGCAAAATGAACTTCCTCATATCTAATTGGATAATTACTAATACACGCATACTAAGAGTCTTGTAGTTTAACACATTGTTTCCAACTCGGAGACATTCAGCTCAAGGTTTAAATATCCCATTTCTAACTATCAAATTATATATAAAATAAATATATTTGAGTTTAAATTTTTACATCTAAACTAATTATATTTTTATATTCCTCCACCCTAACACCCTAGGCACTAATATATTTCCCTTTTAAGTTTAGATTTTTATATCTAAAATAAAATATTTTCTAATATATTCCCGATCCTAACCCCCTGGCCACTAACATATTTCCCTTTAGGATTTGTTTGGTTGAGAGGATGGAAAGATGATGAAAAGGTAGGAAGGATAAAAATAATAATAATAATAATAAAAGTAAGAGGAAATAAAAAAATTTTGAGTTTTGTATCATGTGTGTTTTTGTAGATGACATGAAAATGTGGAATGATTGAAAACAAATATAAATTTCTTTTGTTTTGTTGAGAAGAAATTATAGAGAGGACAGAAAATTTTGTTTCTAGGAAGTTATTATTATGCCATACTATATAAGGAATTTTATTTTTATGCATCAGGTACAAAAAAGGGGAAGATGGTGCTCAATGTGTGTAAAGCGAGTGAGTTTTAGTGCGAGAGTCAGAGTATAGGTGTCCAAAGAGTGAGGTGCGAATTCGAATGAGTGTAATATATATAAAAAATGTAGGAAGGATACAAAGGTGGAAGAATAAAAAATTCTCAATTTTCAATATTTGTTCTTTTTTAGAAACTCAATTTTAAATCATATGTGTTTAGTAGAGAGGATGGAAAAGTTAAGGATTGAATATATATATATATTGAAAGGAATGAAAAAGTATGTAAGAAATTATTGTTTCCATTCTTATATAAGAAAAAATAATGTCAGTAGCTAAAGTAGCAGTGATGAACACATCAGATTTTTTATTTTCTTTATCCATTTTTATATAAGAAACAAAATGTGATTAGCTCAATTAGTTACAAACTTACAAAGCCCACTTATAAAAATAAACACATTACATTTATGATTTTTTGGTGGTCTCTGTATAACATCAAAGGCCTTTCTCATAAATATGCACACTCTTTTTAGTCCTAGAATCAAAGATATATCATTATGACAATTACATATGAAATGCTGACCCTAAACTTCACAATTGGAAAGCTATATGATGACAAGAAACAATTATTGTCTCACCTGTTGTCTTCAGTATATTCTAATGAGTATATGACAAGCTTGTAGAAACAAAAGAAATAAGAAATAAATCATCTAAGAGTTGCAAGGTCTCAAGCCATTTCATGACATCTACCAATGTCACTTGGCCATCCAAACTTGAGACATTTTTATTAGTGAAGCTAACAAATTGCAGCTGAAAAGAAGAGTATCACAGATCAGGCTTTTGATCCACAGGCAATGTTCATGAATATTGAAGGTACCTGAATTCTAAAAGGTTTCTTAGACATTTTGAGAAACATACACCTTCCAGATAGAACAGAATAAACCTATATAATTGTTGTTTTGATATCAATCATAGTTGCAATATGCCCTTGTTAGTCTTCTAAAGTGTTAGTGTACTCATTAATCAATCAATTTTTTGCAGGAAACAAAAGCAAGAGAAAACAGTCTTGGATACTAAATTTACCATCTATAAATGAATTATCGAAAAGACTTACAGAACTTATGTCAAATGAAAGCCATTTGGTACTTACAGCTTGTTATCTATCTTTTCTGCTTTCTTATAGTTTTTTGGTCTCTTTAATATTTTGTCACACAATTGTATTTCTTCTGTTGCCTTCAATATTCACTTACATTTGGGGTGCAAGTACGAGGAAAATATAAATAAATGGAATACCTGAGGAAGCAAGAAGAATCTCGTCAATAAAGAATCATTAAAGCTAAAGAAGAGCTTGCTGCTGCCGAAGTAGAACTTGATAATCTGCCTCCATATGAACCTCCAAAAGATGAACTTGTAAGTAACTTTTCTAGACAATTATTGATTTTTTCCTGCAGTGTGGCTTATTATCTGTGAGTTTATTTACCACTTTCATTATGTGGAACTGATTTTTGTGGTTAACTATCTTGAAGTATCTTGAAAAAGTTACGGTTTCTCTTATTTTGCTATCATCAAATGTATTGGTGTACCTATCCAAAAAAAAGAAAAATCAATTGCATTGGTGCAAGTATAATCTACTAAATTTTTCTGTATTAGTTTTCCTATAAGTAAATTGGAAAACAATGATAAGTAAATTGGGCGTGTTTTCTATTGATGATAATTAACCTGATCACTTTTATTAAAGTCAGTAATTACTATTTGGTTGCTATTCTTTTGATTTGGTTGATACCTTCATTGTTATTACTGAATAAATTTTCACATCAGAAATATTTGAAGGCTCAAATCCTGGAGCTATAAGTTTCAGCTAATAATAAGAGGAATCAAAAGTCAGAGAAGGAAAGACTTTTAGCTCAAAAGAAAATGAGCCTCAGGAATATTCTAGACAGGTAAGTTTGAATGAGATTTAAATGTTTCATATGATTTTTATCTTTATAATATCTTTCTGATAATTTTTACAGGTTGAAGGATATGGAGAATACACACAACAAATGTCTCCAGGCATTAATGAAATCTGGAACTGAGAAGATAATTGAGGCTTATCATTGGTTGCAAGAACATCACAATGAGTTCAATAAAGAAGTGCATGGTCCTGTTTTGCTTGAGTTATGTATTTTATAGTTCAGATTGTAGCTTTATGAATTAATTTTTCTAAAATTATGAATCTCTTCATTCAGAAAGGCTGCTTCAAATAATTTATCCAAAAACAAAAGCATGGATATATTGAGAACTAATGCCTTCCACATCAATAGACAAAAATAAGGTCAGCTCAGCTGTTCATCATATTGATGAAAAATGTTTAGTGTGGCATCATATCATGAAAACAAACAAACAAAGAATACTTATACATTATAGCAATTAAAAAAAAAACAGAATTATTCAATAAACCGATTAATAAGAGACCGAGAAACAAAGGCAAAGGCAGGTCTTTTACACGCATTCACTAGCTTCAAGTATTTAAACCAACATAAAATAGACCAATGCTAAATGTACCAAAGTGGGGTAGAGAAGTAAGAGTAGGATTCGCCTCGGTAATGTTGATTAATATTTCCATCTTCCATGCTAAATACACCAATGTCGAACCATCCACCATTTAAGGTCGAAGAAAAACCTTTCTTATAGTCATCTGTAAAATAGACACAATTAGCTTTGCATCCATTGAAGCTTGATGGAGACGAAGACATTGATGAACTGTCACCCACAAACAATGCTTGATCACCCAAGTTGTCAACCGTCACCCGCTTGTATTTATATTTGCTTCTCACTTTAGTAGAACTTTCTAATTTTAGAATTGTGAACCCAATTGTCAAATAGGTATTACCATTGATTTGTTCATCTTCATGAATGTTCTCATCCTGATTATCATCTTCATTAATGAATTCCTCATCCATGAAATCAAAACCTCCTCGAAGGCATGAAACAACCAAAAGATTTTCCAATGATTCAACAATATACTTTTGGATATAATCCTTAGTTTCTAATTGTCATGGCGCAACACATTCAGTGAATGCAATACCATCATCAATGTGACAAACAAAAACTTCACCCTTACCGTTTACAGCATAAAATTTTTCCTTGTAGAATGCAATGTCATAAAAATATGGATCACTTGTTATATCAATCCAAGCATCATATCCAGGTGACCAGGTCTAGTGAATGCCAATGTGTTATTACTACTATAGATAACCATGATTATGCAAATCATTATCATATTCATTAGTTGCTAAGTTCTACGGATTCCTTGACAAAACACACTTCTCAACTAAGATATCTTCGTAACGACGTAATCTATAGGGTCAAGTTCATAATTGAGACCAGCTTCATCCCAAAAACGAGGTTGAGGCGGAAGACTTGATAGGAGACAATGGATGATAGAGATTGATTTGGAGATCGATGCCTATACTGAACAACCATCTGAGAGATGTTCCAAAGCATTTTTTTCCAACAAGCTCAAGCAACTTGAAGTTGTAAACTTTATTATCAAAACAATATATATATATATATATATTTATATCATATATCATATATTATTATCTATATCTATATATTACTAAAAGCTGAAGCGTAGTATTTAATGTTGCTGCTCTCACGTTGCGCCACATCAGCTGCCACGTCATTCTTTTTTTTCTTTTCTTATTTAAAATATAATTTTTCCTACAATTTTAAAATGGTTTTTACAATTTTCAGCCCTATGAATGCAACCCACTACTTATTTATTTACTTCCACTATCACCCTATAACAAATTTGTATAATTAATCCAGCCCACCTATTATTTATTTAGTTCTACTATCAAACCCAACCCAAAGCCTTTTCAGTTCAGCTTTAGGATTTTGTGTGAGCCTTTTCAGCTTAAAGGAAAAAAAAACAAAAAACAAAAAAACAAAAACAAAAAAAAAAAAAACAAAAAAAGTTGAAGCCTTTCAAGTTTTAGGGTTTTTTTTTTTTCTTTCCAATTTTCTTATAATTGTTTTTAACATTTATTTTTTTAATATTTACACTTCTCCAACCTTTCTCTCTCCCTTACCATTTCATCCCCCCACTACTTCTTCAATCTTTCTCCCTCCCTTACCTTTTCATCTCCCCACTACCCTCTAAATTAATATCATTCTTTCTCTTTCCCTTCATCTTCTTTTATTTTTGTCTCTTCTTATTCACACCCTCTTACTATAAATATATATTACAAAAAGCTAAAGTGTAGCGTTTAATGCTGCTGCTCTCACGTTGCGCCACATCTGCTGCCACGTCATTCTTTTTTTTTCTTTTCTTTTTTAAAATATAATTTGTCTTACAATTTTAAAATGGTTTTTACAATTTTCAGTCCTATAAATGCAGCCCACTACTTATTTATTTACTTCCACTATCACCCTATAATAAATCTATATAATTAATTCAGTCCACCTCTTATTTATTTAGTTCTACTATCAAGCCCAACCCAAAGCCTTTTCAGTTCAGTTTTAGGATTTTGTGTGAGCCTTTTCAACTTAAAGGAAGAAGGAAAAAAAAAAACAAAAAACAAAAAACAAAACAAAACATTGAAGCCTTTCAAGCTTTAGGGTTTTTTTTTTTTTTTTTCTTTCCAATCTTCTTATAATTGTTTTTAACATTTATTTTTTTAATATTTACACTTCTCCAACCTTTCTCTCTCCCTTACCATTTCATCTTCCCACTACTTCTTCAATCTTTCTCCCTCCCTTACCTTTTCATCTCCCTACTACCTTCTACATTAATATCATTCTTCCTCTTTCCTTTCATCTTCCTTTATTTTTTTCTCTTCTTATTTTCACCCTCTTACTATAAATTTGTCACTATCTCTTCTATTCTATGCATAGTTTTCCCTCAAAAAAAAGAAAGGTTCCCTCTCTCTCTCTAAATTTTTTGGTGGATTTTTATTATTTTTCTTGCATCTCTACTTTAGGTTGATAATTTTTTATATTCTTTAAAACTCTATTTTGGGTTAATGCGATTTAGTTTTGTTTCTTAAATTGTGATTTAGTTTTGTTTTTTAAATTGTTTTTTTTTTTTTTTATTCTCTTTGATTGTTAAATGTTATCCTATTGCGTTCTAAAGAATTAAATATAGCATATAAAAATATAATATTATTCTATTACATAGCATGATTTGGATAATTTGGTATTTATTCTGTTACATAGCATGATTTTTTATAGTGCTCAATTTAGATGTTAAATTATGAGACTTTACTAATTTTTGTTTATTTTCTAATCCTTTGTGGTGGACAAAGTACTCTTAATAGTTGTATTAGAAGTACTCTATAATGCCATTTATTTAAAGAAAAGCAAAGGTTAGCCAAACGAAAATAATCGGATAGGTGGCAAATTTTAACTTTTGCAATTTTATTTTTATTATTATTATTTTATAACAATGCATGTATAGAAATTTAATTCTTAGATTTTGCTAATAATTTTTTATTTGATAATATGTTTTGGGCGGCCGAAATTATAGTTTATAAAAAGAAAATAACCTTAATAGATTATCAAAAAAAAAAATTTATCCTAATATTGGTTCAATTAATCATTGTTAAGTTTTATTAATTTTTTTTAGTTTACGTTTTTTTGGTGTTTTGGATTGTTCCTATATTACATTTATGATTGTTCCTATAATAAATAAAAATATAATTACGAAATACAATACTCATTATTAGATTAGTTTAAATTGTAAAGAAAAAATTTAATAAAACCATCATAAAAATAATTATCACGCGCAATGCGCGGGTTCGCGGCTAGTTATATAATAAAAGTTGAGCTTAGAAGCCATGATTGTGCCACGTGGCTTCACCAAATTGTAAAAATTTTGTTAGATTTTTAAAAATATATGTATTTTTTTTTTCTTATCTTCTTCTCCTATAATTTCTAAGTTGATAAAAATTTCAATTTGAATACAATCCAAATTCTTCATCTAATCCTTTTATTATTCATTTATCTATAATTTCTAAGTGATTTATTTAATTAGCAATAGGAGATCTACTTCATTTATGATTTATGAGTTCTAGCATTCCAGGGGATTAGAATTTTGGTTTCACACTAATTGTTCATATCAACATTAATTAAAAAAAAAAAACAATCATAGTACACGTATACAACTACTAATATCAACCTTTAATTCTATTTTTATTTTTTTAAAACACCTCATGGATAGACACAAAATTATAATTCCTTTTGTGTGTGTAATGCGAGTTAATTAATAGCATTGAACCAGTAAGTAATTTCCCCCTTTCCTATGTAGTATAAAGTTTCCCAAAAAAATAAAATTATCAAGATTACTATCTACCCATAAATGAGAACTTCATGGATATCCTTTATTAAAGGGGGAAAAAAGACTCCAAAAATTCTACTGCCAACTTTTCAAATACAATTAAATTTGAATTATGTTTTGTTATAAATTGTTCCTATATATAATGTGACTCAAGTTCAACTCATCACTAATAGTAGAAGGATCGGTTGTAAGTTAAATAGGATTTCTAAGTCCTGTTCAGCTTTTTGGATAAGTTTGGTTTGAGCCACAAACCAGAATTTTTTAAGGCCTTCTGTAGGGCATTTGGCTTAAAAATTTCCAGAGCTCTTTCTCAAGGACCAAGTAAATTTTTTCCCCATTTGTAAAATATATTCTTCTTAATTACTCTTATCTTATGACTGATATATAATTCTATGTTCAATTCTCTTTATTAACATGACCAAATATATCTACAAAATGTATCGAATGAAAATTAATATTTGGTTCTATTCCAAGCTGTTTGAGCTGACCAGTACCAAAATATCTAGCAGATGAATCTCTTTCATCCATTGTCTAAACACCAGTTAAGTCTTCCGCCTCATCCATATGTTTGGGAACGTTATCGCAATTTTGAACTCATCCCTTTAGATTACCGTGATGTCTTTCTTTACAAGTGTATTTTGTCAAGGAATCCATGGAACTCTGTAACTCATGAATATGATCGTGATTGCATAATCATGATTATCTATACTAATTTTAAAACATTGGCCTTCACTAGACCGGGATATAAAGCTTGGATTAATATAAAATGTGATTCTCGATGTTTTTATGACATTGCACTCTACAAGGGAAAATTTTATGCTGTAAACAATCATGGTAATGTTTTTGTTTGTCACATTGATGGTGATATTGTGCTCACGGAATGTATTACATTCTGTAAGGAACCTGAGGATATTATCCAAAAGTATCTTGTTGAATCATCCGGAGATCTTTTGTTGGTTTCACGCATAAGAGTAGGTCCTCTTTATGATACCGATAATGACTTTAAAGATGATATTGAGGATGTGAACTTTCATGAAGATGAATCTGAAGAAGAAGAAGAAGAAGAAGAAGATCAAGATCAAGACCAATTTCGAGAACGAGGACAAGAATGCATGTTTGAAATTCCATATGTGACAACTGGGTTCAAAATTTTAAAATTACAATGTTCAACTGAAGTGAAAAGCAAAACTGAATACGAGTGGGTGAATGTTGACAGCTTGGGTGATCAAGCATTGTTTTTGGGTGGCAATTCATCATTGTCTTTGTTTGCATCAAGCTTCAATGGATGCAAAGCTAATTGTATCTATTTTACCGATGACAATTTTGACTACTCTACAGCATCCTTAAATGGTTTAGGGTACGATATGGGTGTATTTAGCATGGAAGATGGAACAATTAAGCAGCATTACAAAGGCAAATCCCTCTCTTCCTTTGCTCCTCCAGTCTGGTACATTTAACTTACATATGACATATGCACTGCATATGTTGATTTAAATAATTGAAGCTAGTGAATGTGTGTAAAAGACCTGCCTTTGTTTATCGGTCTTTGATTAATTGGTTTATTAAATAATAATATAGTTTTTTTCTTTTTAATATTTAATTGCTATAATTTATAAGTTCTTTTTTTTTTTTCATGATGTGATGCCATACTTATGTTTTTCACTTATATGATGAACAATGGAACCTATTGTCCTTATTTTTGTCTATTGATGAAGAAGGCATTAGTCCTTAATTTTATTCATTAACTCACTCTAGGACATAGAGTGTGCATATTCTGAATGTCAAATGCATGAGAAAAGCTTTTGATGTTATATAGAGACAACAAAATAAGTATATGGTGAAAATAAAAATATCATTTGATTAGTAACAAGTAGCATTATCAATTATTTGCCAAGGGCCTTGTAAATGAATTGACACTTCCTCATGCACAAAGTGCTTGGGGTCTAGGAGGAAAAGGGTTCTAGTTACGGGATTAGTAGTATATTGTAACTATCTTAAAAAAAAAACATTATTGATTATTTAAAAAAAAAATGTAGATGAACAAAAGAAACAAACTTTCTTGAAAGAGAAGTCAAGCCTTCAATAATACATACTCCACTAAAAAGACAAGTAAAAAAACGTGATGTAGGGAACAAAGTAATTGTTTAAATGTTTGGAAAAATATATCTTCCTTAAGGAGTAAAAAAGTATGGGTATTTGGATTTAGGGGTAAAATCCAAATTTTGAAACTTAATGGTGTAAAATCTAAACACCCCTAAACTTCAGGGGTAAAATTCAAACACTCAACTTTAGGAGTGTAGTTTGCAATTTAGCCTTTAAAAAGTATATATCTTCCTTAAGTAGTAAAAAAGTATGGGTATAGGGAAAGTAGTGTAGACTTCTAAATTCTACCCGTAGCTTTCCTTTGTAAAATCATAAGCATTGAATTGATCACCTCGCCCAATTAGAACATTAAAACTCCCAAATTTAGCCTAAGTCCTAACTTTAATGTTTATAATTCTTTGATTAACCCCACATATATAATGTCTTTACCCAATTGGTGTTTTTTTTAAAAAAAAAAAACCTAATTAGATATCGTAATAATGCATTATTCCATCCAATTTGGTTAAACCCTAACTGGATTGGGAAAACCTAATTTTCACAATAATCCAATTACTGAAAAAAAAAAAAAAAAAACCCATCTTTTATTGAATTACCTCACTCTGGTCAAATTCTAGCCAAATTAGGAGTTTAAATCTTTAGTTGCTATCCTTAATTACATTTGTGAGCAATAAAATTTAATAAATTGATAGCCAAAATACAAAATCCCCTATTTCGGCATAAAACCTAATCCTAAGATGCAAAATCTTTAATTATACGTCAATGAGCCTTTTTTTTTTTTTTTTTTTAAAGTTTTTTAATCAATGGTGGTTTAAATGTTCAATTTGGGTTTTCAATTTCATGCTTTATTTGTTAATTGAGGGAAATTATAAATAGAATATAGAAATCCCAAAAATATGCCCTAAACCTATTCCTAAATTTAGGGTTTGTATAATTCCATCCAAAGCAAAAGGAAAAGAATTGGCTTGATTATTTATCAATGAGTGTGTGATTACATGAAATATGCATACGATCCAAACTGGGTATATAAAAAAATATAATTAAAAAAAAAAAAAAAAAAAAACCCATTTTAGATCTCTAGCAAGGTTTGTAGATGATCAAAAGAAACAAACTTTCTTGAAAGGGAGATGAAGGCTTCAGTAATACATACTCCACTAAAAAGACAAGGAAATAGTTGTGATGTAGGGAATAATGTAATCATTTAATAGTTTGGAAAAATATATCTTCCTTAATTAGTAAAAAAGTATGGATATAGGGAAAGTAGTGTAGACTTCTTTTTTTTTATTGTCAATCTGTATCAGAACTTTCATTAATGAGGACTACTGTCCATTGCAATTACATCACTCATAAGTTGATTCTCAATACAAGGTGGGGAATCCTCAACCCAGATTAAATACTTGTCCACAGTCTTTGCCTCTCTAGCCAGTACATGTGCTACTGAGTTGTTGATTCTATTTGTGTGAACAGCCTTCCACGAGCTAAACTTTTGCAAAAAATTCCTTGAGCCTTCAATTATCTTCAGGATTGTTTTAGCCGGTGCCGTATAGCCTTTCAGAGCATGGATGATCAATTGAGCATCACCTTCCAGGATAATGTGCTTCAGCCCCAAGTCCCACGCAAGACAGATTCCAGCCTCCATTGCTTTTGCTTCAGCTTCCAAGGCCCCCAGAGGGAACTCCAGAAGTTTACACATAGCGCCCATAATCAGCCCCTGGTTATTTCTTATGACCACACCGATCCCACACTGTCCTTGTTCCTTAAACACTGCAATGTCAACATTTACTTTATACCAGCCATGTGGAGGTGGGGACCAATGTTTGTGAGTGACTTTGGGCTTCAGGGGTCTATCAATGGAAGGCTTAACAGCCCGGACCTCTGCCCAAAATTTCCTTGCCTCTTCTGCAATAGATTTACCATTTTTTCCAGCCTCACCATGTCGTACCTTATTCCTGTTGTTCCAAAGACACCATGCCACAGTAGCAAAGAGCTCCCAATCTTTTTCCCCCTCGGTATTCTTCATAAACCACACCACATCTAAAAATTCTGTTGGGGTTTGGGGTAAAATGCTGCAATTGATCCCCACTTCCTTCCATGTTTCTTTCGCAATCGTGCAGCTCCAAAGTATATGGCCCGAAGATTCACTCTCTCCACAGAAATCACAGCCGTCCTCCGTTATGATCTTTCTACACATTAAGAACTGTTTTGTAGGGAGTATGTTTCTGCTAGCTCTCCAAAGGAAATGCTTTACTTTACTTGGGCATTAGATGCTCCATATGGACTTCTAGATTTGAGTCATCCTAGAGCTATCCGAGCACCCAGCAACTTCCTCAACTCTTTCCAGGTCAGCAAGGCATTTCACTGCAACCCTATAAGCACTTTTCACCGAGAAGCATCCGTTAGGAGTTTTTCCCCAAACAAGAGAGTCTGCTTGGTTCAGGGGACTAAGGGGGATGCTCAGTATGGCCTCAGCTTCATGGGGTAAGAAAGTATCTTTGACCAGCGAGGTTCTCCACTCCCCTTTTTCGGCATTAATGAGGTCAGCTACCATATCAACCTGCCCCTCAGCTGGCTTCGGAGTAATCACGTTGCCTGATTCTGATGTAGGCAACCACCTCGCCTTCCATGTCTCAATACTTCTTCCATTTCCAACAGCCCACCGAGCCCCCTCATTGATGATATTTTTTGCCACCATGATACTCCTCCATATATATGATGGCTTCCTCCCCATTTGCGCCTCCAAGAATGAAGTATCCAAGAAATATTTTGCTTTCATGACCCTATGAACCAGTGAGTTGGGGTTTTGTTGTAGTCGCCATCCTTGCTTGGCGAGGAGGGCAAGATTAAATGCTTTAAGGTCTCGAAAACCCATCCCGCCCTTCGCCTAAGGACTACACAATTTTTTCCAAGAAACCCATGCTACCTTCCTCTCTCTTCCACGTTGACCCCACCAAAAGCCACTCATCATAGAGTTTAATTTTGAGCACAAAGAGTCTGGGAGCTTGAAGACATTCATTGTGTATGTAGGAGTGGCCTGTGTAACTGCTTTAATTAAGACTTCCCTTCCCCCATTAGATAAAAGCTTTCCCTTCCAAGTTGCTATTTTCCTCCCCACTTGATCCTTGATGCGATTGAAGGCCTTTTTCTTTGCTCTTCCCACCAAAGGTGGTAGTCCCAAGTACTTTTCATGGTGTTGTATAATTTGGGCTCCAAAGGTCCCTTTTACAAACTCTTTTATCTCTTCCTTCGTGTTTTTGCTAAAAAACAAGGAGGTATTTTCTCTATTCAACTTTTGCCCAGATTCTTCCTCATATACTTCCAGCACCTTAGCAACTTGCATGCACTCTTCCTTTGTTGCTCTACAGAAAATGACACTATCATCCGCAAAGAACAAGTGGGAGACTCTTAGCGCTTGTCTTGCAGCCGATACCCCTCTGATCAGCCCCTCCCTCTCTTCCTTTTTTAGCATTGCTGACAAACCTTCCCCACATAGCAAGAACAAGTATGGGGAGAGTGGGTCCCCTTGGCGAAGTCCCCTTGAAGGAGTAATCGCACCTTTTGGTTCGCCATTAATTAGAATTGAGAAAGACATGGAAGTTACACACATCATAATGAGAGATATCCATCTTTCCCCAAAGCCCATTTTCTTCATCATAGACTCAAGGTAAGCCCACTCCACTTGATCATACGCCTTACTCATATCTAATTTTACAGCCATAAGGCCCTCATTTCCCTTCCTTTTCTTGTTAATGGAGTGCATAGTTTCAAAAGCAACCATCACGTTATCTGTAATCAATCTACCTGGAACGAATGCGCTTTGGGCTTCATTTATAACACCGTGGAGGACACGCTTCAATCTGTTTGCAAGAACCTTGGATATGATTTTGTATAGCACGTTGCACAAACTGATAGGTCTATATTCCGTTATCCTTTGGGGGTTTTTTGTCTTGGGAATTAGGCAGATATACATTTTATTAATTTCATTCGACATAATCCCTGAATTAAGGGCCAGCAGTACACAATTTGTAACAGAGGGGCCAACAATATCCCAATAAGTTTGGTAAAAGATAGGTGACATACCATCCGGACCCGGTGCCTTTGTAGGGTGCATTTGCTTGAGAGCCGCCCACACTTCCTCTGCCCTGAACTCCCTCTAGAGCTCCTCATTCATTTCGGGTGACACTCTTTCTTCCATAGCATTCAAACTTTCATCAAAATTGGACGGTTGGTTAGAGCTGAATATGGACTTGAAATAATCTAGGATTAATTTCTTTGTTGTCTCCATATCTTCATGCCAGATACCTGTGTCATCAAACAGTCCTCCAATTCTATTCTTTCGTCGCCTTTGACTAGCTGTAGCGTGGAAAAATTTTGTGTTTTTGTCACCCTGTTGAAGCCACATGACCCTTGACCTCTGATTCCACATAATCTCTTCCCTGGTATGCAATTCATTGATCTCCCTTTTAAGTGCCTGAATTTCCTCTGCCGTGTCGTGGAGTAGGTTCAAAGACTCAAGATGTTGAAGCCGAGTTTGTTTCTGCCTTAGGCCTTTATAAATGTTACCAAATCTATTTTTATTCCAGTCCTGAAGATTTTTTTGGCACCTTCCTAACCTTTCTTGGATGGGCAGGGCCGAATCATCCCTATATGGATCCCAAGCTAGTTCGATCATCTCTTTGTACTCCTCCTCCCGAGTCCACATAGCTTCAAAAAAGAAGTGTTTCTTCCCCTCTGTTCTGCGTTGATCCTTCCTCAAAAACAGGGCAAGGAGACAATGATCCGAGGAAGACATAGAGACGTGATGAACTTTCACATCCAGGAAGACTCGAGACCACGCTTTGTTGGCGACCATTCCGTCTAATCTGATAAGCGTGCGTTGTTCACCAAATCTGCCGTTACACCAAGTGAAATTCGGACCTACAAACCCCAAATCGAAAAGGCCGCATCTACTCAGTGTTTCTCTAAACGCACCCATTTGTTCAGCATCTCTGTCCTTCCAACCCAGTTTCTCATCAGAGTGGACAATCTCATTAAAATCTCCACAAACCAGCCACGACAAACTACATTGCGCATTTAATGTTTCAAGTAACTGCCAAGAGGTGTACCTTTTTCCGGTGTCGGGATGTCCGTAGAAGCCAGTGACTCTCCAAGGACTTTCGCGACCTTCTCCGTGGACAACCGCATCGATATGAGAGTGAGAACAGCTCTTAAAGCGAATATCCGTTCCTTCCCTCCAAAGTAAAGCCAATCTGCCACTCCTACCGTCACTCGGAACAATTATTCCTTGGGTGAAGCCCAATTTATTCTGGAAACCCTTCATCCTGTCAATGTTAGCTTTTGTTTCGATTAGAAAGATCACCACGGGATTTTTTTGTTTCACCACTTCGGTGAGGGTGTGAACTGCCGGCGAAGCCCCTAAACCCCGGTAGTTCCAAGTAAGGACACTCATTTGGCTGGGCGGGGCTGCCCAGCAGCCATCGCCACACCGCCAACCATTTTCCCATCCTCCTCACTGTTTTTCTCTGCTTGAAGCTTTCCTTTTGCCCTCCATTTGCGATATACATTTGTGTCCAGTTCTGATAAAGGTATGTCACCTTTTCTTTTCTGGTTTGGTGGATCAAATACCTCTTATGGGCTTTTGGTTTTAACTTGTCTGGCTAGGCGCTTCCAATGTCCACTTTTCAGGCCCAACACCTCTGCAGTCCAACCTTTTTCTTGGTCAAAACACATAGCTAATGGGCTTGACTCATCGTTGGCCCATATTTGGTTTTCTTTTTCCCCAGGCCCCGTGTTTACCACTTGCCGTGTGCTTTTTTCCTTAACTTCAGGCTTTACCGCTATCATACTCTCCTTAACTTTTTCCCATTGCATGCTGTCTTCGTGTTCTGCCCTAAGCCATGTGCCCGTTAGAGGTACCTCACCTCTTTTAACTTGAGTCTTATCACCTTTTGCTTCGGTAATGTTGACCTTTCCGTTTTCATGAAACATCTCCACTCTCTCTTGGGTCACACCCCCCTGCCTCACACCTCCCGATTTGACTTGTTTGGTGCTTGGCTCATCTTTCTGACACAAAACCTGATCACTCACATGTTGCTCCCTTACCGCCGGATTTTCCATCAGTCGAAGATTTTCCAGTATCGGTGGCTCCGGTGTATACCCTTTACTAGCATCTCGATTTTCCGGTGAATATTCCCCTCTCTTATTTTCATAATCTCGCCCTAGACGTCTCCCTAGTTTGCCTCTCATCCATGCTCTATATTGCATTCATTCCCCCCTACCAGAAAATTCCTCCCCCTTCTTTTCCAGGCAATCTTTCTCCCCATGGTCTAGCTTTCCACACCGGTAGCAGAAATTAGGCAGTCGTTCGTACTTGAAGAAGATCCATCTACTCTCACCTCCTTCAATCGAGACCTTCTTGCCCCTTATCAGCTTCCTTGTAGCATCAATATGTATCCTAACTCTTAAAAACTTCCCTCACTGCGCTCCTTTCTCCGCCACATCAACGTCTAAAACCTTCCCGAGCTTCGACCCTATTTCATATCCGGCTTTTCTTGTCATACTTTTCAGAGGAAGGTTAAAAATTTGCACCCAAAATGGGACCCATTGGAGTTTAATCTCTTTTAGGACCATCTCACCTTCAAACTCCTGCATTAGTATTAATTGCTTCTCGTAGCTCCATGGACACATCTCCATGACCTTTTTCTTGTCTCTCCCATCTCCGAATTCCACAAGGAACAGATCCTCCTCAATTTCAGAAATCTGTATTCCTTTGTTTGGTTTCCAGAGCATCTTCAGATTCTTCCTCAAGGCGTCTAATATGATAATGCGTTGTGTGAGTATCTTCATGACCACACAATTCTTCCCTATCTCTTTCGCAACCCTCGTGCTATTGCTCCCTAACTCAATATCTTCATCCTCATCCTCTGTAAATGTTAGCTTTTTCCACAGCTCTTCCAGTTCGTCAGCCATCTCACCTCTGGACCCCACTCTCTAATCTTCAAAGAAAAAAAAGGGGGGGGGGGGGTTACTACGACTGGCCTCACCACAGGGGCGAGGTCGCTTTACTCCTGCAAGCTGCGTACAAGACTCTCCACTGCCTCTACATGCAAAGGGCATGAGAGCACCTGATAGTAGTGTAGACTTCTAAATTCTACCTGTAGCTTTCCTTAGTAAATTCATAAGCATGATCACCTCGTCCAGGTAGATATTGAAGACCTATAATTAATAAATAGGTAGCTTAATTTGATAAGTGCACCTTCAATTGACATAAAAAGATTAATAACATCAAAAGCCCCAAACTTGGCCTAAGTCATAACTTTAATGATTATAATTCTTTGATTAACCCCAAATCTATAATGTCTTTACCCAATTGGTGTTTGAAAAAAAAAAAAAAAAAAACCTAATTAGACGTCCCAATTATACATTATTCCATCCAATTTGGTTACATCCTAACCGGATTGGAAAACCTAATTTTCACAATACTCCAATTACTAAAAAAACCCAAAAGTTCCCCACACGCGCACACACACACACACACACACACACACACACATATATATATATATATATAACTAGAGTTTGTTTTGAAAAAACTCTTACATATTCAGCAAGAGATAATTTTAGGTTTTCAAGTAGAATAATTCAATCAGTGTGCCTTCCTCATCAATCAAAGTCAACAATGATAGGAAACCATGACAAAAGTTTTCATTAGCTGATCCCCGAATTCAGCTAATGTGACCATATTGGCAATAATGTAATAAATGAATGTAATGCTAGGTAATCAGCCCACTTTACTTACAGCAGTCAAGCACAAAGGAGTTTAAATTTTGAATTGAAATTGAGTTAGATAAAACTACATAGTTGAGGCTAAAATTTATGTGCTTTCACTGTCTAGAAATTTTTTGAAAATAATGATAATGGTCTTACTAAATATTCCAGTAGTGAGTTACAGTACCAATCAAAGTGGTAGCTCTTAAAGTTATAATTTCAAGCACAATGTCTGATGGAGTCCAAATAATTTTTAGGCCAAGATTATTTGATGGCTGAGGCAAAATTTCAAAGAACAAATTTCAACACATTAGTCAAACTGGTTGCTAGTCAACTGCATCCTTAACTATATTTTGTAAACTGGTAATCTTGCTTCTTTTAAGACGAGCCAAAAAACAGCTTAAAAAAACCTCAATAGAACATATGATGTATAAGATAAAAGTCACATTACAAAGAGGACTAGGCTATAGCAGAGAAGAGGAAGATGTAGAATTGGCAAGCCGATAAGCATTAGTGAGCATTCGACTATGGACATGACAAAACCATAGCTTAAAAATCGCAAATGCAGCAAAGCAATGTCTTCTTTAACAGCTTGTCTCTCCCACTTCCACAACAAAGGCTGCAAACCTCAGAGGCCACTGATAACTAAAAGTGCAGTGCACGCCTTTCATAAGTACATAGGATAAGGTTTCCAAATTGCTTGACAAAGTCTACACCTCAACAGCAACTCTTTATTTTGGTACTAACTTCCACTTGCTATGCCCAACAATCTACAAATCATATCCAATTGCACAAAGGAGGTTCTCATTACAATGATACCCAACCATTGCTTCTTGACGAATCATGATCATGTCCCTGCAATAGTAAAGAGCTTGAGAAGCATGACAACCTTCCCTTCAAACATGTCCCACATTCCAGCATTTCAAAATAGCACACGGAGTGGCTATAATAGCAATAATAGCAGAAGAAAAAGGGATCATCATCTGTAGAGATAAAACTTTAGGTCGATAACCAGTTAGCCTCCTTCAGGTCGAATTACCTATGAAAAACTTGCCTGAAAGTTTACAATGAAAATTCAGTGACAACTATGAGTCTTGGTTTTTTGTAGTATACTGCTATGTTATATTTATGGGAAAGAAGGTACTAAAGCACACACTAAACTAAAGAAAGAAAACTTTGAAAATGAAAAAAATAATAGAATTCAACAAAAATTTCTATAAGTTATCTCTAAGTTGATGGTGTTTCAAAAGATGAACAAGGTCAAAGAAAGGGGCACTGACCTTTTTATCTACATAAACACAGGTGGAAAAGTTGATTAAGTTTCTGCTCTCCCAGACCAGAATGCCTCCTTTCATCTCGCTCTTTAAGTCCTCTGGAGATTGTGCCATGATGCCAAGCAGTCCATAAAGTGGCCAGTGGAGAGGAACATCAAAAAATAAAATAGAAGAAATGGAAAAAGAAAAAAAATTAAACAGTCAGCAAATAAGATATGCCTTGAGTATTCAAAAAGAGCTACCATCAGCAATGAATTTTTAATTCTAAAGTTCATATAATAGCATGGAAGGTTCTTTCCACTGGAACATAATCAGGTGAATCATCAGCCATACCAAAATTAACTTAAATTTAGATCAAACTAGAAATATGGAGAAATTTTTCCATTTCAGTCTAAAACTCAAATCTGTCATATGATTAGTGTTTGTTTCTGAAACTCTGCATATTCAGGTTCTTGAGTGTTGTTTTTCAATTTTATACATTGCTTTGGGAAACTAGACCTTACTAAAATGCATTTTTGTTTCATTTAATAGCTGCAGAAAAGCCTCCTTTTAGTATATGTTTACTAAATGGAGTTATTAAGCAGGTTACATTGAAGGTATTATAGTGGGAACGTGTCATCTGTGCCTGAAGAATTAACCAAGTAAAGAAGGATTATAAATACAAATAATTGATAGTAGTAAACAACCTAAAGTGGAATCGGCTATACATAGAGGGCAGGTACAAACTGAGAAGAATATTTGTGAATTACGGTCCAACCTCCCTTCTCCTTCTGGCCCTCCTTTCATATTTCCATTGTGAAATCCCTGAAAGTGGTCATGAGCTCTGAGAGGGAACACACACACACACACACACACACACACAATCAAAATTATACACTTATCCCAAAGAGCATAACTCAATCAATGTGTCTTCCTTATTGATCAAGTTTAAAATTTATTATAAAAAGAAAAAACTTTAGTTCAAATACAAACTATAACAGCCATTGATGAGATAAAAAAGGAGAGACCCCCACATTGCAAAAATGCCAAGGTACTTTCATTTACAACTTTCCATTAGCCTACCACACTGGGAATCAACCTGTCATCTAATTTTAAAAAGTTCAGGACAATTGGCAAAAGTCAAGGAAGTGATTGATGGAGCAAAGAATTCATTCTCTATTGGAAAGCCTCCATATGTGACTACATTATCAGCAATTAAAGTAGTTTGCACTCCATTTCCAGAATATGAGCAAGTCTCACCTAAAATTATGAGCTGAAATATATGGGGACTCCTAGGCTCAATAGGCAACTTATAAGCTTGTCCCTGATGTTTGACAAGAAATGTAGTTTGCTCTCCACTTCCAAAAGTCTGAACCTGTATCAGCTAAAATGAAAGAAATGTTGTAATTATAAATGCCCATAGTTCACAAAAGAAAGAAAATTATTATTTTTGAGAGCAAATGAAAGCAATGTGAAAAACGAAATTAAGAAGCAGCAATCGTCAAATTTGTAAAACCAAGACCTCAGATTCCATTAAGTCGCAGAACAAGTGTCCTGCTTCCTTATTCATCATACAACAGCTATCTAAAAATATTAAGAAAAAGCATCAGCGTAAGTTCAGGAATGGTGGGGTTATAGTGCTTTGGAACAAATGAAATACCTGCCCATCTGTAGTGCAGGTGACAATGCTTGAATATCCTTGCAAAGCATGATCTTTGGTTGAAATGACATTCTGCTCAGGCATCTTATTAAAAAGCTATCCTGTCATTTTGTGCATTTCCACTAATCATCGTCATCCACAATATGATATATAATCTGCAATCAATCAAATTACAAGATAAAACATCTCCTTTAGGCATTTCATCAAACAGCTACATGTCTTTAGGTATAAGAGGTTCACACAATTCAAATAATTCACAAACCATAAGAGATGTTGATGAGCTAAAAATTCAGTGCCATAAGTTCAATTGTTAAGAGGGAAAAAGGAGAAGAAAAAAAATGAGCGTACATAACAAAATCCAAAATTTTACATATCTCCAAGTTTTGAAATTCAAGAAAAGCTTTTAGGAGTTCAGAAACTAGCCTCTATTGCCACAGAGCAAGAATTAGCTAATAAGAGGTTAAGGTTCAAAATTTAAAAGTCACATTGTCTAAATACACACATGGAGGAAAGAAGAGGATTTTGTTCTTTCATTTTGGGTATATTGTCAGATTTAGCAATCTACATCAACAAATTCTTTAACTGCAATATTGTGATAGCAAATAACGGTGGATTTGAATGTTTCTCTCCAATCTATTACAAGGGAGTTTATGATACGTACAACTAAGGTGGAGGGAATCCACAAAAAAATAAAGAGAGCATTTATTGCCTTATGATGCTTTTGCTTCCAGATGTCTCTTATTGGAATTGCAGATGCCTGTGGACAAATTCAAGATAAAAAAGAAAGCATATATATACTTAAAGACCAAAAAGAAAGGAAGTGGAAGCACTGTACTATTTACTAAGACCAAAAAGAAAAAGGCATAGCAAGCAGACAAAAGCATATATATACTTAAACATGAAAAGAAGATAAAGAAAATATTTGTAAATACCAGACTTGGCAAACTGAGTTCAAATGGTTTGCTGCTTCCATGTTTTCAATGGTTTAGCACATATATAATTAACAGGTTGGCCTCCTTTAAATCTTACAACCAATGAAAAACTTTCCTGAAAGTTTTAAATGAAAAATTCAGTGATGACTATCATCTTGCTTTAGTAAAATTTACAGAAATCCAGATTAAAAAAATAAAAATATGAAGCCAAAGTATCTCAATTCTATCTAAAACTCATATCTATCATATAATTATTCTTTGGGACAACTCTGAACATTCACCATGATATAAATTCAGGGTTTTTGTTTTTGTTTTTTTCAATATTATATCTCATGTTAGGAATGTACCCTTACTAATAGGCTGTCTTGTTTCATTCAAAAAATGCAGCAAAGTCCCTCCTAATAACGTTGGTTTACTCAATGGAACTAATAAATAAGTTAAAATTAAGGGCTTAGGTAGTGTAGTGGAAGGGTATAATCTGTGCCTGAAAATTCATCAATATCGATCACAAGTAAAAAAAGATGATACTATTTAATAACCTGAACATGGTAAGCGTGCAAACTAAGAGGAAAATTAAACCCTTTATCCCATGGAGAGAAATTCAATTTGTGTGTCTTCCTCATTGATCAAACTTTTATATTCCAGTTAGCCTTCTTAGTTAACAATGATGAGAAGCTATGACAAAAGTTTTTATTATTATTACCAGATCCCCAAATTCAGCTAATGTGACCATCTCAGCTAGAATCCAACAAATCAATGTACTGCTGGGTAATGACCAATTATTATGAATGCAACCATCCATCATCAAAGAGTAGCTGAAAACTTGAAATGAATTCGAGTTAGATATACAAATCAAAGGCTGAAATTTCTGTGCTAACACAATCAAGAAAATTTTAGAAGGGAAAGAAAATATATTGATGGTCTAACTATATAGTTAATTACCGTGCTCACCATAGTGGTTGATTGAAAAGCTGTGATTTCAAGCACAATGTGTAATGCGGTCCGAATGATTTTTTAAGCCAAGATTGTTTGATTACTGAGCTTGAAAGTAAAGTTTCAAAAACAAATCTTCCAACACATTGGTCAAACTGGTTGCACATCAACCGCATCCCTTACTATATAGTGTAAACTGGTAACTTTGATTAGGCACAAAACAAAACATAAGTTAGATACAAAGGAGATAGGACACAAACACAACAAAAGGTTGAATACAGACAGGACCAAAATAGAGCCCCTACCTACCAGCAGAGGACCAAAAGATATTCATATAGTAGTTTGATGTCATCTTTGCATAGTGCCTGACTTGACAAAAATTCTGTGATCAATCCTATTAGAGCCAACACTTCTTATACTGGTTAATAGACTTTAAAGGTCACCAACATCACCTGCACTCACCCTGTCCTGAATTTGTCTGTTTTCAAAAAGATTCTCAAGCCATTTGCCAGTTGAGTGCACAAAAACACTTAGAATTCCCATACGTTTCAAAGCCACAGAGCTTGTCTCAAAAGGAGGAGGAAGGCAGTGGATTTGGAATTTTTGTCCCAGCTAACGCATCCAGCAGTAACAACATTACTCATTCTGTCCTTGCAAAACAAGCATGAACCTTTCCAACTTCTTCTCTTATCACATCCTGCATAACCAGGAGTTGCCATCCTTGTCTGCCTCTAACATGCCACGTCCAAAGTACTCCCCTCAACTTGATAACTTGGTCCTTCTTTAACAAGTAAGCCTCCCTACAAAGCTGCTTCATTTTCTTACTATAATCGAGCATTGTCACAGCATTGACCTCACTCACTGCCTTTGGTGGTAGCTTTGTTTATGAAAGCCTAAATCACCCACAGCCTGTAGCAGAAAAAGCGTAATTTATTATGTTGAATTGACAGTTCTAATTTTTTTTTTTCCTTTTAAAGTAATTTTCATTAGCAAATGAACTAGTTCTGCTCCCAAGCCAATTACCCACAGAGTAAGGCTTCATATGGCTCTTTATAGCTACAACTCATCACAGATGTGAAACACACAAAGGACCATAATTTATATCACTAAGGTATATTTGAAATAGTCCCCCCAATGAAAACTATGAATAAAATTCATTTTCAGTATATACAACTTTTGACCAAAAATTAGAAAAGAAATGCTTGAAGGTTTCGTTGCCTCTTAAAACTATACCTAATTTCTTATGTCCACTACCTTGAATATGCATCCCACATGGGTGGTACCAATTGTGTAAATATGTTTTATACAATTATTGCTGCCGGTCCTCTAGGTGACAAGCATTAGTGGAAATTTGCCAACAGCTTGATGAAACCAGAGCTTAGAAGATTAGGAACACAGCACAACAATATGTTAACGTGCGTATCTCACAGCTTCATGATTTCGATCAACAACAATGGTTGTAAACCCCAGACATACTCATAAGTACAAGTGCAGCTACAGCACCTTTCGCAAGTACATAGGATAAGGCTTCAGAAATTTTCTGACAAAGCTTGCACCTCACCTGCTCCAAACCCACCACCTCCACCAAAGATCAACACTTGCCACACCTGAAAATCATCAAATTGTATCCAATTGCACACAGTAGGTTTACAGCTTCTTAGAGAATGATTCCCAGCCTTTTCTTCTTGACAGATCATGACCATATGGTCACATTCCTGAATTTACAAAGAGTGGCTGCAATAACAAGAATAACATAAGAAAAAAAGCAAGCATCTGTGTAGGATCTCTCCATCCAAACTGAGACCCAATTATTAATGGAATTTGATTCAATAAATTCAAATCAGATAGTGAGATCTGGTCCAAACTAAAAGGCTATGGCATTTCTAATGAAATGGTGAAGATCAGCATAACTTATTGGAATAGTCAAGTTCGTTTATTTCATTCTAATCAGTTCACATTATAATGAACCTATGATATCTTATTTCACACCAAAAGTGCTTTGGAACCAACGAAATACTTTGACACCATGTGGCAGTTATGATACCTACTTTCTTGGCTACCTCATGTTCTTTTTCCATGTAGTAGTCTTTTTTCTAATGAAATTTTATCTTACCTATAAACAAAGAGGTTGGTGTGGGGAACTGGGAAGCCAAAAGAAGTTACAATAATAGTTATCCTTGAAAATGTAATTACTATTTTTTTAATGGACTTTCTCTTTGAACTAACATTACTGTTGATTAAAAATTAGTTTGTTCCTCTTTTGTCCTGATTGGTTGGTTTCTAATAATGGAAACTACCTGAAAAATTATTTTACAAATGACCTGGATTAGTTTTGGTTAATGTAGAATGAGTACTTGATCAGACCTCATATTGTGAAACACTAGCCATCTGCAGCACAGGTGAAAATGCTTTGATCATCTGTGCAAGGCATGATCTTTGGTTAACATGACATGCTGCTCAGGCATCATATTAAAAAGCCATCCGGCCATTATGTGCATATCCACTGATCATTGTTCCTCAACATGATATGTAACCTGCAATTATCACATTACATGGTACAATAATCATCCTGTCATTATGTGCAAATGGGGTCCTTAGTATTATTAGTACTATTTTTAAAGGTTCTCAAATTCCACAATACAATATCTATTTCAAGCATTTTGTCGAATAGCTATATGCCCTTAGGAATAAAGGGTTCATATAATTCAAATAACTTACAAGTATAAGAGATGAGCGAAAAATTCAAAGTGCCAGAAGTTCAATTATTAAAAGAAGGAAAAAAAAAAATTGAACATATACGAGCCAAAATTTACATACCTCCTCCAAGTTTTGAAGCTAGCCTTTACTGCACCACTGCAAGAATTAGGTTGGGTTAAGGTTTGAATTTTTAAAATCATATTGTTTAAATATACAAACAGAGAGGATTTTATTGTATAATCGTAAAAATTCTTGAATTGAAATATTATGAAACGAAATAACGTTGTACCTGGAAGGAAGGTCTCTCTGTTTTGCAAAATTATTTCTGCTGCTTCATGTTATCAATTATAACCGAAGGGATGTTGGCAATCTTTGACCACATTATCC